>NW_010588027.1:0-17052 GCF_000705375.1 Tinamus guttatus
TATGAAGAGTGGAATAAACTCACTGGCAGTTTTAGTGAGCAAATAAACTCCTGCAGTGGTGCCACATTACCAACATTCTTCCTGTAAAAGTGCTGAAATGGAAAATGTCAGGGTTTGGCATTAGCTTGGATGATGTCGTTTACACAGTGAAAGAGAAATCTGTCAGTGCACTCTGTTCAGGAAAAAACTCACATCAGTGCTTGTGTTCATACAGCAGAGAAATGACAGAAGGGAATCCAGCACTGTAAATTCAAAACGTATTGCAGGTATCTTAGTGGTTTCTTCTTATGAGTCTCAGCCTTTAGAATATCAGGATTCAGTTTTGGTGCTCTCCGTATAACAAGTTGAAGAGATTTGCCCAGAGGGATTGTGGAGTCTTCATCCTTGGAGATGTGCAGAAGCCAACCCGAGAGGCTCCTGGGCAGGCTGTTCTAGGTGACCCTGCTTGAGCAGGAGGAGTTGATGATCTTCAAGGGGCCCTTCCAACCTCAACCATTCTGTGATTCTGTGAGATAAAACCTATCATGGCATTTTGGGGTTTGGTTTTGTTATTTCTGCTTGTAATGGAAGTGAAAAGTCTCTTCTTACTAAGGTATAGCAGGAATATTAAGCCCTTTGTTTAATGAGTTAAATTTTTCTAAAATGTATCTTTGGCTTATTCATATCCCAGTGGGTTTGCACTGATAGCTAATACCGTGTAGCTGCCATACTGAAGTTAATAAAATGGCAAAATCTTCCAGTCTTACAAATAACCTGAGTTGGCTTCTGAAGGGATAGTTACCTGCCAGACCTTGGTACTATGAATACGTCAGCAATTGCACTGGGGTTAAGAGGTTGCTGTTATTAACGTCTTGTTGTGCCTTCTGTAGCAAGCAGTGTCCAGCTTTAGACCAAGGCATATCTCACCCTGTTTCGTCTTGTGCTGAAGAGGTGTGGGGTTATTCTTGGATCCCTGCACTTCATTTGTTTCCATGTGCAGTCAGATGGTTTTATGCTATCACCAACCCATGACACAGAGAAATATTAATCTAGTTTCCAGAAGAGACCTGGAACGGAGCTTAAATTAAATACCCGCCGACGGACACAGTAAGTTTTTTGGCATGGCCAGGAGCTGAGCAGAGATCTTGTCTATCCCAATCTGTGCCGTGTTCTTTAGGATATCCTTCAGGCTTTAAGCACTGCAGCCCTTATCTCTGAAGCTACCAAGTAAAATGTCTGATAATGACCAAGATGATGATGAATTATATATTCATGTCATCTCCTTTCTTGCTTGAAGAATGCCTAGACATAGGTGCCTTTCTCTTCAATCAGAAAAGCATTGCGTATGTTTTTTGTGCCTTCACTTTCATCTGACCTGCTGTCGACGTGCGCAGCCTCCTCTAATTAGGCAGCTGGGAGAGCCTGGTCGCATGGTACGGGTGATTGCATTCCTTTCCCTGCAGTAAATACGGATTTTCTTTCCCTTACACCGCCGTGCCAGTTTTAGGGACAAACAGTCCCTAGATCATCTTAAACTTGAAAGTTCATTATGGAAGTGTTGAGTATTGCTGTCCCAGTACTGAGCCGTGGCCAAGCTAGGAAGGTATATATTCCATAAGCTCTGGGGTTTTGAGTGCCTGCTCTTCTACAGAAACACGATGCACGCAGAAGGATATTTTGTGCTGCTCCGGTTGCTCTTTTGTGTGTGAAGAGCTTCAGCTTCTTGCTTGAACTGCTCAGCTAGAGACATTTCACGTCATTCAAAAGGGTGACGAGTCCCTGCAGTTGGTATTTGGGATTCCAACACTTTTTCTGACCCGCAATCCCAAAGATTTATCAAGTTCAGCCTTTGTAGCATCACCATGAGATGAAGTTACCATCACACTGTCAAGAGAAGAAGACAGGAGCACATGGGGTGACCAGCATGCTGGGCTCTCAAAGGGAAGAGACTCCTCACTGCCTTTCCTTGTGTCGTAAGAGCAAAATCATCTTTTCTTGAGAGCAAAGACGTTTCTTCACTACGTGGACGCAGGCAACGTTACATGTCCTGCATATCACCCCTAACACGCTGCAGGATGAAACACTGTCTTAATAAACAATCTTCTCCTAAGCAGTGTGTTATTTTGGGGACTGCAGACGCCAAACTCATCCTTCCCATAACCCACAGGTTGTCCAAAGCCGGGTTCTGTCCATGGGGCCCATGGACATCATGGCCAATTGCTCCATCCAGCTCTAATACACACATTCATATTGATCCAGCACCAAGTTCTCTAACGGGAAAGAACAAAAACAGAAAAAATCCGTTATCTTGAGAAGCCTCTCGAATGGTCTCCTTTCATTACAGGAGAGAGTTATTAGGGCAGATGGCCCAGGCGATACCACTTGACCCGTCGATGCTAACTCAGGGGAGCGTCGTTAATAAGGTGGCCTAAGGAGATAGGGGGGAGCGCAGGCAGCCCTGTCCAGGAGCCAACGAGACGCACAGAGATGAAAACTCTCCTCGTGGTTTGAAACACTCGCCACTCGTGCAAGCAGATGAGCTTTAGGGGGTCACGTGCATCCACGTTCGCTCCAACATGTTTAGGAGGAAAGTGGGCCCATAGAATTTAAGTCTGAACGCTTTAATTTGCTCTAATTAAAAATAAAATGTTAAAAAGCTCTATTTCTTTCTGCCACGACCACAGCTGCGATGGCTCAGGTTTGAGGGCTGCCGTCTGGCAACAAACCAGCCCTCGCTGCGGATCAGCTCGTGGCCTCGTTCCAAGAGAAATTTGGGTTTCGTTTGCCCAAGATGGGATTCCAGATTGTCAGCCGAGCATGGCCGAGAAGTGGCGAGCGCTCCGGAGCTTCCGCGGGCCCTGCACTGGGCACAGCCGACCCCAGGAATTTTTTCCAGATGTTTGGGGGAATCCGAGGCTTTCCAAGAGGGCTGGTGATGCTTCCGCTTCCTTGGCCTTGCGGCTTGCAGGAATGTGCAGGAAAGCTGGAGCACGGAGCCCCTGATTTCTTTAACCTTTCCTGCCCCTCCTTGCCATCCCCAATGCCAATTTCACTGGATCTTAAAAGAAAAATAAGCGTGGCTCTTCCCTGTCGCCCAGAACTCCAGCCTTGCTCTGCAAACCCGAGCTGATTTTATTTTTCCCTTGCTCTTTTTGATCCAGCAGCTACTGGTTTCCTGCAATACCAAGTAGGTAAAACATGAGAAGCACCTTGGGATGGGAGGGAGGTACAAATACATGAAATATTGCAGTGAGGCAGTCTACCAGAGCAGCTGTTTACCTAGATGCTGGGTAAAAATATTTAGCAAATACATACATATTTTAGTAAATATGTATATACATGTGTGTACATATATATATATATTATTTCTTTAGTGCCATTTGCAGTCATTTCTCTTTGACTTTATTGACTATCATATATATCTTTTTATCCTCATATTTTTAATATAAAAATGTTTTATATTTCTATCTTTAAAGTCAATGTGAACAAACCTGGTTTTTCCAAATGTTGTGATTTGGCTGTGCTTTTAGTCTTGTGGCCTAGGCAGAAGCATACGCTAAATCCCGGGTTTGAAGTGCAGTGCTTGTTTTATCACTTTTTTAATCATTATTATTTAAAATGGAAACAAACTGTCGGTGGGCAAACGCTGTTGAATGAATTTGTTCATTTGTTCAGTGTTGAGGGAATTGCTCAGCAGCAAGCAGGGCTGTAGGACATCTGCTTCTTCATCCCCCCCAAACAGATGAGGAGAGCTGATTTCTGCGGCAGCTCCGACCCACACTGAAACCCAGGTTTTGTTTTTTCCCAGAGCAGGTGCAGGCTCAGGCCACAGCAATTTCTCAGTTATACTCTAACTTTACTTTTTAAAACGTTTTATGTCAGTGCCCAGCCAGGCAAAACCAAACTCCCTAACATTTCTGTTTTTCACGGACGGCTAAGACTTTATCCCCCGGCAAAGTCTCCTCTCTGGGCTGGCTGCTGTAAATCCTCCGGGCCCTGGCGAAAGCCACAGTTGCTAGCTCATTTTACTTAATTTGTGATGCTGGCAAGATTTGTGCTGCAGCCCAGGGCTCTTGACTCAACTCTCCTAAATCAGAGCATTGACACATTACAGTAAAGAAAGACCAGCACAGAAAACCTGACAATAAAGCCTCAAAAAGAGGTATTTAAGAAGGATGCTATTCTAAAAAGCTTTAAAAAGTGTTGGCGTTCCATTATAGTTTCTGTGTTTGCTTCTTTAAAATTACCTGTTCATTAAAAAGTTGTGTGTTTTTTTTTAATCCACTGTCGTCATAAGTGGTTTGTATCCCATCTTCCATTCCAGAACCTTAGGGCACTCAATATCCTTCCTCCAAAACCCTCCTGGACAAAATGTCACGCGTTTTTACAGGTGGATAAACACGAACACGGGGTAAAGTGGAAGAATGTCATCTCCACAGGAATGTTAACCAGCCTGAATGTAATGATGTAATTACAACCGGTATAAATGTGCCCATATTACTCCAGTGGGGAAGTGCTTATTCCAAGCTAAAAATCCCCTTTTCCTGCCTAGATAATGCCATTTTGGAAGTGAGAAAGTGTATCCAAATGGATAAAGTGCTTGACTGCAGTTCGGGAGATCAGAGGTTCTCAAACTTGCCATGGATTTTCTGGGAGATCTCAAGTGATTTTTCTCCTTCCGCTGTGCCATAGCATCACACGTGTAAGACTAAAGAGGGTGGTGTATGTGGAAAAAAAATATATATTATATTATGATTAAACAAGGAACAGAGCAGCTATACAGGTGATGTCTACAGGGCATTGAAGCAGATGGTGTCTGATGTCCACACTAGGTGTGTTTCATGGTTTATTTTCAGCTGTCTCATAGCCTGGAAGTGGAGTGTTCCCATATACTCACAACTGAAAACCTCATTATGTAGCAAGTTCTTAAGACACTACGAGGATCTGGTAGGATTCTTTCTCATTGGTTTAACGTTGCCCTGCAGTAGGGGAATCTGTCATTCGTAATGACGTTTGGTGAACACGGAGGCCTCACTTTTCTTTGAAGCAGACCAGAAAGAAGCTATTAGGTGGCCAGTTACCTTTTATGAACATTTACTTGCTCTGATGCTTGTTTCTGTAAAATTCGTTTTTTGATGATCCTCATTTTTTTTAATGATGTTGTTTGTTACAGAAGAGGAAGAGGAGCAGGTACCTACAGATGGAGGTACCTCCGCAGAAGCCATGCAGGTGCCACTCGAAGAGGAGGGAGATCTGGAAGAGGATGAGGCAATTAATGATGAGAACTACCTGAGCAAGAGACCATTAGAAAGTCCTGATGCTGAGGAATTTCCACCTGTGAAACGACCCAAAGTAGCTGTTTCTAAAGGGGACACCTTGGACGGGGCCTTGGAGCCACGTGAGCCTCTCAGTTCAATAAATACTCAAAAAGTGCCACCAATGCTTTCGCCTGTTCACGTTCAGGATAGTACAGATTTAGCCCCTCCTTCACCAGAACCACCAATGTTGGCTCCCATTGCAAAATCGCAGCTGCCAACCCCCAAAACATCAGAGACAAAACCGTTTACACCCAAAACAAAGTCCAAAACAAGTTCTCCAGGGCAGAAGACAAAATCACCCAAAACTACTCCCTCGCCAGTGGTTAGTGGAAGTCCCATACGTTCACCAAAAACTGGATCCAAAGAAAAAAAGTCACCAGGCCGCGCCAAGAGCCCCAAAAGTCCGAAAAGTCCAAAGGCTCCTACTCATGTTCCTCAAGCAGCTGTCAAACCTGAAACGCCGAGTAGAACCCCTCTGGCTGCATTAAGTGACAAAATAGGAAAGGAAAACATTCAAGTGAAACAGGCGCAGACGCCACCAGAGCCTGTCGCCAAGCCAAGCATTGAAAACCAGCCCAAGAAAGTAGCAGTGATGGACAAGACGATTGATGATTCGATTGACGCTGTGATTGCTCGTGCCTGTGCAGAACGGGAGCCTGATCCCTTTGAGTTTTCCTCTGGTTCTGAATCAGAAGGGGAAATTTTTACCAGTCCTAAAAGACTTTCTATATCCGAGACTACAACTCCTAAACCGTCTGTTTCTGCCAATAGTTCGAGTAAGGCAGGATCAACACCAGTACCTCCTTCAGGTGGGACTTCAAGTTCAGACATTTCATGGACAATGGATGACTCAATTGATGAGGTCATTCGAAAAGCAAACATGGGGACACCTTCTAATCCACCTACCAACTTCACTTATTTCTCTTCTCCTTCTGCCTCACCTCCAACTCCAGAACCTCTTCTCAAAGTCTATGAGGAGAAAACCAAGATGGCTTCATCGGTAGAAGTGAAAAAGAAACTGAAAAAAGAGCTGAGAACAAAAATGAAGAAGAAGGAAAAACAAAAGGAAAAAGACAAAGAGAAAAGCAAGGATAAAAGCAAAGAGAAGGAGAAAAGCAAGGAGAAGGAAAAAGAGAAGGAAGGAAACAAGGAAGGGAAATTTCAATGGAAGGAACTTCTTAAAGATGATGATCTTGATCCCTATAAATTCAAACTAAAGGACTTTGAGGATGCTGACACAAAAGTTAAGTTGAAAGATGGCAACACCAAAAAAGAGAGGGAGAAACATAAAGATAAAAAGAAAGAGAAGGAGAAAGGCAAAAAAGACAAGGATAAGAAAGACAAGGAGAAACTTAAAGATAAAGGTAAAGAAGATAAGATAAAGGCTCCATCAGCACCTCTTGTGTTACCTCCCAAAGAAATGTCTTTGCCCTTGTTCAGCACACCAACTGCCATGAGGCTGCCCAGCATGTTACCTTCCTTGTCGCCAATGCTCCCTGAAAAATTGTTTGAGGACAAAGAGAAACCAAAAGAAAAGAAGAAAGACAAAAAAGAGAAGAAGAAAAAGAAGGAAAGGGAGAAAGACAAAGAAAAGGAAAAGAAGGAGAAGGAAAAGGAGAGGAAGGAGAGAGAAAAGAAAGAGAAAGAAAAAGAGAAACACAAACACGAAAAGGTAAGTTGTTTTAAATGAGCTGAGAGGGCTTTTTAGTTTGAAAAATGCACATGGATTCCTGTACTGACTCCTAAGTGTTATTTAAAAGCTTTTTAAAAGTCCGTGATTAAAGTGGGGCTTTTTGTTTATCTGTTTTTTGGGGATTTTTTTTTTAGTAACAGCTTAGAGGGAAAGGTCCATCAGGTATTGGCCTACCTCTTTGAGTAATGAAGCAGTGTCAGCTTTGTGAATTTCAAATGTGGGATTGTCTTAGCTTGAGGATTTTGTTTTGTTTTCATTTTTAACCTGACATTTCTGATCTTCCACAACTCACTTTTCACACACAAAAAAAGCTGATCCTTAGACTCAACAACACACTTTGAACAAATGTATTAATGCTGCAGTACACTGGTTTTGTTCTGCAGATTTGCACAGATTTACACCATCAACCAGATACCTTTCGTGTAAACTTTAATTTTTGTTTCCAATAATCTTGTAAAAAGTCCGTAGAGGTCTTTAAACTACCAACTGCGTGTAAAAGAGAAGTGAGATATTGGCTTCAGTCATTATTTGTTATTATTTTAAGGCAGAAAAGAAGTATTCCAAGCTCACCAGTTATCTCAGATTTTCAACACAGCTACTGGATCCACTGTTAGTAAGGCCACAGCCTTGTTGCTCCAATCTGTTTGAAATTGTTTTCAAACTGCAGCCTACATTCATGGTCCAAATGATCAATGTGCCCTTTCGTTTTGAGCATTTACCTTCGGAGTGAGAGGTGAGACCTAGTTTTCAAATGGGTTGAGCTCCTTCAGCTCCTGTAGCTCTTGCTGATTTACATCAGTCAAAGGCAATTTCTTCTTTCCAATATCACCTAATCTTGAGAGTGTATTTAATATATAAGAAATGGAACCAGCATATTTGCACCTTATCAGATTAGAAATCCCATTAGAAACTGCTCCCCTAATTCAGGGTTTGCACTAATTCTTTGTCACTTCTCTTTATGATATGCATTAAATTGTTTAAAAAAAAATAGTAGAGAAGAAAAGAGATTGCCTTTATATGTGATAACCTTGGATACAGGATTTCCTAAATCTGTATTCTTAGCATTAGGAAGCACTACTTAAATTCCAGCTTTGCCAAGATGCTCTTTATGTCCTGCTTTGAGTGTAGTAGTTAATACAAGCTCAGACTTGGGATTTTCCTCACTTTCCCTTTTTACCACGGCACGAGACTGCATCCTGCTGTGCTGCCTGCTCAAAATGCACCTAACCGCTGGCTTCAAAACTTAAAATATTCTTTAAGTTGGTTTGTTCTTCCAATGCAGAATCTACATGATCTGGAGAACGCTGTGGATGAACTGGTGACCAAGGGGGTCAGGGTCTATCTGCCCATGTTAATTAAATGTCTGGGCTTTAGGCTGCAGCAACACTGTGTCTGTGTCTCTCTCCTCCCCTCATGCCCAAAACGTTTTGTCAGTATTTTGCTGAGAATTTCTGCAGAGATTTCTTTTAAACGAGCGCATAAAATAGAGACAATAAGCTGCTTGTCTTTTGTACGTTCGATTTTGTGTATCTGTGAATCTCTGTATCTAATTTCCTTTAGAGCAATGTAAGAGACGCACAAACAAATATGAACAGTTAAAGCTTCAGTGTAGCCTGAACATATAATATATATTAGGGAAGGAGTTCAACAGCAATAAAAACTTGGAGAAATTAAATTGACAAAGCTGCCCATTACCTTGGCAAAATGTCCCTGTCAAAAGATAAACTTTAAAGCTAGAATGCATGAAAGAGTCCCCAGATAGAATTAAAATTTAAACTGATTCTTGATAGATAAGCTTTTTTTAAATCCACCTCTTTGCTGCAAGTCAGGATTTTAAAAATAAATTTCGCCTTTAAATCTCTTGAGCGATTTTCATTTTTTGCAAGGCCGCACTGCTGGTGTCCTGGAAAAATGGAGAGTTAGAGCTTTATCAGTTGGTGCCCTGAGGTATGTGGCAAAGAAGCTAAATCCTTGAAGATTAGCAAAAAAAATGCAGCACATGGCAATAAGGGGCTTATATGACTACTAGTATTAGTTCAGGTGAAAGAAGTATTGCTTATACATAAAACTGGACAAATCCACTGACAATGTATTTTTAGTTAGCTACAAAGGAGTCTTATATTGCTGGACTTTACCTCTTTGGTGATTTGGGAAGCTTAGTAATCCACTGTAAATGCTCTTCTGCTGGCCCCAATTCCCAGTATTACTCCAGAATGCCGCTCTTTCATATTAACCCCTAAAAGTCCCTGTTTCCCTAATTTAGCTTGTAGATCACACAATGACTTACTTAGCTGACGGTTGTGCGGTAAGAGCCAACGACGGAGTCGCCGTTCGGGTGTTTAACCTCCACGACAGGCCCGTTTCGGAGACCTGAGAACAACCATGAAGATGAGTTCAGAGTCTCCCTACAGTTTCAGCTATGGGTATCTCTTATAAAGTACCAAATTTGTTACATGGCGTGGTCGTTAGCATATTTTAAAGTGCTAACTCGATGTAAAAAACAGTGGTAACATTTCAAGTTTTGAATATAGTGATATAGTCGGATAACTATATATATATTTATATATAGTTAAGCATCCTGTTGCAGAATTAAGCTCATTATAGTGTTTTTCCTATCCGTGTCCCAAAGGAAGCTGCCCTTACCCATGAATCAAAATCTTATCACTGTGTCAGCCTTCCTGCAACTTGTCTTTAGCCAAGGGTTAAAGAGGCCTCCAAAGACCTACACTTAGCATATGAGGTTAAGCTCCTCAACCTTGCTTCCTGCACAGGCCTTCTCCACCCGTGCAGAAGACCGAGCTATCCAGGACACAACTGTGAGTGACCCTCTTGTGTCAAAAAATAAGATTTAGGTTTGTTGTGGAGCCCAGATTTCTTCTCCCAGCAGACTGTGATTTTACTCTCTACCCATAAAGAAGTCATCTGTATACTGTCCTGCCAAATGAGGCCACCAGCACTGCTGAGAACACCTTGGTGGCATTGTAATGAAAGGAGCAGTGTTGTGGGTGCCTTCCGGTGCTGTATGCTGGCAGTTAAGCAGCAGTCCTTGTCCTAGGAAGTTTTATACTTTAAACAGATACTATAAAAAAGGAGAAACATGCAGGAAGAGGTGAGATGACCTGTGCAGAGCCTCCTGTACCCAAGGTTCAATTTCATATCTCTATCCAGTGAACAACACTACAGTTTAAGACACCTGGAAAGCAGTTAAGAGAGATACTGATGGCAAGTGGGAGTGAAATCGTTCCAGGCATTAGGAGCTCCAGAGGAAGAAAAAATTTGCAGCACTTCAGAGAAATGGTATTAAAAAATGTGTAATATCAACAGAAGAGCAGAGCGAGTCCTGTGAATTAGGACTAAAAGCATGTGTATGGAGAGCTTTACTGATTAACTGTATCAGACCAGAAATTTTACTCAGATTGCAGATCTTCTTTCAGAGGAATAGGTATCTCCTAGTGTACAGCTCAGATTCTTTGGACACAATGCATGGCAAAGGTTTTTTTCATTACCCATCCAAAATGGTAATGGTAAACTACTTATTATATGCGTGTTATTTTTGCCTCTTTAAACTCCTGGAGCAGATTCAGCTAATTTTGATTCAAGGGGGTCACAGTGCATTTGTGTGATAAATCTGGGAAATAATTACTTGAATTTAAACCTCAGCAAAAAATGTGCAAACACAGGTGAGCACCTGTCGAGTTTGAGTACTAATGACAAAGCACTTTATGTCGTCATTTAGAAACATACTTAACTTTTTTTTCTATATCTAGACAAAAATGAGATTGATAAGACTTGATTAAAAAAAAGTGTACAAGTGAATGCAAATACAGTGAAATGTCATGTTGCCTTTTTAGTGTAGAATTCATATTTTTTGTTTCATATGGCTGGGAACTCCCAACAAACTGTGCCAGTATGTGCTGCAGCGTGAGTGAACAGTGATCGAGTTTGTCATCAGGCTGTCTCATTAAGCCAGGATACTCTTTGGTTAACTGTGTAAATACTTTAATGTAATTAACTAATTTTGGAAGTGCACTTGGAGTCTTTGATTGGTGAATGTGTTCCTCTGTGCAGATAAAGGTGGAACCAGTTGTTCCAGCTCCATCCCCGGTTATTCCTCGGCTGACGTTAAGAGTGGGTGCAGGCCAAGACAAGATGTAAGTACGAATCCATCAGCAAGGTATATGCTTTCCACAGTTCGTCAGCTACTGCATACTTATTTTCAGTGAGAAATGCTTAAAAATCGAGCACAAATAACATTCATACAGCTATGAGATCTCTTGAGCATTCTCATGAAAACTCAGACCAGTAGAAACCTGTTAGGGAATTTGCATTTTGTATTTTATTCTTCAAGTAGGACCCATCATCTTCTGTCCATCCTACCATGTTGGCACTCGTGCCCTTCTAGAGATGCCATCTAGACGAGCGTGCTGCCTGCAGTGCATTTAGTGAAGCTAATGGACAGTTATCCACAGCATAACCTGCAGCTAAGTTTCATAATACTCCTCAACAAACAGTTGTTTTATGCTCTAAAGCATAACAGCTGAAATGCCTTTATATGCATCTCTTTTATTGTAACTGCTGATGATTATTCATTAATGTACTTAACACATTTTAAATCTGTTTGTTCATTAGCTCGCTAATTATTGGGTGCTGTTGTACAAATAATTGTTACTTTGTACTGCGTGAGCATTAAGTAGGATGATCCTGTCCTAAGATCAGGCAGCGTAAACAGGTGGCTAGAGGAGCTGGGGAAACCGTGCGTCACTGCCTTTTCTTAGGCTGGTCCTGGATTATATACAAAAGTTGCCTTTTAATCAGGTTTTTCAAGATGTTTTTTAATTGCACAGAGCAGGCTTTCATGTCTGATGGTAAACTTGAGCACCAAGATATTTCTTTTGTGTTTATTGAATTAAATATTCTAATGTTGTTGCATGAGTAAGATATTTCTTTTGTGTTTACTGAATTAAATATTCTAATGTTGTTGCATCTCTTTTACAGCTATTCTAAGTTAAATCTCCTAATCACTGCTTTATAAGTTAAATTGTATTTTCAGCAATTATTCTTTTTTTCTCTGCACTACTTCCCCAGGATGTAATTGAGAGTCATATTGGTTTGAAATTGCTACAAGAATTAAGACATTTTTGGCTTTCTGTCTGACCCCTCAAAAAACTGTCAGGGTCTTTAGGGTTCTCACCATGCTCTTCAACCTCTTTTGCTTTCTCCTTTTCACATAATTTATGCTCGATTTAGAATTTTTGTGCATTGTGTTGCTCTATGAACCCTCCTGGGCTCTCCGAACCGTTGTCACTCCTGCTGGACATGATTCCAAGTGCTCACAGGGCAGGACATCCCTTTAAGCCTACAATTCTAGTTGCCTTACATAAAAGATAAGGCGACTTTTAAACTTCTTTTCGGGGATTGCATAAAGAATTATGAAGGAAAAAATAATGGCCACATTTTCAAGACAGAACTTCTAAATTGAAACATTGGAGCCATATTTTGGCATCTCAAATCCGACATTGCCTTGCCTCTTGTCTCACCCTGGTCTCCCCAACACCCACACACATTTCGTAAAGGGCCTTCAGACTCCATCTCCTTGTTGCATATCCCAGAAGTATCTCGTTTTTTCATTTTCCCGTTCAAGCATTGCGATAATTATGAAAAGGACAAGCATGGCATTGAGACAAAGCACTGCATACCGTCTGCATGGGTTTCCCTGCATGTGTGTAAAGGACCGTGAAGTTAGATCAGCGTTTAAGATAAAATTTTGGTAACATTTATGTAACCCACCCAGTGCCTTTGGTACAAGTTTGGACCATTGAAGCAATGCCATAAGCCTTTGATACCTGGATTTTAAGTTACTAGTTCAAAGACTATGTAAGCTCATCAACCTTTTAAGTATCTCTTAAGAAGCTGGGACAAAAGCTGTGCTTTTGTCATGTGTTATGTTAAGGAAGATATAAAGCCATGCTGCATTGAGGTTGATGATGAAGTCCTTCTTATATCTTGGTTTTCATGTGGAAATGCTGTGCTTTGATTAGCTAGTTTGGGCTAGCATGAGATTATTTAAACTACAAAAATAGTTGTAGTAGTTAAACTACAAAAAGTTGTGAGAAAAATGTTTTGTGACTGACAGAAATTAATGAGTAAAAGAATACATGGAATATTGAATTATTTTAATTTCCTGCATTAAGGGGAAGGGCTCTTTGGAGGGTTTGGAAGCTACTAAAATACCTGGACAGTTGGAAGTTAGCCGTTTTGGGACACTGTATAAAGCATAGAACTACTTACAGATATTGATGAGGCCACAGAATATTTCAGGTACATGAAGATAAAGTATCAGTTGGTAGAAGTTCAGATCACAGCAGAAATACAGCATGATGGAGGTTTACTCAATGCAGAGGTCCTGGGGAAAATAGCTTTGCTCTATAGCAAACACTTTATTCCCCATCAGTTTGTTCCTCAGCTTCTCTGTTTGGACCAACCTCCAACACACAAATCACTGCCAATTTTTGCAGGGAATTCTACTTATTTTTTGTTTCTGTGAATACAACTGAATATTGGTTCCCAAATCAAAGCAGTCTCTGTATTTCAGCTTGTCCAATGTCTAAGTATTCTTACAACACACACGGCTTCAGAAGATCCAGCTATTAATAATATTGGGTTAATGGACATGAAAATGTAGCTGTTGCTGAAAGGGAGGAGAATAATATTGGAAAAACTATTGTATTTCAGTTTTTTTTGTGAGTATTTTAACTACACTGGAAAACAGGCAGAAAGTAGATTATAATCAAAGCATTTCCATCTTAGTTGTAAACAATTACAGCAATACTTGCATGGATGCCACATTAGAAGAAATTTACTGGATTCCATTCTAATGCAATTAGAGCTAATTTTGTTCTTTAAATGAATAAAAGGTCAGCTAGTAAATCTAGTTTATCTCAAGTCCAGGCTTCAATAAATTGTTTTATTTAATTTGTTGTAAAAGATCTTATCCTTAATGGGCCTAGCTCTTATTAGTTTGCCTGGGTTCTAAAATATTTATGACCACCTTTTTAGATATGATTTGAATGATATGTCAGGAGGGTTTTTCACTGTTTTTTCCCCCTCCAGTGTTATCAAGGTATAAGATTGCTAACTGAGTTAGCAAAGGAAGGCACTAGAGATGTTATCTTTTTTTCTTCTTGTTTTTTGAACAGCTGCATAGACTTTTTAAATCATATGCAAACCATGAGCAGAATTTAACTTCAGAACTTCTTAACTAGCTTAACTTCTATTCAATTGTTTCTTGATTTCTTTTCATCTGGTTAGTTTTCCTAAATGTCATCATGTTTCATATACCTAAGGTTTATAAAAACATATCTGCTGCTGAGGCATTGGCGTTCTGGCTACTAATGCACTTCAGCAAAAATAAGTGCTGTAATTTTTTCGATACTTGTGTAATTTTTTTTCTATATTTAAATACATTTTTAAGAAAAAAGTGCATGACTTCAGACACAAATGCCAGACCATGGAACGGAGTATCACTCGCTGGTCGTTGCTTCAGTGCTTCTGTGCCTCGGAAGCAGGATAGAGGCGTCTGTGAAATCAGGTCTCTAAACTTTATCTTAAAACGTCAGGATTTTGCTCCAGACTTACTGCATTGTATCGCAGCTCTGCCATCAGTAGGGAGCCTGGAAGCCAGACGTGAGCGGAGGACAGATAGGTATTTTAAGTGTTTGACTTGTAAATCTGACCTGCCACTCTGATGAATTTGCCTCTTGTCTTAGGTATTTTTAAAGTGAGATATGTGTGACTATCCCAAAAGAAACAGATCGACAGATTGCACATACATCTGCATATATGTATTCTATAAAAATGCACATTAAATAACCTATGGATTTTAAAATCAAATCCTAAAAGGATTAAAGGATAGAATTTTTTTCTTATCCAGATATTTCATTAGCTTCACTAATGTTTTTTACCACTTGCTGGAAAATTACCAGTGCAGGGGCCTGGCTTTTGTTCTCCTGGAGGCTCACTCTGCTGCGTGATGTCCCCATCACAAAAGCCACCAGCATAACTAGCCCTAGGTGATGTCCACTGTAGGAATCTCAAAGCAGAAGCCTGAGTGGCAATGGAGACCAAATTACTCTGTGAGCACTGGAAGTTTCACTCTGCTGCATGATGTCCCCATCACAAAAGCCACCGGCAACGGAGACCAAATTACTCTGTGAGCACTGGATGCAATCTGTCTGGGTAGTATTGGTGCCCTTGAAGCATATTTTCAGAGTAGGAGGAGAGGAGAACTTGTCCCATCATCTCCTGTGTCATTACGCTGAATTTCTGGGATCATGCAAGAAAATTCCATGGTGGTAAGATGCACATCAGGCATCTTTTTATAACCTGGCAAAATGGCACGTGTTTAACAGAGGGAAAGCCCAAAGGGAAAAGCAGCCTGAGAAAACACCTGACTCTGAAGGCAGCTCTACCTGAAACACAGCTGGACTCCTGGAGGTGTTTATTTTCCATAAATCAGATGCATTTGCTCATTATTGCTACTTGTTCATGAATTCGTTATTTTAGGTGCAACCACAGCTATGCAACAGAATTCCAATAGAAGTTAGGTTTCTTTTTTTCATACTTTCTGAAATTCTATAAAACTTTATAATCTATCCTGCAGCCTACAGAGTACCACTAAGTTTATTATAGGGTAATGTTCTCCAAAAGTGGATACCTAAAATATGAATATTCAACTTTCAATAGGTCAGTTTTCCAAGGCTTGAGCTGTAAACACTCAGGAAATAATTTTTTTTCGGGAAAACTACACACTCAATATCAGAATTTTGAAAGGCGAGGAAGCCAAGGAGGAAAGAGGAAAAAGGTAGCAGCAAATCTGTGGAGACATTTGTTGTTGATTTGGTTAAAGACAAGAAATTATGGGAGGCAAGGGCTGTGTTGGCGTCTGTTGAGCCCACTGGGGAGCTATAGTTGCTGCTTTAATATGAATATGTATTATTTGATAAGTGCCCAAACCCTCCGGGAATTGTGGGGAGGGGGGGAAATAAAGAAAAAAGCTAGATATGTAAGATAGGACATGGCTCTTAGCTTCAATTAAACTTGAATTTTGCCCTCTGTTATTTTTCAAGAACGCATCTCATTTTTATGGCAACACCTCTGGTGGGAACTCATGGACTTTTTTGTCTGTTTGTTTGTTTTAATAGAGGATTGTTTGCTCAAGGATAAAAAAAGTTTGAAGAAACTTTTGAACTTAGGGTGCTATTTAGTAGCGAGTGGATTCAGACTTTGATAATTTTGATACCGTCTTAATGGCATTTGCCCACAGCAGCTGAATAATGGTGTTCATTAAGCAGCTGGGTAGGCACAGGCAAAGTTTGCCTCCAGCCTTGACTCTCCGTGTGGCTAGGGAGGAGCAGGGTTGGCTTTTTATTGACTTGTCAAGCCATAGGTTGGCATCACCGGCCAGGTAGCTCGTGACCCATTCCATTTATTTCACTGTTTCGTGGTGGGGAAACAGGTAAAGGGATCCTGCTGGAAACCCCTCCTTCTGCATGTTTTTTAATGAATAAGAGCAGTGTTTGTAGCAGTTAAGGCACCGTGACTGAGTCCTGGTGAAGACGTAACACAAGCGGCGTGGGGCTGTTGTGGGACACAGCTGTGGGCAGTGTTGGTTACCCCACAAGATGTTGCTTATTCAACAGGAAGCTCTGGAGGAGAACTTATTGCAGAATTAAATAGGAGGTGGGGGGGAAAAAAGTGATACTTCGGGGAAAAAAATGTAGAAGGATAAACCACTGTTTGGGAAAATTAAATAATAGAGTCTGGGCAGCAAAGGTCTGTGTTTATTGGAGCTCTAATGGGTTTCCCAATTATTTTAGAGCACTCAGGAGCCAGGGACTGTGTGAACTGCGTGTTAATAGAATTAGCCTTCTGGGGGTCGATCCAGCTTTTTACGGTAGAACGGCAAGGAACGTGCAATGGTTAAATCATTTTTTGATATGATCAATGGACCACCTAAGTGAGGAGACAGAGGGATGAAAAATGATCCTGCCCCTCTGCAAGCAG
>NW_010588027.1:17098-45531 GCF_000705375.1 Tinamus guttatus
GATCTGCTCGTGTGTATTTATACATACACACATTTTTTCTGTTCTATAATCTTTAAATTATAAGAGCTGGAGGACTGATTTTTAATGCCTTTTTAAATGCAGAATGCATATGCATCTTAATGAAGATATTGTCTCGGGTATGATTCATATCCCATTCCTGATTGTTCTTTTTGAGTATAACATATTGGCCCCGATCCTGCAGTAAAATCCCCTTGTGTGGTCTCGTATGTATCCAAAAGTCCTGTTGATTTTGGTGGAGGTTCCCCAGCCTCTCCCTTGCTGCAGGACTGTAGCTTTTATGTTAAAGAAAAGACAGAGAGTATCATATCGCTTCTGTCAAAATATGCAAATAAACATTTTTTGCTTAAAATTCTAGTTTCTTCAAATAGTTTTTTTTTCTTTCTTGAATGTGAGTTCTTTCCAAAGTCAGATTTAGTTTTTAGCTTTTCTCTCTCTCTTTTTTTTTTCTTTTTTTTTTTTCAATTACACAAGCCACCCCAACTAATTATTCATCCTGTTTATGGTAGGTGGTAGTCTGTGGCAAGGTATTTTCATTTTGTTGCTGGCCACACTGGGTGATGACTCCAAAGGGAATCCATTAAAAGGCTTGAGTCATTAGAAAACAAAACAACTTGCTGTGAGATTCTTTGATTTTGCTGCTTATTGCTCAAGAGTGAAAAAATTGTATATTGTATACCGCCATTAAAAAAAAAAAAGACAGAAAAGAAAAACACTTCAGGCAGGTTTAGACATATAACTGCTTCAGCAAATGCTTGTGTAAATGGGCATGAGCAGCAGCCCTTCATAGCGCAACAGAAACTCATCCAAAATATGTGACAAATATCTGCAAAAGCGCTGAAGGCAGATGGATATTTGCTTTAAGAATGAGGTTTGCCTAAGCAGAAGATGACCCCTGAAGAAAGGTACTGATTTGTTCGTGTCTTTGAGTGTGCTTCTTTCTTTTTATTTTTTTACGGAGGTTTTAAACAAAAGTGAGTAGTCTCCATAGAACCAGAGATTCACACTGTAGTTCCTGAGATTTGGTCGTGGACAAAAGGGCCGTGGAGTAGAAATGATCGGTACACAACAGCCCCAAAAGGGGGTCCTACTTAAAAGATTTTGCAGTCAAGTACAGTCATCAGGTGAGCAGTTGACCAGGTACTGAACCTCCAAGTTCAGAACCTGAGCTTGCTTGGTTTTTACCAAAACATGTCTCAGTAACAAGTGAGAAGTTAGTTGTAGAGGTCTCTAAACCCATCCTGGCACACTTTTCCAGTAGCTTAATGAACTTCTTCATGCTCACTAGTTCCCCTTAAAGAGGATTGGTTTATAAACAGGCTTGTAGAACATCTACCCCATACTGTTTGCCAAATGAATGTCAGAAAATGGCAATTTGCAATGAAAACGTAAGAGAAAGTTCGCAAAGACCTCATTGGCGTCAACATGTTCTACCAGCTTCTGGTGTTGCTGTTAAGAGCTCTGCACAGGGGATAAGGCGAAGTGGTTTTCCAGCCTAGGTTCTGAGCGGCTTGTTATTGATGTTACCAGAGAAAAGAAGATGAAAGATAGCCAGACGCCACGCTACCAGCTCAGTTTTGTTTTGTCAGACGGGCAATGAACCATCTGATGCTGTAGCTCAGGATGGTGAGAAAGAAGGGAGATGGAGAGAGCGATCTGGGAGTCATCAGCAGAAAAGGTGTCTGTAGTTGTTGGGCAAAAAAGTCTGGGTAAGAGATCCAGAGGGAGGAGGCCAAGGGCAGAGCTCTGTTTTAGTTAAAATAAGGGAGAGAGAAACAGCAGAAAACCTGCGATTGCAAGAGCGCAAATGTTTTTTAAACTGAAGGAGAAGCTTTGGAAGAAGGAGGGGGGTTTGTAGGAAATGACTGCAGAGTCAGTTGTGTGAACAATTCCTTCAAAAGAGGTTTTGGGAGTTGTACTTCTAGGAGAAAAGGACTGTTTGCCTTGAAGTCACAACTTCTTTGCTAAAAAATGTGGAGGTGAAGTCAGGCTTGCCTAAAGTCAAGTTGAATTAAATGCTGCAAAGGGTGTTGAGCAAATAAGCAAAGAAGGAAAGGAGGGCCTGGAAAGCGGAGGAGATGAAGGATAATACAAGTCCCAACCAAGAACAGAAAGAATCCTTTCCCTCTATTCCTAAGTTTGTTCTCCCCTTTGAGTGAAAACTGAGACAAGGTGGATAACAGCAGTGGATTTCAGTGGGTGGAAATCACTCCAGTGGATCAGGAAGCAAAATAGAGGGAGCTCGAGGCACTGAAATGGAGGAATCACCTAATCTTCCTCCCAGGTTCTGAAAGAACCAGCTCATGAGTTGGCAAGTTCAGTGACAATTGTGGTTTTAATTATTTTTATTTTAAATATCAGTGTTTGTGAAACCCCTTTTTAATAACAGAAAATAGTAGTGCCTGTGTTGAAGAAAGGGGAAACTATATGGTGAGGAACTGACTCAAAGGAAGATACCAACCAAGAGGCATAAAAGAGCTTATCTAACCAGAGAGGAGGTTGCTAGTGAATTCAAGGAAGTATTTCAGGACTGCTCTGATTTAATCATCATATTAAAAGATTTGTCACAGTAAGAGATGTCTTTTGTTGACAGTAAGGTTGAAAGGCCATGTCAGTACAAATGAGGATCTGATCATTGCCTGCAAAGAACTGAATACCCTTTAAGAGAAATCATGAAAGAGGTATTTAATTCACTAATTAAACAAAAATACATTTACGGCCCTGCATTCAAAGGGCACAAACAGAAACTTCAGCTACGAGTTTTGAGCTGATCAGTGGGTGTGTTCCTGCGGTAGAGAAGGGATCGTTAGTGAGTGACAGGACTTGAGTTGCCAACGTGACCCAAGCGTGACAGTGGAATGAACTGCAAGAGGGAAGTTTAGCGGAGATCATGGAAGTGGCTGGGCCATCAAAAGAGAGCCTGTTGATCCTTCATCTGACACATTGTATTTGGTTCCTGAGCACAGGTTGTGCCCAGGACCATGATTCAGAAAGCAGGTGCAGAGAAGAGTGTGGAGAAGGTAGCGCTATGGCCTAGTGTGTGTGTTATGATAGCAGAGGAGAACAACTGTGCGTGTTTAGTCTAGCATGTGAAGAGGAGGCATGGTTGCTGGCTACGACTACATCAGGCAAGTAAACATTTTGGAGGAGGAAAGCTATTTAAGCAGAACAACAACACTGGCGTGAAAGCAAATGGGAATTAATTGGCCATGAGCACAAGCTACAAGTGAGGAGAAGTTTCTGGGCCACCAGAGCAGGGAGGTCCTGGGGCAGGGTAATAGCAGGGACAAGAAGATTAACTGGCTTTAAGATGAAGCTCAATAAACGTGTGAATGGGATTAGATGACACGATGCCTGTGAGACTCATTTGCCCGGGAAGTGATGTATGCCGGGCTCTGCCGCAGTGATAAAATGGGGAATGGGCTGTTGAACCTCACATACACCTCTAAAGTCAATACACTTCCCTGGGAGTTAAGCTGCTCCTATTAGGCCAGACACTGTCCACAAAAATGGATGATGCCTTTTAATAGTGTTCATAGTTCATTTTCCTTGACAGAGAGGAATATCACGTTGCAGGTAATTTATCACTTTTTTTTTTTTTAATTCAGGGTTAAGTATTGAAGTCCTTTCACTTGGGAAATTGCTAAGGGCTTCACTCAAAGTTCAGTGTGTTTTGACATTTTTTTTGCATGAGGAGAAGGGGCAATATCTCTGCCACTGTATGAGCTGGTCGTGGTGCATATTTGTGGGACCTGTGTTTGCCAATATAGCTTGTTTGCGCGGAATAAAATATTCAGCAAGGCCTAAGAGATAAAAATTAAATTTCCCCTTTTAAAAGCAGTGTGGGTACTAGCTTACATTAGAGAGCTTAAATTACACTGATTCTCCTCCAGGGTTGGAATAAAATTCTCAAAATCGCCTCTAATCTGTGAAGAATCTAAACCATATGGAAATGCTCCTAATTCCTCTAGGTGCTTCTGACCCGCCAGTCTTAGAGAATTGAGTGTTTCCTAGTGCAGAAATCTCAGTTCAAAGTATGATTTTTTTCAGTACAAAAAAAAAAAAAAGGAAAAGAAATACAAAACAGTTTCACTCAGTTGCAAAAAAGAAGTTGTATGAAGAAGGGAATATCTCTACTGTCAAAATAACACGTGTCAATTGTGGTGGTTTTAATTATGCAGTTAATGGTGTCATTCACTCATGTCCCTTCTCGCCTGCTCTTTGTTTGCATCTGAATATGTGTCACGGGTTCGGAAGGTGGTTAGGACTTTTCCAACACCTTTTCCGATTTATTTATGGGATACATGAGAACAGCTTGTGAGCAACTCTCCCTCTTAGAAAAAAAAAATCACCCTACGATGATTTTTGACTGAACTTTTATAAATACCAATGCAGCAACTTCTATTTTTTATTTATTTTATTGAACTCATCACCTGGAGCAATCATTCAGTCCTGGGACTCATATTTTCCTTTGGAAAAGCGATCTCCTTTCAGTGCACAGCTTTTCCTTGCATTTATGTTAAGCCATCAGCAGGACTTTCAGCCCTAAGGATGGGAGTGAGATCAAATAAATGACTTGCAAAGAGAGGAAGCAGTTTCACACCTCTGAGTCCTGGTTGCTCCAGATGGATTTGAACGTAGGAACCGTCCCAGAAGCATGATGAAAATGGGATTTAACTAACTTTATGAATAGCTATATTTTAAGCATGTTATTGATACATATGTTCTAACATATAAGGTTCTGTAAGAAATACAGTTCCAGTTAGCATAAAAAAAATCCAGAGAGAATTCAGGCTGTGTGCAGCCAGGTACATGGTGTTTACAATAATTCTGTTTTTTTGGAAAGGGAGTGGCAGCCTTCAGTTATGATTTATTTTGACTCTTCTATTACCACATCTATTCCAAGGGTTTTCTCACACCCCTTCATTCTGCAGGAACTCTTTCGATTTAAAAACAACTTCAATTGATTTTTATCTTTCGGTATAGACCAAGTTTGTGATACTTTGCCAGGCAGCCTGCGGAGAGGTGTAGTTCTTGTCTTGGGGTGCTGAGCGTGTTGCTGGTGGTCGACGTTCATTTGTGCTTGATCGCCTCGAGAAATTTGGTCTTTAAGTTGTGTATTTAGGGAGTTTCAATGTGCAATGGCTGTTTTTGGAGGTATGCAAAAAGCACCTTTGAGAAAGAAGGTAACAATTTACCTATGATGATGTCTAAATGTACAGTTCAAATCCTAGCCCGGAGCGAGACACGGGGAGGATGGAGACTTTGCTCTCGTGAGCCCAACTTGCTTGCAGTGCTCCGTGCCTCAATTTTCTCCTCCGCAGAAGAGCTCATAAATCTTGTTGTCATTTACATGGTGTTTTGATATCAGATTTCTCTCCAAGTGTGAAGAAACATTAATTATTAGTCGCAGGACTGCTGTTTCCCTTTGATTCCTCCCCACCTCCATGTTGCCATGCATGCAGCCCCCTTTCTCGGAAAGGAGGACAGGCCCAACCACCCGCGCGGAGATTACTCCATCACCTTTAATGGGAAGAGCGAAGCCAGTCATTGCTCTGCTCCGGAGTCGAAAGTCTCTGAACTTCATTAGCCCAAGGGAGTGGTAGGCCCAAGCGTGCTCCAAAATGCCGATCTCCTGCTTTGATAACTGAGCTCTAAAATCAAGATAAACAAGCTGCCCTATATACTGCACACGTTCTAATTGCATGCTTCAAGCTAACCAGCAAATCGATTAGTATGTGTGAGCCCACTAATGAATATTTGCAGTTTTGGGGGATGCTCCGCATAGTTTCTGCAGTTATTAGCAAGGTGGCTTCGAAGGCCCTGTCCTCGATCGGCACCAGGCTTTATCTCAGACAGGGAAACTGTATCATTTAATTTTAGATGTTAGCTGGGCATGGTCACTTTATTCAAATTGGGTTAGCTAATACTTCTTTTAAACTGTTTACACTGTGTGCAAAGTTGTGTTTAAAATCCTATTAGCCAAGACATCTCCTAGTCTAGACTAGGCGAGAGTTGACTCCCCGCAGAACTCATAGCAGGACTTTGTTTACTTGGAGGGGAGGCGGGGAGAAGAGGGGGATGGAGAAAGAAGGGATAATGATGATGTTTGAAACTATCCAAATCACTTTTGCTGTGCCAAATATTTTGCTGTTCTGTCCTTCTCCTCACTTTTGTCATTGCCAAGTTTTTCTTTTTTTTTTGAATTGAGAAATAAGCTCTCAAGTCATGAGGGTGATTCTGAAAATCATGGCAGTATTCATGAATTTAGCAGTGGGAACCGGGAGCTTCTTTGAAAGTGCAAGGAAGAAAGCTCAAAAGACTGGTTCATAAGCATCAGTGGTGAGGTGGCCAGTCGTTCTGTCCCAATGAGATGCCCATGAAGATTTTCATTGAACCAAAAACAACGTAGACGTTCAAGAACCAAGGAGCATGTTTCCTGGACAGGAGGGAGCGGTGACTTTCCAGATATTCCCCAACTAGCAGAGGAAGGAGGTCTGGATTTGGCAAGCAGGTTATTCCCAGGATGACCTGATAACTAGACTTCCTTCCTTCTGTAGGTCACAAGCAGCTCAAGTTAGGAGTCCTATGTTTTGACTCATGGTCTCGCTCCTTCCACTGACCCACAAAGAGCCTGAGCTCCTGGCTTACACACCTAAAGCAATCTCTGGAACACCAAGCAGCACGAATGTCTTCAGTGTTGTTAAGAAAATAACCTAACAACTTCTAGATTATGCTCTGAGTTTCTAAACTTTCCTGGGTTTGGTTTTCTTCCTGCGCTCACTCGTCTGTAGGTCTCAAGATAAGAGTTGGTGATGAAGATGGTAGGTTAGTCCATTGTACCAAAAATGTTGCTCAGTTTTCTTTTAAGTCTTTTTTTCCTGTAACTCACTTGTCATCGTTCTGATTTCATAATGCAAATACCATGTTTTGGGAGAAAAACACTGCATTGTTTCTGCCGAGCATTAGATTCTATATAACTGCAAGTCTTTCATAAAATGGGTGTTTGGACTCTTGCTTTGAAATGCAGTGTGTCTGACTGTGGTGATACTGTCTTTTGAATGTCATGAGAGCTGCAGTAAACATTTAGGGCAGACTTGTTAATGGCAATCCATTTTGACAACAAAAATCGCTTGATTCCCTTTTAAACAAATAGATTTTATTTAATTTAGTATAATAACTAATTTACAGAGCGGTAGCAGAATGTTGTTTTTTAAATAGGTGGCATGGTCCCCGTTTGTGCTGGGGCAAACACTAAATGGTGCTCTATTGTGATTTCTCAGAATTATAGTGAAAAATTAGTGTGGAAAAAGACTCCATGTTATTCAGGGTTTCTGCAAAGCTTCAGCTTTTCCCCTCTTTTGGATGTCCTTGAAGTTCAGTGCAGAATTCCTGTTGAGAGCCGCAGAGCTGGACTTTCCTCTCTGGCTCCCAGTAGCTGCAATTTAGTTTTCAGCAAGGTTTTCCTATGGATGCCTCCATTTCTGCTTTCTTAAGATGTCCTGCTCTCTGGAATGTCTAACCTTTCCTTAAATCTCCTTCTTCCTAGAGGCCCTGTCCCAGATCGATTGTACTCCCACAGTGATCATGCACAACATAAATAAGTTATTTAAACGATTTACCAAAATGTGGTCAAACAAATAGTCCTGTCCTCTGTTTGGTTTTGAGGACTTTTGTTTTGTTTTGTTTCTTAAAAAGCCATTTTCCTTCTCTTTATGGTTCCTTCTCTTTATTCTCTTTGTTAGAGACTTACAGTAAGGGCTTTGTCTGTCTGCTCCATTAAATTGCACGCACATCAATAGCACAGTATATCAACATTAGTTAATAATATCAGGTCCTCTATGTATCCCCCTTCCTGGGCAAGATTATTCCATACTGTGTATTTACTAGAGCTACATCCTGTCTACTTCAGCTACTCGAGTAAGTAGCAATATTTTAACTGCTGAGTGTATAGTGTGCGTCATTTATTTGTCCTGACTAGATCCACTGCTGATTTCATAAACATTTGAGGAAAGAAATACCAAACTAGCAAATATTTGGAGAACCCCCTAATGCAGAATCTGAAGAGGACAAGATCGTCTCTCAGTTTGAAGATTAAAATCAGTGCTGTTCACAGCTGATTAACTTTCCTTTCTAATATTTCCCACAAATTGAGCTAATGTAATAAAACTTAACGAAACAAGGTTTAGTAAAGCCACGGAGAATATTTATATGACAGCGAGCTGTAGAGTAGTTCAGGCTGTCCTGGCATTCACTTTGTGGTGGCTCTTTGCTTCACCCTTGTGCTCTCAGTGGATGGATGTAGCAAGAAAACCAGTCTTTGTGCTGGCTTGAAACATTTCAGCCTCTTTGCTGACCTAAAAGCAATGTGAATTAGCCATAAATGCATTTATGTGAATTAGACATAAGGGCATTATACTGTCTTTAGATCTGCTCGATAACTGATGGTTTCTCTCT
Organism: Tinamus guttatus; assembly: GCF_000705375.1. Next base: position 25,574 of record NW_010588027.1, read on the forward strand.
TGCCCATTAACTCTCGCGTTTCTCGTTTTTGGTCCCCTAGAGTCATCAGCAAAGTGGTGCCAGCCCCGGAGGCCAAACCCGCTACACCCGCAGGTCGGCCCAAAACGCCTCCGCCGGTGCCGTCCCCCGTCCCAGCTCCTGTCCACGTCACCCCTCCTCCGGCTCCAGCTCCTCCACCACCTCAAGCTACCGTCTCGCCGGTCCTCATTCCCCCGCCGTCCCCAGCTGTCTCCGCAGCAGGAGGCTCCAAAGCCCCCGTGAGGAGCGTGGTGACAGAGACCGTCAGCACTTACGTGGTAGGTACCGTGGGCTTCCCTTAGCACCAGTGACATTAATCTCTCCAGCTGTCGTGCTTTGTGGCAACTCAAGCTGATGGTACCTGCACTTGGTTGCCCTCCGTTAGGCTGCTCTTGATCCAGCCATTGCTTCCGTGCACCCATTTGGAGAGTTAATAACTTATTTTATGGAGTTTTACTTGGGCTGAAATCTGTCGCATCTTGCCAGTCCAAAGGTTAAGTTTCTTCTGGCAACTCCAGTAATAGCCCATTTAGGATTTTCTACTAAAGGCAGAGCAAGGGCTTCTACTAAGGAGCAAGGGCATACTATTTTTTTTAAGAGATGGAGAATTTTTTATAGATGCTTTTTTTTTCCTAAGTGCTGAATTGAAACCTCAAATGTCAAACTTGCCATAGATTTTGCTGTCAGCCAGGTGAAGTATAAAGCCCTCACACAGCATCAAGACTTCGGCTTAGCCCTCATTTGAAATGTGTGCAGTGCACTCTTTTCCTTCTGGTTTTCTCAAAATAGAGAAATTCCAGATATCTGTGCATCTCAAAAAAAAAAATCTGTGTATAATTCATTAGTCCTTTCACCGTTTGCTCTGACCTTAGTTTCTCTCTCCAGTTACATTAAGTCTTCTTCATTCCTTTAGAAGAGTGTCAACTGCACTTGCAGTCACAGCTCTCCCCAGTATGAGGATTGTTGTGCTACTCAAAATTCCTGCTTTAGAGGCAATGTAAAATGGGAGTCCTGACCATTCTGATCATTAAAGAGTAGCAGATAACATTAACAATAGTAGCAGTGTTGTTATCCTCCCTGCCCTGGCTAAATTCCAGCTTGGGTGGTGACACCCTGCTTATCTCTAGTAGGTGCCAGTTAAAAACTCTCACCACTTAAAACACCTGAAACTTGTTTTTTATTACAGAGTTTCCTGTACTTTAATTGCAACCTACAATGATTTGTTTTTTATTCCTGTTTTTATAACGATTCCTAGTGTAAATCTACCCTGCCGTTTCTAGTGGAAAAGGTGCTCTTCACTGCTTGACTTAAACTGTTGTATTATGTTACTGGTCTCTATTTAAACAGCTGCTACATTTAACTCCAGAGTTAGTTACAGTACTAGGCTACCTCTCCTGGGCCGCTCATATCTTGAGGGTGAAGGATGCTCACCCTCACTTTCTTTATCACTGATATAAATATAGTGTCACTCTTTTGTCTTACAGCAGTATCGGAAAGCTTTGAAATTCACTCTAGGAATGAAAAAAATACCAGAATATTGTGCTATGTCCATGTCCTTTTTTTTCAGTGTTCACTAAATGTAAATAATGTGAAGATGGCATTTGTTTGAAGAAAGAAAACCTCATTTTTTTTTTAAGCCCAGTACTTCAGGTAGTGACATTGTTAGTATCCTCAGTACCTTATGGATGGTTTAAGAAAGCACTAGCTATATAGGGTCCAGGTTATTTGTTGTTGGTTTTAGAGTGTTGAGAGCATTACTGCATTGGGGCCCAAGGATGCAACCAGGGAGAGACACGAGTTTATAAGTCAAAAGCTGAGAGCATGGGAAAAGGGAATAATTAGTAATTATTAGCCCCTTGTATGAGGGAGTCCAAGGCAGGATGAAATGCTTTCCCAAGGTCAGATGGGAAAGCTCTTCCAGAGGTCAGGCTGGAGCCCGCGTAGCCGAAGGACGCGGCTCCCTTCCTTAGGGAAGGACAGAAGGACAATGTGTTCGTCCAAGAAGGATGATGTTATACTTAAGGATACGACGTGGAATCTCCCTCCAGGATAGCATCTGAGTAAGCGTGTTCTGATCGTTAACACGGAGTGATTAATATTAAAATAGCATTCGGGGATCGCAGGCTGCCTGTCCCTCCTTCCAGGACGTTCCGTGATTTAGGAGCGCGGAGTTTCTCAATGTTTTGCACGGCCTCGTGGAGCAGCGCAGGTTTGTGTTCAGCAAACACGGAGGGTGGTTGTGGACCACCCTCGTCTTCTCCAGCCCCTGATCTGCTGGGAGAGGCCTTCTGCAGGAGAACATCCCTCCTGAAAAGTCAACTTGGGAAAAGTTAGGATATCCATCTTCTAACAGAGAAGGCAGCGTTGCCAACAGGGGCCAACTTTGCGTTGCCAACTTTGCAGATGCGAGATGAGGTGCGGAAATAAGAGTGATCATTGCAATCAATGAGCTTTAAAATCGAGCTCATGGTGTGGCAAGGGGATTCTTCCCTGCTTAATATTTTCCTGTGCTTCCTATTGCCTAGTTTTAAGCCGCATAAATAAATAAATAAATAAATAAGGCCTTGAGAGGAGCCTGTCAAGACTGATGTGTTGGTTGCAGCTCTGGTATATTCGTATTGATTTCTCTGGACATGATGTAAGACGTATGGACCACCATGCAACAGCTTCCTTTTTTGTGTGTCAGTTTGGGAGTTTTCATCTACTACGTTTTATTATCATTTTTCTAAGCTGCACAGACAGCACAAAGTTACTGTCTCAGCTACGTGAGCTGGGTAAATACATTAATGGACAAAAGCTGGGGACAAAACCATGGAGATGCAGTATTAATGTGCAAAGCTTCATGTATGACTGATGAAATCAGGGTCATACCCCCGACATTTTGTACTTTGTATCATTAATTGCACTTTGGATGGATTTTGTGACATTTTTTATGTATATTTTAGCAAAGAACTGTTACAGGAAACACTTGAAATTTCCAAATATAAATATGGCTCTAGCAGGATATAAAAATTTAAAGAAAATAAAATCATAAAGCCCTAAATATGATAAAACCCAGTAAGCAGCTGCTTAATACTGTAAATGATCTGCCTCTCTTGTTTGGTTTACCCTTTAGTAAATTGTACCGTGACATAAATGTCATAAGGGGAATGGAAAGTTACTCAGTAACAACTCTTTTTTTTTATTTCCTGATCTTATCAGCCAGCGGAGTTGAAGAGTTTGGCTAATAAGTAATAAAGCAATACATACACATTGCACTGTATATTTTACATGCATGTAAGCCTGTTCTCGCGTCCCGCCCTTGCTGCTTCTCCCCATTAACAGGGCAGAATTCGCAGCGTCCGTCTTCCCATCATGATAGCATCAACAGAGATGGCATCGTGCTCTTAAGCCCTGGCCGCTTTCCATGGATGCATATCCCTAAATTCTGCTGCCTGCGCGGCTTTCCAAACCAGCTAACTTCTGCTTTCCTTTTGCCCCAGATCCGGGACGAGTGGGGGAACCAGATCTGGATCTGTCCTGGCTGTAACAAGCCAGATGATGGCAGTCCAATGATAGGTTGTGATGACTGCGACGACTGGTATCACTGGTAAGTGGCCCGACCCGCTGTTCCCTTGCAGGTCGTGGCTGTATTATTTAAAAAAAACTCATTTTATTATTATTTTTTAATCGTGAAGCTGGGGCAGCTGTGCTGTGTCGAGTTAATCTACAAGATATTTTTCTCTCTCTGTATCTCTGAAACTAAAAAAAAAAGAAAAGATAGATTTTAAGCTGTAGAATATTATACTTAATTAATAGGAATGGGTGAGAAGAGTTGTTTTTGAAACTACTAGGAGACATTGCTGATTCTGGAAATACTGTGGGAACTCCAGGATTACGAGGCTAGTGTATGCAGCTAGACACTTCCAGTTACAAAGCACTGTACGAAAAGGAATAAAAAGTCTGCTCTTAGAAGGAAGGGGGCAGAATTAATGACTTTCTAGGCATTTTCTTAAACAACTACGTAAAAACATAAAGAGATGCAGATGTATTAAAGAAGCATTTGGTGTTCTTTTAAATCTAGACTATTATACCCTAAAGCAGGGAGGTATCTTTTATTAAAACAATATTTTTATCCAAGTGTCCCTTTAGTGTACCATGGGTTTTTTTAAGGAAAAAGGGGTGGGTTTTTTTGTTTCTGTGCTACTGTTACACTCATTAGTTTGGAGAGAAGAGCGGGAGGCCAAGTCTTGCCTTTCGCTGCAAAGTTTTATTTATTTGAGGAAGAAATAAAAGCGACAGGACCCCTGTGGGACAGCCCCACACTGATCTTTGTGTCCCCCAGGCCCTGTGTGGGGATTACGACGGCCCCCCCGGAGGAGATGCAGTGGTTCTGCTCCAAGTGCGCCAACAAAAAGAAGGATAAAAAACACAAGAAGAGGAAGCACCGAGCGCACTGAGGACGTCTCGGCTCGCAGAGTCGCCCTGTGCATCTGCCCCGACGCCGTCGCAGAGGGACCCGTTGTCACCCGTCATCAAGCAGAGACCCCTGGGGCCGACGGGAACAGGCGTCCGCTGCCGACTGTTGCGTTTTCCCGACCGGAGGGGCCAATGGGTCGGGGTTTGGTACCTTCCGATGCCGCCTGTCCCCGGCCGATGGACATTTGAAGCGCGTGACACCAAGAGCTCCCTAGTTAACGGTACCGCTCCCTCTCCCGTGGCTCGGCAGCAGCGAACATGAATGTTGTAAATACAGATATCTGTTCTATTCTTTTTTTTTTTCTGATTTGTTCCTAAACCCTCTTGAACCTTTGCAAGGTGCTAAGAGGAGAGGAAAATGTAAATGGCAGTAAGTCATAAACCGAGGAGACCTTCTGCAGTGGTTTCTCTGTCTGGATGCAGCCTCTGCTGCTGAGCCAGATTCATAGTGCAGGGGGTTAAAAAAAAAAGTGGCTGGTAAATATTTTTGTGACAAGAATATATGAAGCTTTTTTCCTTGATTTTTAGTACTAACATAAAATAAACATGTTCAAGCTTTTGTGATATATCTTCTATTTTTTAAACAAAAGAAGGTTTCTATTGTGTCAGTTTTGTTTTTTTCTTCCATGTGAATTTATTTCAGTGAACCTGTAATATATTTTATACTTTGATTTTGTTTTGGTTTTGTTTTCAGTCCGTGTCGATGTATCTCGTCACTGCTTGTACATTTCATTGGTGTGTAAAAACACTTCACATACATTAAAAAAAGATTTTCACACGTGTAAATACCTGATATTTATAAAGGACCTTTTTTTTTAATTATTTTTTTAGGCCCAGAGGATTTTTTTTGCGGGTTTCTCAGAGAATACAAACCCAGCAGCTCTTAGGAGCCCGTGGGGCAGATGTTTGTCATGCGGCTCAGCTCAGTCTGCTGTGGTGCGCACAGAAGAAGTCAACCAGCACCATAACCAGACCCTGAGTCGCATCCTTAAACACTTGCTAACTTCTTAAAAAGTGAGTTTTCCAGATTGGGCTCGTTTTTTGGGTTTTTTTTGGCCAAAGGAGAAGCAGAAGGCCAGTAAGGCCAGAAGACCCAGTGCTGCTTTTTGTGCATCGACTTGTGAAGACCGGCCGAGTGAATCGCAAGGTTTTGTCCCCTGTTTTAAATGAGAGAGGAAAATTGCAGGCCGCCACACACACAAAAAAAAGCCTGTGACAGTATTAGCTAGTGTAAATGCAGTGGGTCGTAGAGGTAAGCAAGACGTAAGAATAAGTTTGAAATGCTTCACTTTTTGTTTCTGAAGCTGTTTCTTTAGGCTTCATCGTCTCGTTTGGGGATATTTCTGCTTCTAACAGCACAGCAACGGATGTCTGAGGTTTGGAACAGCCACACAGAGATTAGAAGTTATTTTTAAATGCATCTAAATGGATATTGGTGAGAATGATTCAATCGAGCTCTTTTAAAATACCAGCCTACTAGTTAGGGAAATGAGGCTTTGCTGATAGCACTGCTATATTACAAATCAGTGGCCATATGGATGAAATTGGTTTATTAAAAATGAGTTCTTACCTTTCTGTGTTTGGTTTATATTCTGTCCCCATTAATTACCCCTCCAGCACATCGGTCAGGACAGTTTTGGGGTTTAAGTTTTTGGTTTGGATTGTTTGAATGTTTCAAAGCTGCGTCTCGTTTTTCTCTGTCTGTAACGTGCACATGTGCAAAATATACAGCCTTCAATCCTTGCAATAAAAAAGAACTGGCTTTTGGTAAATTGTTTATCCATTTCCTCCTCCGCTTAGTTAATCAGAACTTCTCACATTTAATCGTGTGAATTATTCAAGATGCGACGCTGGGGCACAACTTGTGCCATTTCGGGTACGTTTCAGGTGTTTCTGCAAGCACTTGCCCACCGTGGCAGCCGCACGGGTTTCCTCACCCCCGTTTTCTGATTTTATAAATGACCTTGGTGGTAATAAAACCAGAGAATCATTTTCAGGAGGCTCGTGTGGCTCCCGGGATTAGTAACTGGAGAAGGAGCCTTTCACCTCCGGGTCACGAGCTCGAGGCCGGCCTCGCTCAGCAGCCGTGAAGAGCCCGACTCCGCTTTCACTGAGCCCGCGGGACAGCAGGACTCGATGGCAAAAAAAGAATAAACGGCCTTCAAAATTATGCCACCGCGGGGCCGCTGTGAAATGCCCCTCGCGTGGGCAGCTTCATTGCTTGGCCATTTTGGGGTCTGCAAAGTGGATGTTTTTTGGCACCACCAGCAGCCAAGTTTTATTCCAAAGGAGGGAAACTGGGGACTTTTAAAGGTTTCCTTCTTCGTCTGTTTTATGAAGAAGTATCATAAAACTGGGAGCAACTTTATCAAAGGGGAAAGCTTGTTGCGTCTATTTGCACCATGAGTGTAAAGTTCGTTAATAGAAAGAGTTAAAAACTCTGGATTTCAGGAGTGGATGTTCCGGGGGGAAGCAGACCGCTCGCCGGATGCCCACAGCCCCTGTATCAAGTCAGGTGCTGTTTCCCCCCCAGCCCTTTGCAGTTTCCCGGTGCAGCACGGACGCCAGCCGTGCAGGGAATATTAATAGCAAATATTAAAGAAAATGGTGTCAAAGTTATTCCGTGAGAAAAGCTTGTTGGATCCTGCCTGTTCTGCAGGGCCAGATTTTTATCTGGAGGCAGTTGGGGCTGTGTCGGTTTGCACCAGCGCAGGAGCTGCCCTCCGCGCTCCTCGGCCAGCTGTGGGCATAGGGAGCAGCAATATCTTTTATGGAACGGGACCTTTTTTTTATCCTATTTTTTCTTTTTTTTTTCATCCTGCAGCCTATGTCTGCAGATTAGCAGGGGAAAATGAAATACTGGGTCCTTGCTGCAAATTAACCAACATCCCAAACCTCTGCGCCCAGCAAAATCTGATCTTTGCATCAAGAGCTTAAGCAAAAAGCCCAGAAATTGGAGGTTCTGTCTTGACTACTGATTTTGAGGCAAGGGAATGGATAGAAATGCAACAGTGGTAATAGCGACAATGCGTTTTTGCCAAGATAATCTTCCTTCATGCTCAAAGCCATGCTCAAAAGCCGAATTTCTCCCCAATTTCTCCTGCTGACAAGGTGTTTCTCCTCCAAAGGTGTCTGTGGCCAAGTACAGTGAGGATCTTTATGCTCCTCAGCTGATTTGTGATTCCAAACGTCCTGGAAGAGAAAGGCTCGGAGGGTATCAGAGCCTCCCGACTTTGTCTGGGCTTTCCAAGAGATAAAATATAGTGTATTACTTCACTGTATCACCTAAACCGTCTTTGTTCTCCTTTCAATAGGACGATTAAACAAAGACCTACTAACCAAATTAAAGTATAAAATGAACGCTGAGATATGGAAACCTTGCCAGAAAGAATGTTAATGAACAAAGTGCACTAAAGGCACGCTGGCTAAGTTTTCAATACAAATAGTTTTATGGCCAATCTCTTTGAGATCATAGCAGTTTCCTTTAGAAGTTTAAGGCTCTGAGTAGATGAGTTTCCTTCGCTGCCGCATGAATTAGATAATGCGCTGAATAAACCTTCTCTTCGCCGTCTTGTCAGTCATCCCATTGAGGGAAGTCGCTCTTTATTCTGGGGAATCTGGGATCAGTCGTAACCTAAAAAGCATAAAGCTGCTATTAAGCTGCAGGTGGAGGATGCTGTAACGGGAGATTTAAGACGGGTCCATGGCTCAGACCTGGACGGCGCAAGCAGAAGAGACTGGACGTGAAACGTTTTGGTTGCCAACGATGGCGTTTTGGATGGGGTTTGGGTGTCCACTGTGTGACACCCGGGGATGGTATGAGCCGTTGGACTTGCAGAGGGCTTTTCCTGGGGACTTCAAGCCCTTTGGTCCTCTTGGGTCCTTGGTGCGCTCCTTTCCTACCTCCAGAGATACCTTCAACATGGGATTTTTGCTGCAGAAAACCCAGCAGCTGGGTGATGGTCACATGCCTTGCTCAAACTGGAAGTTGATTTTGCATTCAGTAGCACAGAAAAAAAGTGCTCTTGAGCTTGCAACTGGCTGATATTTGTGGGAATATTGTTGCACCACATTTTTGACCAAGACCCATTTTATGAAAACCTCAATGTCAACTAAACCTAAGAGAGATAGAAGCTTTTCTTTTTTCTTTTTTTTTTTCTTTTTCTTTCTTTCTTTTTATTTATTTCCTAAAGCTCTTTTTTCTTTCTTTCCCAAAACGAAAGCTGTTTCTAAAGAATAAATACATCAATACCCTATTCTCAGCATGAGCATTTCCATAAAGACCAGGAACTGGATCAAAAGAACAGGCAGAAACTCATGTGTTTATGGCCTGTACTGGAATATGATGGAGATAGAATCTTAAAAAAAATGCATACAAAGCTAAATTGGGGGAAAGGGGAGTTTAAGATTGAGGTTTAATAATCTGTCATGAGAAGGAATTTTATAAATTAAAAAATATTGCCTGTCGATTCCTTCCTAAGCCAGCAGGGCTTTGACAACTTGCTGTATCGTGGGGATGTTGAAGCCTGTCATTTGCTTACTGGATCCATCATGAAAAGTGTGATGTGGTGTCACCAGCTGCCGTGCCATCAGCTCTTAGTGCCACCACTTCCCTAAAGGTTGTATCTGCAGCGTCACAGCTCAGGAGAAAGAATGGCCCTTGTACATGTCCTCCTGGTGCGCTTGGTTAAATGCAAACTTCTTTCTTTTTCAGAATTGCTTTGGGCTTCCCAAGAAGGGTTTCCCAAAGCAAGTATGTCCAGCAGTTTTGTACTTAGGAGATCCCAAGGGACATTGAAAATGACCCAGGTACATGAGATGGTGTTTAGGGAATTTGACTGCAGCAAATGCAAATTCTTGAGCTTAACCAACAGCAGGATCCTCTGGATGTGCTCTGGCTTGATGGACAGTCAACAGTGCAGAAACGTCTTTCGTATTCTCTGAAACTAAACTTCAGATGTCACACTCATACCCTAGCTGGGGTGTTTACTTGTACCCAGAGGTTTCATAGAAAACATGGCAAAATCATGAACTCTCCAGCAACTGCTGCAGTCTATCCACTTAGCTTCTTCACAGATGCTTTTTGCTCACCCTACTCTGAATAAAAGGGCTCTATTTGCAAAAACCCTTCAGCCTTTAGACGTGGGAGAAACATGTCCCACATCTACAGTGGGACTACTGCTATGGTTTCTTCAATAGCTCTCACTCTTTGTCCTTGTAGGCACCTTTCTCAAATCTTCTCCATATTTATGATGGAAGCTTTTTGGAGCAGGTGCCTGTGTTGCTGTAATTGCTCTTTGACAGAGAATACAACAGGGCTAATTTGGGTTTGTAGGGGCAACCTTAATACCACTCTTGGGAGCAAATTATATACAGGGAACAAACACTTTCCATGTCATCCATACAGCTTAGGTCATGCTGAGCCAATATGGCCATTTCAGTAAATGCATGGCTAGCCATAGTTGGGCCCCAGGTGAGCGTTTGGCACGTATCAAATCCTCCTTTCAAGCTGAGAAGTTCCCACTCCTAGAGAGTCACACTATGGTCTACTTAAGTTTTGCAAGCCGTTAATGAGTCATTCGATATCAGCCAGATCAGTTTGCTTACATGGAAAGGGCTCTCGTTTCTCCTGGTGCCGTTGACTTGGGCTTGTAGAGCAGGGGCCCAGCTCCAGCGCCTGATCCTTCCTCCGCGCGGTTGCACAAGGCAACGGCTGTGCCGCGGACTCACCTCGGATTCCTTCGGGAGGTGGTGACAGAGCTCCACCTGCATGAGTTCATCGCCCTGCCAGCGTTCTTCCCACACCCAGGTGCCCACATTGGCACGGCCGCGCTTCGCCGGCCCTATGGAAAACCTCTCCAGGTTGCCAACGGGCTTCGGAGCCGGGAGGTCCACCTGGCTTTTCATTTGCAGATGACCTTCGTTGACAGCCCGGCTGTCTTTACGAGCATAGACAAACATTTTGGTTTGAGGAAAGAGGGAGGCAGGGGGACCAGGTTAATTATCGGTGCTCTTGTAGGGTTACATTCAGGAGTTGTACAAGTTGTCCAATGTGCGGGTGGGTGGAGGGAGGAGCCATAGCCCATGCCCCAGGCGCCTGTGAGTATTAGACCAGCTCTGTTTACCAAAGCCGTGTCTAAATGGCTGTGTAGCTGTATCACGTCTTTGTTTTTCTTGTAGATTCTGGATCATGTACCCTGGTCACGGAGTTAACGCTTACCAAATAGCATTACTTGGGCTTCTGGTATGAGCCCAGCTAGTGATGCACACGTTGCAAAACAGTTTCAGAGCTGAATGTGCTCTTGGCCTTGCCATCCCCAAGGCTCTCTAGTCTCCTGCAATAATTTAGTACTTCAGCTCTTTATCTCCCTTTGGAGTTATCCTTATCTCAATCACAGCTGCCATGACACTTGTAACAGGCCCCTCACTTTTACTGGTCTGATGCTGCGCATTTCCATTTTGTGCAGCTTGTTGACGGATGCTCGTTGACGTCTTCTCGAGCTTCTTCTTCCACACCACTGGTGTCCAGGAGTACAAGTGTTCAGAAAGTGACCTGGCTCTTCCCTGCTGGTAACATGCTCTACAGCCAGGGAGTACAGAGACTTGTTTGTTATAGGAATTTAGGCCATCAGGAGGCCTCCTGAGACATCTCGCGCACTTTGCCATCACGAGCCAACATGCCAAATAATCCCCTTCCTAAGTTTGCCTGAATTTGGGCAAAGCAAGAAAACAGCCCCAAAATCTTCTTGATGAGGGTAATAACAGTGGAGGACTATTCAGTGTGGCCCTTATTTTGTTGTTGGGACTCTAAAGTCGACGTGGATCCCATCAGATGTGCTTGGCGAGGTCGTGCGACCCCACTAGAGTAGCTCCGTTTCCCTGTGAAGGATAGATTTGTTTTATGCCAGCATTATGAATAGTGAAACCGAAGCAGGGCGGTGAAGTGATTTGTGCCAGGTCACGGAACATAAGCTGAGAGGGCGACGGGCACGTCCCCGCTCCCCGGCTCCCCTCGACGCCAGCCAGACGACACCGGTGCCGGAGACGTTCGAGGTCAAGACGGGCAGTCTCTGCAATGCAGCCACATTCAGGGCCACAAGAGCCGCTTGATGATAAGGCAAAGGAGACCTTTCTTCTGCTTCCTAGCTTAAGATCTCTTTCAGCAGCCAAGTCTTGCTTTAAGAGTGACATATGATGAAAAAAAAAACCAAAAACCAACCAAACAAAAAAACCTACCACTGAGTCTCGTGTGGCCTTGCAAACCTTTCCAGGTACCTTTCTAGGCACCTTTATATGAACCTATCCCTGGGGGAACTCACTCATGCTGAGGTTTGACCCTGGAGGTGGATCTCAGCTACAAGGATTTGCATATGACAGACATCCTAACATTTCCCTGCAAGGTCCTTGCAAAACAAGGGCTCAGGGAGAAGTCCATGCGTGTCCCTGGGTCTGTCCAACCCTCTCCATCCATAGCCAGGCAAGGCAATTTCAGCAAAGTGCTCGCAGGAGTTGGGGTGGATGCGGTTAGTTTGGATAAACTTGGGTTTACTGCATATATGTGTTCAGCTAAAGAGGCGATGGTCTGTGGTACACTAAAAAAAGGCTCTTTTGAACCTAAGGGGGTGTCTGTGCAGCAAGCCTTGTGGCAGGTGTAAGTGAGGCTGCAGCTGGTGAGCAAACGGGAAAGGAGAGAATCCCAACGGGTGGTGATGAATGCTGTATCAGTCAGCAGACATCTGATAAAGGCATTTCCATTTCTGTGGTTCTGGGTCAAGGGAATGTGCTTTTAAATCCACTTTTGCCTTTTTTCTTTCCCAGTGTGGCTGCCTGATGTCTCCAAGTCCAGGTTGTTCGTCTGTCTCCACTGTAATTTTCCACACCTCGCTTCTCTGGGTATCTTTTTTAAGTCTCACCTTCCCTCTAAATGCACTCAAGTTTGTTTTAGTTCATATGATAATCACAGCATTCTTTTGATTATATATATAAATATATATATTTTAAGCATTGAATTACTGACATTTGCTTGCAACCTTCATTCCAGTTTACCATTTTTGTGCGTGGGGATGTTTTAAATGGATATAATTATATTTAATAACTTCTACAGGTACGAAAGCATCTTTTGATTTGAGCTCTGACTTTCGTTATTACCCCCCACACACATACACACCTTTTGAGATATTCTGTGTTTAACCGATGCCTGCAGATTAATTAAAGTGTCATTAAAATGCCTGTAGTAGGTTTTGTGTCCTGCATGCTTGGAAATACTTTTCTTTTTTCCCGCAGTGAGAATTGTGCTTGTACCAACAAAAACTGGCATGTGGCTTGTTTTGTAGATCACCATGAGATAAAACTAATGTGTCTCACTAGAAGAAAACACCTTCTTTTTTTCCTTTTCTGAGGGGGAGGGTGCATGCTTCAAGCTTTCTCAGGAGGATCCACTAGGTTTTCATTTCCATTTCATCACTGCTCTCATCCAGCTCCGCCACGATCGAGCGCTCGGCAGAGCAGGATTGGGCCAGGGGGATGCAGAGTGTCCCCACCAAATAGGTGAGCAGGGCTTCAACCACGTCCAGCAACTTTCCAGCTTTGCACGTTGAGCTCTGTAGAGTCCGGGTTTGGATATAGGCTCTTCCCTTTCCATATTCCCATTTGAGGAAGATCTGCAGCTGCAACAAGCTGGATTTAAGAATCCAGATGTACAACAAAACTGCTTCAAATAGATATTTACAGCTGTATCTTCTTTTAAAAAATGAGCTGGTCAGAAGAAAAAGGAAAAAAATAAAAGGTTAATTCTCCCTTTTCTTTTCCTCCGCATTGTCTTCAGCCTCGTCATCCTCCCCAAGGTGCGTTACTCAACTGGGCCAATGGTATTTCCGAGGAGCCGCTCGCATGGAACATGCTCTACGACTGTACAGCCAGGGACAATGCACAGACCCAGCTTGGTGCTTTCTTTGTCTTCTTAAGTGGGGAAAATAATAATAATAATAATAAAAACAATGCATGCAAGCAGCAGTATAAAAGAAAATGAAAAAAAAAAAAACTCCAAAAGGACCCATCACCTCTCTCAGTAGCATCACCTTTTTTAAGCATGGAGAAGGTTTGCAATGGGCCATAGCAGCTTTTAGCATCGTGACGAGTGCAGCTGCCCCCAAGTTCTCTGCAGAGAGGGATAAGATAAAACAAACAAAAAAAATCAGAGCAAATGGCCAATTTTTTGTGGAAGATCATGCCAGAGACAGGAGAATGATTACAGTCCTTTTCCCTGCAGCAGGAAGGAGTTTTGCTCTTTTGCAGGCTCCCAAACCTGGATGGGTTTTGCATTCGGAGGCTTTGTCGAACCCATCTTCCCCTCGATGGCTGCAGTCCCACAGGGACACGGCCGCTTTCGCCCGGTGCCTCCCAGGATGATCGGGAAGTGACTCAGGAGCCGGGGCCGCCTTCGCCCTCCGCTAAGAGCAGCTACCCACCTTGCAATTAGCGGGCTGGTTTGGGAGAAATGCTAATTAATGAGCACCTCGGCGAAGGGAATGATGGGGAGGCAGCCAGATGCTCCCTCAGTGTCGCATCGCTCCCATCTGTGGGACACGAATAACAGCGCGATGGAGCCCCTGCCTCACTGAAGACCCTTCTCCAGCTTGGACAGGACATGCCTGGTGGACACGCCAGTGGAGAGCCCTGGAGAAAGACTCAGTGATGCTTTTAGGTGGGGACCACCCACCACCATCATCTCCCTATAAATCTCTAGTGCTATTTTCCTCCCTTGCACTCTTGGTGGGACCCAACATCACGTGCATCCTTCTGTTTTCTAGTGCCACCACCAAATTGAAGCCAGGTTGGTGCCACCAGGAGCCCTGTCGTCCTCAGTCCCCACTCACAGGTCTGTGCTGACGACAACCCCACTGGTTTCTCATTCCTACTGCTGTGGCTCCGGTCGGGATCTGGGGTATTATTTATCGCGTTCAGTACCTGCCATCCGTCATGAAAACTCAACAAAGACCCTATTGGGTTTATCTATAGGCAGCTAAACAAACGTATCTTGCTCTTCCGTTATCTTCTTGTTAACAAAACACTATCAGGATGTTCTAAACATCAGCATTTACCACACGAGAGCCCTTTATCTGCCGTGATATATAGAGAGCCCATCAATTAGCGTAGGGGGCTCGGCGGTACCTGCCACGCTTCGCTCCAAAGTCCCAACACTACTCCAGCGCTACATCTCAACCAAGATCCTGGTGTGTTTCCCAACAGGAATTGAAGGGATTTTTTTGTTGTTTTCATCCTTTTACAATAAAACCCAGGCTGCAACTGGAGATTTTACAATGAAGGTGCCGAGCCCTTGCCTGGCATGTGCTGACCCAGTTGGGCCTGTGATGCTGCTTTTGGGAGACTCCAACGCATTGCACCACAGTGGTGGAGAAGAGGACACCCACACAGGCACCCACTGGCTGCAGCACGGCCAGCTTCTTTCTCCCCACCTTTCACATCACTTTTTACTGGGCTCTCTGCTATGACTTGGCTTAGCTTGGAGAAGTAACCTATTTTCTCAGCTCAGTGTGGGCAATTGAGGGCAATAGGGTTCATCTTGCCTGGGGCTTGAGTTGAGTCACGCCAGGTGATGAAGAGGATGGAAGAAATGAATTTGGGCTTTAGTTCAGAAAGGCCAGGCTTTTACTTGGAAATACAAGGGAAGGCTGCTGGTAAACAAGACATCTCCTCTCCTCTGAGTTTGTTCTAAGAGATGAGAAAAGCAAGACCCTGTTGGTGGGATCAATCCCATGGACTTTCCTAAGGGCTTTCTGGATTGCCCTGTAATGACATCACTTTAGCAAACAAGCCCCACTGGTGCTGGCTTTGCCCAATAAATACCCCATCATCTTGGATAATTTGAATATCTTTCAGAAGAACAGCTTTGTGACCAAACACACGGCCCAGTCCTGAAACACCCACAAATGTCTCAGAAGTAATGTTTTTTGCTTTCATGATTTGTTTTCCTCTAAGTAGATATCCTAGTTTAAGGTTTTACGTGTTTGCCCGAGTTGGGCTCACAAAGTGGCTTGAAGAGGCGACAGCAAAATTTAGAGAAAATCAGTGACGAAAACCAGTGCAGCCAGTGCTGGCAGTCAGGGAAGGAAGATGTGATCAGCACTTTGGGCCAGGCCGGGGCAATTAAGAGAGCTGAGTGGGCCATCGTGGGCGGGAGACCAATGAGGTGCAGCAAGGAAGAGGAGAGATAAGATCCCGGCCTAGGGCTGGAGCTGTCTGGACAGAAAGGAGTAGGAGGCACCTTAGAAATTTGCTGGGAGTTTGTCTCTGTTCTTCTCGTTCACTTCCTCGGGGGGCCCAGTGTGGCACTGCTGCCCAGCCTGGCCTCAGCTTTGCCCTTGCTCAGACAAGGGACAGTCCACAGCAGGTCTTGGCTGGTGCCCAAAGGGTGGCCCATGCATGGAAACCATCACACCACTCCATGGTTGGAGACATTGCAATAAGGTTATAAATTTTGACCTCTGGAGATGTCAATCCGCCTTAAAACAGAGCCTAAAGGAGAAGGCAAATACCTTCAGTCCAAGAGCTTGTGATGACAGGTAGTGAGAGGTTTGGAGCTGGTGGCCAGATACCAGATTTAGACATCTCAGAGAATTATCACATGGTTGAGCTTGGTAGTGGCCTCTGGACACCATCTTATCCAATCACACTGCTCAAGCAGGGTGACCTCGAGTAGGCTGTCCCAACATTTACATGTGATAAGGTTGGGTTCAGGTGCTAGGTCCAAAAGATCATCTGTGATGGTTAAAGAAAGTGAGGAAAAGGGCTTTGCATGCTTGGTGGGTAGGAGCTGAGACAAAAGCATATGCAGAAAGATGATGCTTATCAATGGGAAACTTTCATGGATGGCCTAAAAGCCACAGAACACAGAGGAAAACCTTCTGTAGAAGCTTTGCCTCTTACTCTTCCTATTTGCCAAACTTGAGCCAGGGGCCATTGCTCCTTTGGGAGGCAGAAATAGAAATACGGACCTTCTTCCATCTCACTTAACACCTGAACACGGCTCACGATGCTGAGCAAAGGAGCCCCAGCAACTTACATCCAGGGCCAGGTGGAAACTATACTTAAAAAACAAATTGCTCTGGGGAGAGGATGGTCCTCGATGGCAGCTATTTAGGCATTTGTGGTTGGTTTTGCAGCAGGACAGTCTTTGTATGTCCATGCAGGTCTTGGCATTCAGACACTTGCTCCATGCTGCTCTCGCATCATTGCCGTCAGCTCTTTAATATTATTATTATTATTATTATTATTATTATTATTACCCTTCAACTGCTATTAAAGTTATCATTCAATGGGAGGAAAAAAGACAAATTGGAGTCATCGGTGCAAAACCCGGCCGCCTAAGCACAGATCTTTCCAGCTCGGAAAGCCTGATTTGCACGATATACAGCTTGGGTGCAGTAAGGGTGGCTGCCGTTATGATGCCCTATATTGCAAATAAATAAATAAATAAATAATAACATGTGCTGACCAGTTTCTCCATCACAGTGCGGGGGGTGGGAAGAAAAAATAAAGAAGAAAAGTTTAATAAACGTGTGCTGTGTTGGGGATGACTTTGCGGCGACCTTTGTTGCAAATGGCCTATGCATGCGGAATAATGGTCTCCGTGCAGAGAGGGAAATGGCTTAGTGCTATCGTCGTTGCCACAGCAACCATCAGAGTCTCCATCTAGCAGAGAGAAATGAGTTATGAAAAGGCTTGAGTGAAGAAGGGATTAACACATGATCCCAGGGACAGCCCGTCAATCAAAAACCGCTGGCGAAATTACACTGCTCTATTTGAGAATTTCTCTCCGGAAACGCAACCTTAGTGGGTGCGCGCCCCGTGGCCGGCCGGATGCGTGGTTGAGATGCATATAGGGCCGATCTGCCTATAGGGGATGCAGATGCCTTGCGGATGGGGTTGCGTGGGAACGTGCGTGGCCTTGCGCGTGCACGAGCACCCCGCGGTCCTTGCAACGCGCTTGCATCCTTCCTCCTGCTCTTCTCATGGACCTATACATTAGCCTGCTCTCTTGAATAAATGAACCACAATATATATATATTTTTTTTAAAAAAAGAAGAGGATACAGAATGCATGTTTGAGCCTTCAATATGCCCATACCATCTCCCAGCCCTCTTCCTCACTAGATGGTCCCTCCAGACCTGAGTTTCTTTTGAGCTTCTGTGATGCTGCAGCACCAACATACTGGTTCCTTGCTTGCCTGGATGGCACAGATGCCACAGAGTCACTTACGTACCTCCAAAACAAAGAACCAGAAGAAACAGTTGCTCCATAGCATGCTCTAAATGCAAAAATAAATAAATGAATAAATAAATTATAATAATAATAAGGGACAACCAGCAGGAGATTACATTTATCTGGGGTCCTTGGTGGTTTCAGGAGCACACATGAGTATCTCTAGCCAAGTTCTATCTCCTAGGAGGTCCTGGGGCTTGTAGGTCAAGGACGCATGAACCAAACCCACCTCCAAGCACCTCCTGCTTCTCGATGCTGCAAATGCGCAGGGCGGGAGCTGCGCTGCTCAGCCGTGCATGGCTGTGCACACATCTCCTATGGTCACTGTTTGCCTGGATCCGGCTGACGGGCTTTACATCCGAGCACCATTTCTGTCAACCTTGGAAGTGAAAGGGGACGGCAGCAAAGGGAGGGCACCTCGGACAGGCCCCCGTGTTTGCCTTGCTCACTTGCCACTTGCAGAAATGGAAATCTTTCTCTTCCAGGAAATCTTTCATGTGCACTCATCTTTTATTATTATTATGATTTTGAGAGAGATGGTTATTACAGTGAAGGTCTAATTTCTTGTTGGCTTCTCCAGGGGCATTTGTCCCCTCAAAGCATTGCAAAGCCCCCAGCCCTCCCCAGCACCTCATGTCCTCCTCTTCCACCCACAATCTTGCACCCCCACGGGCACACAAGCACCCATGGGTGCCCTGAGCTCCTGCACAGCTGCACCAGGCCCCCAACACAACTCCCAGCGCCCCGGCCAGTCATTGCTTACAACCACCCCTATATATTCCTTATGTTCACAGGCTCTTTGCCATACCCTCGCAGACACACACTTCTGCTATGCACATGTACATCTCCATCCATGTATGTGTGCACATCCATGTACGGAGCACATAACATGGATACCTCCTTACCCTGCTGGAGACTTCACTCCAGGCACGTGTCCTGTCCTGAACCCCAGGACATCAAGTTTTACTCATTTTTTTCATCTTTCTCCCACTAATGCTCCCCTAACACAGGCACCTTCCTTGACGACATGGCTTTGCTCACTGGTCCTTCCAACTTGCACCATGCTCACACTACGAACGTGGGCAACATCCCCATCCATCCTTCCCAGGCATTTCACATTGCAGCCACTCACTTGGGGGGCACCTTCCCACATCCAACTGTCACCCATTCAAAACACTCGCCACCCAACAAAAACACGCAGGTATAATGCAAAAAAAAAAAAAAAAAAAAAAAAGGTAAATGCCATCAAAAACGCTTGCACTCCTCCATCACCATGACCCCCTTGGTCCCCGTCTCTTCAGGCTGCCCAAGACCATCATCCTCCCCTAGACGCCATCCTCTTGCTTCCCCCTCCCCGCTGGAGCTTCCCTTGGGTTTATTTCCCCTCCCCAGCTCATTTCCCCCTTCCCTTCCCCCTGCCACGTCGCCAGCCTCCCACACAAGTTTAAAGCCATCAGCGCAGCCAACGGTTAACCAAATCGCCTTGACCTCTCTGCTATTTGATATTCGCCTCCTTGACACTCATTTAGGAGCGCGCAGCGGTAAAGCAGACATTGGACAAGTCCAGCCTGAAACCAAAGCCCTATGAAAGGAGGAGAGAGATCAGAAGAACCTGATAGCCAGGAACTTGTTCTCTCCAAAGGCTTTCTGGACATTTTAGCCTGGATCAGGGGTCCGTGGAGCGCCAGTTCGTCGCCAAGCAGGGTGTAAACGTTAAATGTTAGCTATTTGTTCCAGAGATTGGCATGAAGATCGAGCCTCTCTGCCTCCTCTCCCCGCCGCTTTCCCCCCCTCCGCAGTCTCTCCAGCCCGTCCAGAGTCTCACAGACACTCATTCATTAGCGCTTTAATAACCCTCCCGACACGATAGCGGCCTCCGCTTGCAGCGGAGGTGACCCTGGACGGGGGGTGCTGAATGGGCTCTAAGCTGGGGGAGCCACCACGGAGCACCCAGGGGTGCAATTCACAGGCAGAGAAAAGCACCCCCAGGCAAATGTTAATAATAAATAATAATAATAATAATAAAGCAAAGTTTGATGCTTGAGTGACAAGAAGCCCCTAGGACGAGTATCCCACCCCTGCAAGGCTCAGCCCCGTCCCCAGGGGGGCCCTGGCGCTCGTCGCCCTGTGGTCGCGGGCACCGCCGCCCTCGGCTCCTTTAGGGGCTGCCCGAGCGCGGGCCGGCGCGGGGCCCCCGCTCG
>NW_010588027.1:61183-72606 GCF_000705375.1 Tinamus guttatus
GCAGCAGCCAAGGAGGTTTCGGGGGCTGCTCTCAGACCTCGGCTACTTGTTGAGCGAGGGTCCCAGCACCAGCAGCTGCCTGACCCTCCAAAACAACAATTTCAAAGGATCAGCAGCTTTTGCCCTCCTTTCTTTTTTAGTTTCTCTCTTTTTAATTTTCAATATATCAGCAGAAAGTGGAAATGCGGTCTCTCTGATCTAGCCTGAATATTATTTACTATGCTACTTCCTGGATAAGATAATGAATCTTGACCCTTTCTATTCGTATAACCCACCTTCCCTTCCTTTAGAGCAGTTACTTTCAGTATTGTTCATGCCTGTCTCGTACGGTGAAAATTTAGCAGAGGTGCTCGGGATTTTCTATGCGCACCCAAGCTCGCACACAAACACGCGTGTAGTTGGGGCACCAGCTCTTCAGATACCTGCACCTCTGTGGATCTGGGCTTGCCCCTCTCTTACCAGAGGCCAGTAGTCTCTAAATACACATATCACAATGCCTACAACGGTTAGGGATCTCGGGAAGTCAATACGCTCCCAGGACTTTAGTTTAGGAGGCGCGAATTTGCTCTCCAGCTGAATAATCCTGTTTTACAGCATAGCATTTGTTAAAGTTGCTGCTGATCTGGATAGTTTTTTGATGCTTATTTTTTATTTATTCTGCTTTCGGTAAGGGCAGCGATTACTTTAAAATAATAGGTGTGATTCTTTCAGAGCACTTATGACTAAAGGCGAAAAAAAAAATGACTGTGTAAATCTAATGCCTGCTTGCAAAATCTTGAGGTGGAAGGGATGGATAGTTTCTTTTGGGGCAGTTGGTGCTCCGCGAATGTGCCACATTGCCACGAGAAAGCTGCCTAAAAGTGCAGCTTCATGACAGGGGGAAAAAAAAAAAAGACAAACTGCGGCGCGTTGCAAAGTAAAGTTGGACTTTGGGGAAGGTTATTACCCCGTTTGCGGGCATCTCCTGGTCCTCTTCTTTTGGCCAGGAGATCCTCGCGGTTTGTAGCCCACGGCTGCATTCGGGAGGGAACGGGGAAATTGTTTTCGAGCTAAGGAAAATAATTTCCGCATTGGACTGATTTCCTGCAAGATCTTCGCTTAAAAATCCGAGTGAAATAGAAAATAAAAAACCCGAATGGGCGCTGACCAAATGTCCCCTCGGCGCCGCCGAGTTTCCAGCCCACAGGGTCCCTCAGCACCAGCCGGGGCACCAGCCCTGCTCGGTCTCAGCAGGGTCGGAGCGGCCTCTCCGAGGTGGTCAAGATTTTACATTTTTTATTTCCAAAAGCGAAGGGGAATGATAAGGTGCGACTCTGGTTGCTCCCCCAGGTGCGCCCTTTAGAAACGGGTATGGAGGGAAAACGGGAAAGGGGCTCAACCTCTATCTTTAGCCCCAAGCCAGGTTTTGCACGGGTTGCAGAGCGTGGCCCAAGGAGTGTAACTTTTTTTTTCTTTCTTTCTTTTTTCTTTTTTTTTTTTTTTTTCCTTTTCTTTCTCTTCCTTTTTGCTTCTGCTTTCTGGGCACAGGGAGCCAGGTGTGCCGCCCGCCGCTGCTGCACGGGTCCCTGCCCTGGCTGGACGGGAGCAAAGCGCTGGGCAGCCACCACGGCGCTTCTCCCTGGAACCTCAGCCCCTTCTCCAAGACCTCCATTCACCACAGCTCGCCGGGACCCCTCTCCGTCTACCCGCCCGCTTCCTCCTCCACTTTGTCTGCCGGCCACTCCAGCCCGCACCTCTTCACCTTCCCGCCGACCCCTCCCAAAGATGTGTCCCCGGATCCCTCCATCTCCACACCCGGCTCCACCGGCTCCACCCGGCAGGACGAGAAGGAGTGCATCAAGTACCAGGTGTCCCTGGCCGACACCATGAAGCTGGAGTCGTCTCACTCCCGGAGCAGCATGGCCTCTTTAGGAGGAGCCACCTCCTCGGCGCATCACCCCATCACCACCTACCCACCTTATGTCCCAGAATATGGCTCTGGACTTTTTCCCCCCAGTAGCCTCCTAGGAGGATCGCCGACGGGCTTCGGCTGCAAGTCGCGACCGAAAGCGCGCTCGAGCACAGGTAGGGTTTTTGGCTTCTTCGTGCCCGTGGTTAAGGGAGAGGAGAAGCAGAAGCAAAAGCGGGGGGCGAAGGGGCAGGACCCCTCTGTTTGCTCTGCGAAGGCAGAGGGACCGGAGGCCACTCCTGAAGAGGGGGGCGGCTTTAAATTCCTTGCCTGGAATGGGAACTGAAGCTAAACCCTGGCAGGGTGAGGGTAGCACCTTCCTCAGCCCGGTGCGAGCCCTGCCCGGGAGCCCCAATCTCCCTGGCGGGCTCGTAGCCCCGAGGGCGACCCGACGGCCCCTCCGTCAACCCCAGCTCCACCGCGGCGTGTAATGAGGAAACGAAAGCCCGGGAACCGCAGCATTAGTATATCCCCGGGTATTTTAATAACGGGGATAAAACCCAGTCAGCTTCTCCCCCCCGGCCCGTCTCCTGCCCTCCGCCTCGCGCTTCCCAGCGCCGCTCAGCCCAGGGCCTCATCCCGGTCGGCGCCGCGGACAGCCGGGGGCGGCCCTTTCCCCTCGGTGCGGTGCGGGGCAAGCTCAGGGCACCGGGCTCGGGTGTCCCCCGTGCAAAGTCCCCTCCGTGATGTCCCCGCGTGGTCCCGAGAGCGGAGGTCGCCACCTTCCCACTCCGTGTGTGCCCCGAGTGTGTAAATGCGTGTGTATACGTGTGTGTGCATATGCATTTTTGGAAGGAGACCCCCCTCCCTACCCCCGCCCGTGCAAATATGCCGGAGTAGGGCCGTATCGGCACGGGGAGTCCCCGCAAGCTGCAATGTATGCGCATATATATGTGCGCCTATATATGTGTGTGTGCAACTGCGTGTATAAATGTACGTGTATGCGCAGAGCAAAGGGCGACTAGTCAAAACTCTCCCTCTTTTTTCTTTTCTTTCCTTTTTTTTTTTTTCATTTTTTTTTTCCGTGGAGGCTGCTGCAGGGTTGCCTGGCATGAATGAGATCAGTTTTCAGGGTTTTTCCAGGGTGACATTTACTCTGTCTGTCTGAGCAGGGACTGTCTCTATTTAGCTGATATGTTCGAGCTAATCCAATTATTTTCAGACTGCTGCACGCGACAGTTGCATTGTTTATCCAGCGCCAGGAACTTTAATAGAGTCCGGATGCGGTTAGAGTGACAAAAAAACCCAGACCTGTATGTTTTGTACATGAAAGCAGGGGAGAAAGAGAGAGCGAGAGAGATGGAGGGGAACAAAAGAGGGAGAGACGCTCGAGCAGCCCCCGAGCGCCCAGTTTAAGCGGAGGGGACGCGAGGAGGCGGGGAACGGCAGGAGGGGACACGAACCGGCCGCGCTATAACCGGGAGCAGCTCCGCGTTTGGCCGCGCAGCGAGCGCGGAGCAGAGCCGAAGGGTTGTCCCGGCCCCGCAGCCCCCTCGGCGCCCCGCGACTGCGCCCGATTTTCAAACCGTCTTTTGCCTCCCGTCCTCCCGCGCGCCTCTTCCCCTCTCGCTTGTTTTTCCTTTTGCCACTTTCTGTTACTTTACCTTCTAGAAAGACATCTGCGGTTTGTGATAAACCAACCCCAGGAGCAACACCTATTTTTTTTTTCTTTTTCTCGAGTCGATTTTAGCAAGCTGGGAAGCTCATAGATAAAGCGCTGGGTGGAGGGAGAGATGGAGTTAGCTGAAAGAATGGGAGAAAAGAAGGCAGAGGGGTGTTTTCCTAGGACCAAAGAGGGAGAAACAATTTTTGAGGGGTGTTGAGACGCCCTGGAAAAAGGGTTGCCGTTTGTGGTTAGAGCGCGGATGCCTCTAGTTCGAGCATGCCGTCACACCAGAGCACGGGCAAGGGGAGCTGGGAGTCAGCGTCGTACTGTTTGGCCTGCCTGAGCTTTCTGCTGCTCTCAGGTAGACTGGGAGCAGCTTTAAGAGTAAGGAATAAAAAATAAAAAATAAATAATAAAAAAACCCTCTACAGCCCTCTGGGAGAAGAGGCAGCTTTTCCCCCAAGCACCCCAGCCTGTTACAATAATTGCAGCATGATGGGGCAAAGCACATCCTGTTGAGTGATTTCCTTCTCAGAGCCTGGGATGTGATGGTTTTTGTCCGGGTTGAATGGGTGCTGGGTCCCAGTCCAGGCAGGACAGGAGGCTCCTGCATAGGAGGAGAGAAAGGTGCTGCCTTGGGGATACCCAAGTGACTGGGGGTGGATGACCACAGAGCTCTCATGGTGGCCATGGTTCATTGTCTGTAGCCCCCAGGGCTAAGTGGAGAAGTTTTCATCAAGAGAGAATCAATAGCAGATACTGGAGGAGTAGTGACTGTGGTGGGGAGTCATTGCTCTCCGATTATCTTCGAGGGCCTTCATGTGGTTTGCCCTAAGTCCAAAGAAAAGTTCCCACTGGCTCATCCAGCTCCCTGGATAGGGACACAGGGCAGTGCTTGGAGAATGTCTCTAGGGCCTACAAAGAGGACCAGGGATTTTATTTTTGATATCCATTTGTCCCTGGAATGTTGGAGGCTCCTTTTCAGGCTGTCTGGATCTGATCTGTAGTAGAAATGACCACCCTGAGCTGCCTCAAGGTTTACCTGGCCCATGTTGAGAGTCTGGCATTGCGGGAGCCTGGGCTCCAGGGGGGATAAGGAAGCTCCAGATATTGCAAAAGTGCCTTCAGGAGCACTGCCAGCCCCTCACCTTCATGCTCTTCCTGAGTAAGTCCCTTTAGGGAAGGGTGAGAGCAAACGCAAAGCCTCAGCTTCTCCAGGGAGTCCCTCAAGGTGGCAGGGGCTTTGCATGAGGGTTGTCATTGTCACTGTCCCTGGTGGGGGGTACTAAGGGTGGTGTTGGAGAGGGAGACAGGATCAGGCCCTGCCTGGGCTCTTTCTCCTCTAACTAGGCCTGGGAGGTGGCTCAGTGGTGGCCTTGGACATGAACATCCTGGGGATGGAGCAGAGGTCCTTGTCCAGGCCAGGTCTGACATGGTTGGTTCATGGCTTGGATGATTTGGGAGGAAGGGAATTGGACAAACCTTTGCAGCCCTTCGTAACCTCCACTTTCCCTGAGTGAACTATGTGCTCTCTTGTTTCCAGAAGGCAGGGAGTGTGTAAACTGCGGGGCTACCTCAACCCCTCTGTGGAGAAGAGATGGCACCGGGCACTACTTGTGTAACGCCTGTGGACTCTATCACAAAATGAACGGGCAGAACCGGCCCCTGATCAAACCCAAGAGAAGGCTGGTGAGTCTCTTTTTCTTTTTTTCTTTCTTTTCCTTCTTCCTCAACTTTTGCTCCTTGCCCTCGACCCAGGATATGGAGGGGAGGCTCATCCCACCCAGAAATCTCATGCTACCATGGCAGAAAGACAGGGGGGTGCTGCCCACAGAGACGCTCGCAACTGCTGTGGGCCTCCGTAGTGTTAAAAAACTGCAAAATTGTCAAAAAAAAAAAAAAAAAGAAAAAGTCTGGACCTTATTAGGGCTTCTTGCGAAACAGCTGAAATTCTCACAGGTCACCACAGGGCAGAGGTCTCTTCACGGGGCTGTCGGGAGGTAGAGAGTTGACTCAACGCACGTAGCAGCCCTCAGGGAGAAGGGCAAAGTTATTCCCTCATGGTGACCAAAGAGATTTTGGGGAGTGGGATTTCTCAGGAGCTTCCCAGTCCTCTGCTTCCAAAGCTGCCTTGGACAACAGTTTGGGAAAGGTGTTTTGGGGAGCAGGATGACTTCCACAGCATCATTTTCTGGGGAAGGGGAGGGAGGCGCATCTGTAAGTCTTTGGTCCTGCAAAGATCTCAGTTTGAGGATCTCTTTGGCATTTGAACTTGGTGGGGTCATTTAGGCTACCCCCTCCGTGAAAGTGGCCAGGAGGTCACGAGTGGGCAACATAAGCCCCGGCAAGAGTGTCAAGGGGACCACCCAAGCTGGGGCCCGCGACGTGCACGTATAATGCTCTGAAATAACAGCTCTGGACCCGGCGACTGTAATATATACAGGCAATAACGTTATAGCATCCCCAGCGATCTCTTTATGAATTTCCCTGGAAGCCACAAAAAGGTCTGGAAGCTGTGGGCACGGCTAATAAATGTGTTGAAGTCTATTTGGCAAATAATCAGGGAAACCACAAGGGGAAAAATATATCAAGCAGGGGAAAAAATATGTTCCCTGCCTGGGAAGTTATTGAATGCGAGCATCGAGGCACATTTAGTTTCATTATACTTAAAAAACGCCAATGGACTCCCGGGCACTGCTTAAAATGTGGGAAGAAGCAGGTCTCCCTTGTCCACAGGGTTTCTGAGCCACCAGGACCTCCTGGAGATGGATCCTGTGGGGATGTTTTGATGGCTTTGGGTTGGTGTCAAGCTCAAGGTGGCTTTGGTTGGGCAACTGCCCTGTCCGTATTTAGTTTCTCTTTGCAAAAGCCCGGCAAAATCGGGCTGGTTTCTTGGCCCCAGGAGGTATTTGCAGCACCGTGGTTTTCATTCTGGGGCCATGTGGGAGAGGTGCAAGTTCTCTCCTTCATCCCCGTCACCCCTAAATCTCATGCAAAGCCTAGTGCAAGGCAGGATGTCCCCGGGCCTTGCCCTGCTCTTTTCCCTTACAAGAAAATGTTGGTCTCGCTTCACTCGGGCTTGTCCTTAGTAGCCTTACTAGAAAAAAGGAAAAGCTTTCTAGGGAGGGAAGTGCGGCTTGGGATTTTGAATTTTTGGGCAGTTCTCTCGTTTTTTTCTCCACCTCTTCCCCCTGGCCCTACTGTCTTAAACACACACGATTTTCTTTTCTTTTTCTTTCCTTTTTTCTTTTTCTCTTCTTTTCTCTCTCTTTATGTGTAAAGTTAACTTCCTAGGAAAAAGCTGCCGGATATCTGAGCCCTGGAGATAACTCATAAACAACAGCTCCGTTTCCCCAACCCAAACACACAGGAGCTTGAGCATATCCAAACAAGCGACCGGGAGGGAGGCAGAATAGGAAAGCGTCTGGGAACGGGCTGGTGGGGGGGAGCTTTCAAAATGTGCCTGATGGAACCACAAAAGAATGTCCTGAGTCGCCCTGAGCCCGGCACATGCAAAGAGGAATACATAAATAAATACATTTCAAAAGGTCATTCTTAAAAAAAAAAAAAAAAAGAAAAGAAAAAAGTAAAGGCAATTCTCATCTGGTTGCAAAACCATCCCTATTTCAGGCCTTTTGGTTAAAAGTCTTAAGTTACTAAAAGTACTCATCTTTTGCATACAACTAAACAGGAACTTTTGACTTTTTTTTTTTCAGTGGTGTCTGGAAAAAAATGTAAAGAAAATGATTTCTATCTCTAGCTGCATCTATGTATTTCTTTTGCTAACCTTCTCCCCCCCAAAAAACCCCAAATCCCCAAAACAGAAGACGACAGAGCTGGGACTGTATTTTCACTTTTTATATATATATATATATACACACACATATAAAAGTATATAAATATATATATTTTAAATTTATATTTATCTATATATTTATATGTAGATGTGTGTAGGTCCATGGCTGGACTTGCACCATGGGGAACCAGTGCGCGCCTTGCTTGCTGCTGCGAGCTTCCTGCGTGACCTTGGGCAGTGTTGCCAGCTCCTGTCCCATGCACGAGGGAGCTAGTGACAGGCTAGACAAGGGCTGGAGAGGGAGGGAAAATAAATCCCAATATTCCAAGAACACGGCCCAAGCCTCATTAAATTCACTGGCTGCCTTGGCCAATGCTCTCCCATACGGGGGAAGCTGTGAGCATCCCATGTGGATGCAGGACACTGCCCAAGGCAGGGTGACCAAGATGGGTCCTTGTTCCTGTAGTTACCTTGACACTGATGTTGCAGAAACCTGGATAAAAGCCTTTTTTTATTATTATTTTTGTTTGTTTTCTCCCTTTTCTCGCCTATGCCAATCCAAATCTCTCCATTTCAATGTCCAGCCGAGTTATTTTCAGGAGGATTATGGCCAGCTTCTCAAAAGGCCCCTATGCAGATTTATGTGCTCTCAGGTTAATTTTAGGAAGCTGTCACTTGTAGTTTTTTGGACAACCCATGTAAATTTGGACATCCCTCCCTTAGGCATCTTCATTAGCGCTCGGTTCCTCCTTCTCCATTTTTCTCAGTTTCACCATTTTTTGAACAATGCCAGCGTTTTGCCCATGTGCTGAAGGTTGCGTCCTCCTTCATGTGCAACTAGGTCATGGGGTCTGGTCCTCGAGATGCATTCAGCACCTTTTATGTGATGTCCTTACTTGTGTGGTCAGGATCGGGCTGGTGACTAGTGAAAGGAAATGGGATTTTTTTTTTTACAATACCTTTATTATTCAGTGTTTCCTACTCGCTACCAGTGTTGGTAGCAGGACCTGGTACATCATGAGAGGTAGTGCATGTGACCAGAAGAGACCAGGGTTTGAAATCCTCTGCTAGCAGCTCTGAGGTTTCACAGGCAAAAGACAGCCGATGGAAAAGATGCCAGTTGAGGTTTACCCTTTTAGGAAGCATCAGCAGGCAAGAATTTCTTTAAAAAGATGAGAAAGCAGCAAGGAGGTGACCAGGCGTGCCTCTTAAATGTGCTTGCCATGTGAGAAGTTATGGTGAGCGCGCTGTGCAAACCCCAAATATCTTCAAAGGAGAAGTTTCCCCTGTGTGGGCTGAGTCAAATATCACTGGTTTTCAGAAATTTCCTTCGGCTTGATTCTGGGCCTGATAAGAGCGAATTCTCCACCAAGAGGCTCGATCTGGCCCCTGCTCCTCTTCCGAGGATCCCGCTGTGCTCCGCAGGATGCAGAAATGTGCAGCCTTTCCCACCCTTCTGCCAGGGGGTGGGCAGGTGGCATGTGGGCAGCAGAAGTTCCCGAGGTCCTCCTTGTGCTGGAGATCAGCTTCTTCCAGCTTGGTTTGTGCTGTCTCGTCATCAGGCAAAGCTCCCTTTGATTTGTTTTTGAGGTTCTCCAGAGTCCTCCTGCAAAGTCGGTGGGATTCATTCCACTCATTTTGAGGTCTGGACCCCCTTTGTCATACCAGGACTGCATCATGGACATGAAAACGGTGTCCGATGGTCATGGCTGGAGCTTCTGTGCTTCCTCCAGGGTCTGGGCCATCAGCTGGTGGGAGTCCCTTGCTATTAGACCAGGCTCGTTGCAACGTTCCTTAATGCTCATGAGCATCATATTATTTATTTTTTAGACTGTTGTTTCTATCTAATTAAAAAAAGGAAAAAAATCCCTACTCTATCTCCCTACTCTGAAACAAAACCAACCCGTCCTCTCTCCACCTACGCTGCATTCAATTATGATTAAAATTGCAACATGACCTAACAAGAGTTGGTATTAAAGCTAGAGCTGTGCCAGTGTCCATGTTTGCATTTTGGGTTTGTTGTACAGTATCCAAAGATGCGGTGTGTTGGGTTTTTTTCTGTATTTTTTTTAATGTTGGATGTGCTACAATGTGCGGCTGTGTGGGGTGAGGGGTAAATTTGAAACAGTAATAGCACAAAAGAGAGCATTAAAGGCTCAGTTCTGCAAGGTGCCAAGCATTGCTATGATCTGGCAAATCGCTTAAGCACATGTTTTAACTTTTAAGCACATGAGCAGCCCCATTGAAAGCAATGCATCGGGATGAAATCAGAGCTCCAGGACTATGTCATGTTGATGAAGAAGCGATAGGACTGGGATCTGAAGATCTTTTTTTAAGAGCTGTAGGCACTCGCACGCATGCAAACACGCGTACGCGTTTGTCTGAAAGTCTGCAGGCTCTTTTTCCTCCTCCAGCAGCAGAAGGACAATTACAGTTTTTAAATGATAAACGCAAAAGTCATGCATGTAAAAGAGAAACTGCTTTGCTCAAGCTGGCCTTGCTAAATTATTATTGCAGAGAACCAAAAAGGTCCTTTGTACGCCTTGGCACTTATACTTTTTTTTCCCTGTTCCTCCCCCTCTGTGAAATGGTAAATTCTTATTTCGGTCTTATTACCCATCCTTAAATAAACATGAAGGTTCAGGTTCTCAAAGGGTGTAATTAGAAAGCCGGGATTCTCACTCTTTGCCACAGTGTTATTTCCGATCCGGAGCCCGGTTGCTTTGAAGCTGAGCGGCGCTTGCGGGACCAGACCATGCTCGTGGTTGGCCATGAGGTCCAGCTGCCACCAAGGACCATGCGGGTCCTGCAGGTGCCCATGGGCACCAGTGTCATTCATACCATTGACTTCAAGCCCTTGCTGCAGAATTAGACCCCTGCGGGATCGGAGGGAATTAGGACGGGAAAACGTGTTGGCATTTAAATAATATTTTCCCCTCTGGAATGGGTTGTGCCAGTGTTGCTAATTTTGATGAGTTCTATCAGAGGTTTAGCGCTCACTTTTTTTTTTTTTTTTTTTTAGGATGCCCTTTGGCACCTGATTCAGTTCACATATAATTTAGGACTAAAGCACCTCGGGGATTTTTTTTTTCGGAATTGCTATTTGTTCTCACAAGCCAGTTTCTGGAGGCCGATGTGCGTCAGCCTTGCACAGTTGCTGTTTTCCTTCTCAGCAATTTTGCTGATTCTATCTTTTTATATTTTTTTAACACTTTTTCTCTCTTTCTCCCCATCCCTGTGTCTCCCCTGCTCCTTCCCTCAGTCTGCAGCCAGAAGGGCAGGCACATCCTGTGCCAACTGCCAGACCACCACCACCACGCTGTGGAGGAGAAACGCCAACGGCGATCCCGTCTGCAATGCCTGCGGGCTCTACTACAAGCTGCACAATGTAAGTGTGATGGTAACGCTCCATAACGGGGTCTCTGCCCAGGGGATGTTGGTCTGAACGCATCCTGGTTGCAGGAATTTGCGTCCTTGACAGTGCCCAAGACCCCTCCTTGGGAAACTTGGGGGTCTGAGCAACGGGTTGGCGTTGAGGATTGGTCCTCTTGGGCAAGTGCGGCCAGACTCATGGGGGAAGTTATAAAATAGGAGCGGCCAAGGGTAATGTTAGAGCTTTCCCATGTCGGAGCCAAGAAAGGAGGGGTGGATCAACACAGGGAGATATTATCCACCGCTGATTGGGCTCAGCACATTGGAAAAGACAACATGCCGCCTTGCAAACTGATATCCCTTCTATGCACAGCTTGGTTCCTCCAGCAAATGCAAACTCCGGAAAAAAGCAAAATGTGCCAGCAAGTATTTAGATCTTTCTCGGGTTTGTGGCTGTCTTTGTTCTGTCCCTCCACCAGTCCCCAAAGATGATTTATTTAAGTCTCCTGTTTGTCCTTGTTGACGCAAGTGATTCCTAAACCAGAGAAGACTCGATTTAGTTAGCAGGGTTGTAGAGTCTGCTCAACCTGTGATGTGAATTTTAAAGCGTCTGTAATGGAAAGGAAGGAGAAATGAAATGAAATGGTTGGCAGATTTAATCTAATATCTCCATGCAAAGCCAGCTTGCAGCAGTCAGAGAT
>NW_010588027.1:77610-109611 GCF_000705375.1 Tinamus guttatus
GCAGTTACCTAATGCCCAGATAGCTGAAATTTTTTGGCCGCTGCATATTATTCGGTCGTGCTCTGCTCCAGTGAGGCTCTGCCAGCACTTTGCTTTTGTCTCATCCTCAGAAATTTCAGCCCAACCTGGAATTTCCTGAAATTTCCCAGGGCAGATTCAGCCCTGACTGAGATTTTTGGGGAGGCATGAGAGGAGGAAGGGGGTTGTTGACTGTTTAGCCTTGTCCTGGCAGGACTGCTGAGACAGGGGGTACCTGAGTCCTAGGGTGGTTTGGGGAGAAGGGATGGAAGCACAAAAAAAATAATTGATTTTTGTTTAGATTAACAGACCCCTGACTATGAAGAAAGAAGGAATCCAGACCAGAAACCGAAAAATGTCTAGTAAATCCAAAAAGTGCAAAAAGGTCCACGACAACCTCGAAGACTTTCCCAAGAGCAGCTCCTTTAACCCTGCCGCCCTCTCCAGACACATGTCCTCTATCAGCCACATTTCACCTTTCAGCCACTCCAGCCACATGCTGACTACACCGACACCGATGCACGCTCCATCCAGCCTCTCTTTTGGACCTCATCATCCTTCCAGTATGGTCACTGCCATGGGTTAGCGAGAGACTCCCCTGCTGAATGCCTACAGTCTCAAAATGAGATTTACTTTATATACTTGCATTTTTGCAGGCGTGCGGTTATGGGTCTGACATCCCAAATCAAATGGGAGGGGGAAAAAAATAGAATAAAAAAAAAGTTATTTGAAGGCATAAAAGCGAGAAAAAAAACTCAGAAAAAAAACCAACAAAAAGCACAAAAATGGAAAAAAAAAGAAAAAAAAGAAAAAAGTAAAAAAAAAGTTTAAAAAAGTGATGTTTGCCACTTTTTAAAGGAACTCACTATGGCGTCTATGTATTCTTACCCACTGAATCTGGATACCATTTGTGAATAAGCCATTCAGAACTTGCATTCCCTATTGGACAGGATCTCTAGTGCTGTGAAAAAATAAAATAAAATAAAATAAAATAAAAAGCGCTGAACATTGCATATAACTTATATTGTAAGAAATGCTGTACATTTGAGGAAGACTTTATTGCATCTGGGGAGCTGTAAAAAAAGGCATGAAGGACTCTGAGAGATTTTTTTTTAAAGGAAAAGAAAAAAAAGAGGATGGGAGGACAATTTAAAAAACAGAAGAAAAAACAAACAATGCAGACCAAGAGGAAACACGGTCTTACGAACAAATGGACCAACTGCCAGTCATGTCTTCTCCTTTTATTTTGTTTTTTTTGCTTTTTTTTCTTGGTTTCTTTTTCGTTTCTGGGGAGGGGGAGGGGGCTGGCTAGAACGGTTTTGATGATGCATTAACTAATTAACTAACTAAATAAATGACTAAATAAATAAAACCTGTAGGGAGATCATTCATTTTGGGCCATGGGCCTTTTACATAGGAAGTACCAATGGTGTCAGGCAATCAGTGTTACCATGCAGACATTGCCAACAAGGGGTTTTCAGATAGCCATTCTCCAGGTCTATACGCATTGTGAACAAGTTCCTGTAATTGTTGTTTGTATGTATAATTCAACGCACCAAAATAAGAAAGATGTAGATTTATTTCATCCTATTATACAGACTGAATGGTTGTACAAATTTATTTACTGCTAGTGATAAGACCTGCTTTTTTGTTTTGTTTTCATAATTTTTCCTCTTTTTTTGGAGAATAAACTAGATTAAATTCTGTTGACTTAAAAGTGTTTTGTGCTTGGGGTGAGAAGGGGAATCTGTTTCTTTCTTTACTGACTTTTTTTCTTTTTCTGTTTGTTTTGATGGCATTTACTACATAGCTTCCGTGGGTATGGGAATGTGTATCTTTTTCCACGCAGTGTTTGCAGTGGTTTCAGCCATCGCAAAGCAAAAAATGCAGAACAAAGCAAAAAAATGCAGAACAAAGCATAAATAAATAAATGGACAGTGTGTCCGTATTACCCCATTGCTTGGTGTGTGCTACCTGTCCCTCAAATTACAGCTCGGCCTTGCATGCCGTCGGGCTCCTGCCTGGGATGGTTCCCATATAGACTCCTTTCCATGTGGCCACCACAGTGTCAGACCCATCTCATTGCCCACATGGGATGTGGAAAGGTAACTGTCCATGATATTTTGGGGGACTGTACAAGGAAAGGCCCCCAGTCCTTGGAGAAGAATCCAATGTTGACATGTGGTCCTGGGAAAGTGTTTTGGTGCTAAGTTGGTCATTTGATGGTCTGCAGCTGAGATCTTAGCATGAGGCTGAGCTGGACCAAACCCCACACAGCGAGCAGAACCTGATACAAATACTAGATTTGCTGGTAGAGAGTCGAGGATGCCAAAAGTTCAAAGTCCATTGGCCAGGCTCTCCCCCACGAGATATTTCTTTGAAATAGCACTATTTGTAGTAATATTATTAGCATTATCAAAGTTTAGCTATTGTAATTTGCATTATGATGGTTTAATCCTTAGGAATCACCCCCACTCTTTGGTTATCTATGGTTTCATCTTCTTTACACCATCATAAGAGATGGATATTTACCTTCCAAATGAAGATGTAAGCTTCTTAGCAGCTAACTCTCTGATGGAGATTTAAGCATGTTGTGGTAAGACAGGAGTTGGCAATACTGTGAGAAAACATTAAAAAAAAGGGAAAAAGAAAACTAAAACAATCTCAGAACTTCAACAGACCTGCAAGTGAATTATTTTTTGCTGGAGGATAAAAGTGTTGAGTTTTTCCATCACAAAATATGTGTATTACTGACTTGCAGTGACAAGTGAATGTGAAATATCACCATATTTACCAGATGCTATTTTGGACTCACTGTATCTTCAGAGATAGCTTTAGAGGGTAACAGTGGCATGGTCTTATCTTGTCTGCAGGATGGCTCACTTGAGTAAGGATGTTTCGTGCAAGGAAGGCTTACAAGACCACTTCCTGGAAACTTCTGAGATGAATATACACAAGTGAAATAATAATTTGATTTGGGAATAGGGCAGAGGGAGGAAGGGGGTTGATCTTTGTTTGGGCTTTTTCTCTCCTGTTTCAAAATGAACCTAGTCAAAATATGTCTACCACAAAGGAGGATTTAACAGGATGTAAGTGGAACATGCAGTAATCACTTTGTAATGTTGTATATTCTTTCCTTTTTACTCTGTTGACAAATGTGTAAAAATAGACCAACGGCACACATTTAAAATCTTATGTTAATCACCTTTCTCCTTTCTCAATGAATATTTTAAACATAAAGGCTAAATATTGAAATAAAACAGAGTGAAGTATTACCAAGATGCAAATGTAGATCTTATTGGCTCCTAATTAATCATCCGTGAACTATAAAGCTATTTTCAATTAGCCTGACAAATCAAAGGAAACAATCATATTTGCTGATATTAAGCTTGAAAGATTATTATTATTTTTTTAATTCATGGTGCTGCAACCTTTCCCTCCTTTGGCTCATCAACAGATTGCAGTCAGACTAAGGTGCTGATCCCAATTCCTTGGCCATGGTGTAAATTAGATGAGGATTCAGACAGCAGGATTTTGCACTCATGCATTGCAATGTTTGGATCTTCCAACTGAGTTTAGTCTCTTACTCTAACTCTTTCCTAAGAAAATTATTTCCCCTTGCAGCTTCCCCCCAAAAATCTTTCATAAATCTTAGTGGTATTGAGTGAGATGAGCAGGATCAGGCCCAGCTCAGAGAATTAGCATCCTTAAAAAGTTTCGAAACACAAATGCAGACACTCTGTCTGTATACACTCTAGAAAATACACACAGTTTGTTTAGACAGCTCTTATATCAGCAGTAAATGATGAGCTAGAACTCCTGTTGCAAGCAGGCTTTTGCAGTCCCTTCTTGTTTCAAGAGCAGCATGAATGGGACATCTCACATTGAGAGCACTATGTGTGTGCCCGAGGTGCAGCACAAGATGCCAAAGCAATGCAAGTGTTTGGTTTCCTTCCTTCCCTTTTCTTGCATAGAAATACCACAGAGATGCTTTCTGAGGGGTCAAATCTTGCGGTCTTTGTGCAAGGAAAACATCTTTGGGGAATTTTGCATGAGTAATAATAACAGATGAGGTGATGTGATAATAACTGATGTGATTTTATTAATTATATCTTATTCATGGACTGAGTAAATGTCCATTGACATGAGTGAAAAGATCGCCAATGAATTCAGCAAGACTTCAATGAGGATCTCCTAAATATTCATTTCAGTGTTATCATCTTTGATTTATCTATTTCAGCTAACTGGTTAGCCGCACCAGTGATGAGTCAGTACTTGTGCACACATGAACACACACAATACTGTTTTTAAGGCCATTTTTAGGGTTTCAAATCATAATGCCCCAAGGTTCTAGAGACTAGAACTTTCATTATGAACAGTATTGGCAAAATGTTTATTTTTGGCCTATGCATTTGAATTAGGAGATGCCTTAGGAAACATTCTCATGAGCATTTGCGTTCAGATTAGGAGCTGCAAGCTTTTTAAGTGATTTCCTAGTAGTTCTAGTTTAGAGGATGACCCTAAACCAGACATTGTGACTCCCCTGATGTGTTACTACTGTTAATGGAAGTTAAATTCATGCTGACAAAATAAAACCAGTCTGCAGCAGCTCCCAGAATAAGGTCTTTGGATCCTCAGTAGTTTTCCTCTCCAGTCGTACTCCTCTTACATTGCACCGACTTGCTAATGTAGACCCTGCCCAAATGGCACATTCACATCCTCTTTTTTGACCCCAGTTCCTCTGCTTCACTTAGGACGAGTGGTCCTCTGTGGAAGAAACAGGGCAGGTGGCAAAGGAGCTACAGCTGCCTGTCTTGTGTTTTGAGGAGTTTGGAAACTGCATAGAATAACCGACTAAAGGAAGTTCTTATGAAAAAGTCAGGCATAGCACCTTCAAAACACCTTAAAAAAACTGCATGTCTGTCTGTGTCTCTACCACAGAGGTCCTATATGGTGCTGGGAAACTCATTTAACTCAGTCATATCATGCAGGACAGCCACCAGTAGTGCAATCTTGATTTTTGGGGATATCCAGTTTCATATCCTGAGGCACATTTTGCAGAAATGTTAAATGTTGCCAATAGTATCTGAAGATCATGGATTAATGCTG
Organism: Tinamus guttatus; assembly: GCF_000705375.1. The sequence continues at coordinate 82,738 of NW_010588027.1, forward strand.
TGAAATACCAAATTCTTTAAGTATTTGTCTCAACCTATATTCCAAACCAAGGTCGTGTTTATTTGTTCTTTGCCTCTCTCTTGGACCTCCTTATACACTCAGACCCAGGAAATAATAACTGCTTCTCACCTCAGAAATGTCACGGACATAAATCCATCACTTGTGAAGTGCTCAGATACAACTTGATGAGCACTGTACAAAGTCCATCAGAGTCAACAGGCCTGCAGGAAGAAATGCGTGAGGGGTGAGCAAAACACAGGTCCCCTGCTCACGAAAGGCAATGTCATCTCTGCGCACTGAGCGAGGCAAAGGAAAAATTTGGATGTAAGTGTCATAACATCTGTGTAGAAGATAAAATGGAGGTGGAGGTGGAAGGAGGTTGAACAATGGAGCCTGGTGTTTCCTGACATTTCAGTTGTTGGCTTTTTAATCTTCACACTGGGCTTTGAGCATATTTTTGTGGTTACATTTTTCTGTAAATATATATGTGTATAGGTAAAGATGGCTGGTTATATGTGGTATGGATTCCAGACTTTGTCAGAAAAGGAAATGTGGTGTCATGCATATGTATTAGTATGTCTAGACCCAGAGAACTGGAGGGCACAGCATGACTGTTGTCACCTGCCTGTCTTTATTGGCTGTGCCATGTTTTGTGCATACCTATGTGACTATCCATGTAGAAACCAAGGCAAAACACAAATATATAGCCAATTTATGCCTGTTTCACACAGTTGCCTCAAGCTATGCAGACTCACGAGTAGATGTTGGATCACTCAATCTTAGAAGTATATTTCCCCTGTTATAAGTTTAAATTAAGGCTTTGACCTGGAGCTCAACTTATTTTTTTTCTCTCAAGGTACAAAACACCTGGTTATTTAACCTATCCTTTTACATTTCCACTCTGGGTTACTGTCAACTCCAGAATCACTGAAATAATTAATTAAATCTCGTCCTCTGGGAAGGTGGAAGTGACTGAAATGCTGAGGGAGAGCTTGTTTTTGAGTCTTGTAGGGTAGTATTCATGCTAATGTGGATGATTAGCTCAAATTCTGGATGCTTATTTAGACTTAGCCCATGAATTGTTTTAGTTCCCAATTAATATTATATTAAATATTATAGTGAAATCATTTGCTTAACTATTTCAGTATTAGAACCATACTAATCTTCTTACACTACTTGACTTGACTTTTTCTTTCATTAAGCCACAAATCACCCAGTGGTGTAGGTCAGGTTTGTGCCACTGAATTAAGGGAACAAGTGCTGCCTGCAGATCCAGGCTGCTTTATTCCAGGTCAGGATACAACCCTACAGCTCCAATTCTGCTTTTAATTGCACTCTCCCCTAGTGTTCACCAGCCATATAGATGCTTCCTTTCTCAACTGAGATAATTATGAATAATTAAGAGGCTAAAAGAAAGCAATACTAACTGCTGCAAATTCTTTTTTTTTTTTTTCGTCTGCTGCTAGTTGCTTCTTGAGGTTGTTGGTTTGTTTTTCCCCTGGCATGGCCGTGACTGACCACTGCCATGAAGGTTGGGGGATGTCCACTTTGCAAGAGGTAAACTGTCTCGCCTGCAGAAAAGCAAATCAGTGGCAGAAAGTCATGACTTTTCTTCATGCACACAGAAATGATTGCTGATGAATTCACTTCCTGCAGAGCCATGCTGAAGCAGATTTATAGATTCTATGATAAATTCTCAACTATATTTAGGGACTCTGAGGAAACAGTAATGAATAGGCCTAGGTCCTGAACTGTGATCTTTGATTACAGTTGCTTTATTATAGTTTATATATATATATATATATATATATTTAGTACTAGTTTGAGACAGGAAGTAGAGGGTAACATTATAACAATTATGCTAAGCCTGGAGAGGGGAGGATCATCAAGGCAGAGCTGAACAGAACCCATGGGAAAACCAAAAATGAGGTAGGAGAGACTGAATCCATGATGGATTTCTGAACAGTCACCCAGGGCCTTTCCATTAATAGTAGGCAGGATGTTTTCCTTTATGAAAACCCTAGGAAGTTTATCAGACATTGATAACCTTTCTATAAGAATTTTCATACTGTGTATACTGCATATGTATATGTAATAGGAGTATCACTGACTACATGCTGTCTTTTCTATAAAGTCTTACATGTTAAAAAAAAAAAAAAAGTCATGTGTTTATGGCCTGTCAACCTTGTTTGTATTTAGTAGACCTTTTCCAAAAGGGTTATGGGAACAGATGGTAAAAGCCTATGAGATTTAAGGATGTGTATCTGGTCCTGTGGTATATTGATGGGTCTTTCATTGATGCCACACAGAAATGACTGTTATCTTTGCGCAGGAAAGCCGTCCTTTTGCACCAGAAGATGTAAAAGCCATCTGCAGGATCCAGTAAGGATACCTCTTCTTGTTGTTTCATTGGCAAATTTGAAGTTTTATTCTGCAAACTCATGTGTCTTTGCCCTAAGTTGTTGTCTCAAAATGCCCCTTCTCTCTAGTTTAGCCCTCAAAGTGAACAACGGACAGTGCTTCTTTGGCTTTAGCAGTGTGTTTCGGATTTAACTTACCAATAGAAAAGAGAAAAACTGTTCAAACTGCTCTCAAGATGTTTCGGGGGAAATAGATGGTTTCTATGAGTTTTTTCAAGATGGACTGGGTTGGGAGGAAGGTAGGAAAAAATGGGCTTTCTAGGCCTTTAAGTGGTGTTCATGCCACCTTGACTGATGCAGACCTTAGGCTGGTCTAGCACATAAGTGCTTGCTTTACTTACTTAAGTAAATTGGACCCTGTAGAATGTGTTGGCAGCTCAGAAGAGATTTATGATGTTTGGAGAGAGAAGGAAATCCTGTGTTCTCATGTTCTCACAGTTTTTTTTTTTTTTCCTATTCCCTCCGATTCTACTTGTAATTTACCTCTCTAACTCAGTATCATGCATCTTTAGAGCATGCGTAGAGCGAACAACGCCCTTCAACTCAGATCTGCCTGCAAACATTGAGGATTAGGTCTTCACTGCAATGCTGCTGACATTGTTTTCCATGTCTTATTCTCTGCTCGCTTCCAGGAATTATCAAACAGGTGCCTTTGACTCAATTCTTCCTTCAGGACATCAGACACCCAGATCTTCTCTCTTCTCCATCATGAATCTCCTGCTCAATTAGGAACATAAATTATTTTTCCTTTAAGTTAATGAGAAGACTGTCGTCAATGAGACTCCAGGGGCATGCGATGGGCATCCACAGATTATGGATTTTGATGAGTGTCTGGGGAAAAACTGATGCAGATAAGTAGATTTCTGTTGTTTCAGGATAATCACAAAAATTTCTAGATGTTTTTAGATAGATCTGTTATATCTCTTAAATGTCATCTTTGACCATTTTTCAGCTAAGGATCTGGTTTTGGATCAGCCCAAACCAGGGTTGGATGTTGGATTTCCTGGGCTGTCAGCCACCCTTGGTCCTCAAAGGAGCAGACAACCTGTCAGAGGTGATCAATAAATGCTATTGCCTGCCCTAGAGTATGAAGCTTATCAAAAAGAAACTCCCAGGAGGAGAGTCAAGCCTGGGATTTAATCTTGTCCGCACTCAGTTGATATTCAACGAGGGGGGTTATGATGGTGGCACTCTTCCTTGTTCACAGCATGTGCCCTCAAGCAATGAAAAAAGAGGTTGAAAACAGTAGCCTGATCCTTCTTCAACACTTTTTTTTTTTTTTTTTAAACTAGTGTCCTGGTTTATTTTCATCTCTCTTATACCTAAGGGAGGTAGAGTTACACTTTATTTATACTGGACTGAGATGAGTCTTTTGCATTCTAAGGTGGTCAGGAAAAATTTATTTCTGTTCTCAATTGTTTCAATGTGATTGATTTTGCTGGGGTTAGAGCTGTGAAACTAAAGTTAGAATTAATCCAAAGCACAAAGATCTACCCTGAATTATATGAAGATATGTTTCTGGATGAAAAAAAAAAAAGGCATGTTTAGATTCCTCTGATCTCTATTACCTTTAGCAGTGTCAATGAAAGATGACAAGTGACTCATAGTGGCTAGGGAAAATAACTGAGCTTTCCTCTTTTCTGACTGTGTTTTCTGTGTTACCTGGTTCATCTGCATGTTTCGCTACCTCCTCATGCTTGGGCTTATACCTTTGAACTAGCTAAATATCCAGCTGGGACATTGCCCTTTTCAGGTACGTCTAATCCACTATCATGTATTGTCAGGGATGAAGATCTTCCCAGAAAACTTTAGACCTGATAGGAGAAAGGTTTGCATTTAAGGGAGCTATCTGGACACTCAATAGTCAGCAGAAAGAAATAGGCACTTCTGAGGCTGAAATTTTCTGCTTACTGTTGATGGTCATTTGAGGATAAACTAAATTGCATGCTGGAAGGCCCCATTTCTCTTCACTGTCCTCCAGTGGAGGCCTAGACAAGCAGCCCTGCTGGAGACATCCACATTAACAACATCTGGAGATAGGACAGGCAAGTCTCACCCCTGGCATCAGTCCAAAACGTGCAAGAATTTGCCTCTGTGCAAGGCAAGGATGATTTTGCTTGCCTTCAGCCTTTGCACAGACATTTTTTTCTGGTTAGTCTGGAAGTGATCTGGCACTCCTTGACACCGGAGGACACAACTTTAGTATTAAGTCTAATAGATACAGTAGGAAGGAATCTTGCGTTGCTTCTGTCTTAAAAATCCTCTCCTAAAATGCAATCCCGTGACCTAAATCTTCTCAGATCTGAATAACTTGATTTTTATTGACATTGCTAATGTTGTATTTGATGCTGCATTGATTGTCTCTCGGCTGTTTTATGATCAACTAACTTACATGAATCAATTTTTTGCGTGTTAAATTTGGTATTAGAAGGCCTTCTGGCAGCAGCAGCAATAATTACAGACACAAATTATTTTAGAATTTATCTTATCTAACATCAGAGCATATAATTGGAGGGCACCCAGATGGAGCATTTATGTTAAAGGAGCTTGAAATGCCATTATATAAGTAAACAACCACATAAATACTCTGATTCTCAGTTACGTAGAACTTAACGTTTCCCACAACTTAAGGAGGTCTTTTATCTGTTACAGCACAAAATTGAAGTAAGGATTCCTAAGTCCTATCTTGATGTATGCATTTGACCAGTTATAAAATTTTGGTCATGTAGACATAATTTTATGAAGTAGTACTTAATTAATTATATGTAATTTCTTTTCCTGTCCATATTAACTTTCAGGACTTTATCTTGGGTGGTGGAAGCGAGGTTTATGATGTGATGCCTAATTCGGTAAATTGTTAGGCACTTGTCCTTTTGTACATCTGAAAAAATGAGGCTAATTAATGTCATCAAACATTGTCAGAACATTTGAGATGCAAAGTACTGCATGTCCTTTATTATATGCAAAAATAACAATACATTTCAGAGTATGATATTAAAAGCTTCAAAGCTAAAAGCACAGAACACAGTAATTGCCACAAGAGCACTGACCCTGTCCATTTCCAACTAGTGATCTCAAGAATGCTGAAAATCCCTTTACCATGTACCTAGTTAATATTATAGTGTTTCGTCATGGCAGGAGCTAGCTGGTGTTCTGATTGGGAAAGACTGTTTTCTGAGGATTAAGTCCTGATAGCTCTTCTAAACATGTAGACATAACAGTACACTAGCAACCATGGTTATAGCAGAATCAGTGGGTGGTTTCAGTTGTTGATCTTAAGAAGTAAGAGATGAATAACTTGATAAATAATTCTGGTTATGAGAGATGGTGTTAGATTAGGGTACAATATTGCTTTCAGCTCATCAGAACTCACTTCTAGGTGGAAGAAACAAATACAGTTTTCATAGAGCCCCTTTTTTTTCTTTTAAAAATGTTAGGTTTACTAGAAAATAGCATTTCAAAAAGAGGGAGACTCATTTCAGAAATTAGGTGTGAAGTTGACTGAAGAAAAGTGGTGGGCAAAATTTATCCCCAGACATACCATTTCAACATTCTCAAAATGTTTCTTGATTGGAGACATATTTGTTTTGATGTTTTCCAAGCGAAATGTTTTGATTCTTTTTAAAAAAAAAAACTCTGAAATTGTGCTCTTCGTAAGAAACTGACTTAAAAAAAGAAAAAAGGGAGAAAGGGAGGCCACTCCCCCTGGTTTCAAAAGGCTCATTAACCTAAATATTAGGAGGTCAAACCAAACAAAAAGGTTTTGCCTTGGCTTATGATTAATATTTTTATTCCATCACAAAATGAAAAAAAATCTATTTCAGTTGGATCGGAATTATGTTTTCCCCTCCTTAATATTTGGCTTTATTTCTGAGCTGAAAAAGAAAGCAAAGGAAAAAGAAAAAAAGCTTTCTACTGAGGTGTAAATGTTCCCAGATCATGCTCTGCCTTAATCTGCTCTGTTTGTGATCAATAATCAAGCTAGGCCAACATGGACTAACTCTAAAAATCCCATCATTAGGAGGGATCATGGCATTTTCTTCTTTTCTCTAGATACCCTGTAGAGATGTCTGCTGCAAGGCAAGCTTTATTTTAGGTATGAGTGACACATTGACCGGTGCCCATGAATGAGACTGCACACTTCTGCTCAGGCAGAATGATGAAAAATAATAATGATGTGGTGTAAAAAGAGCACACAAAGACAGATGCAACAAAGTGCTGGACTTTTTGGCTGGTTGTAAAATTCTAAAGGGTTTCAGCTACACAGTTATCAACCAAGTTGTCAAATAATAATTGTACCCCTTCCCCCTGGATTTTTGGTGTGAAGATCTCTGAGGCCACCTTGCCAGAAGAGCATGAACAAGTAGTTATATGAGATTTGAGCTTGCCTGGGTTAATGAATTAACATCTCGGGAGATCTCTCTTCTCTCTGCCTCTCTTTTTTTCTCCCTTCTCCCTTTTTTCCTCCCTTTTCCTCCCTTCTTCTACCTTCCTCTCCCTTCTTCTCCCTTCTTCTTCATGTCCTGTCATCCTCAATTTGGAGTGGAATGTGTGAATATGTTTTTGTATGTGTGTATTTTCTTGAGTCTACTGGGTTATTTTTTACCATGGCAGATGTTTCCTGGTCACCAGAGACAATTCTGCAAGAAATTTGCCAAATGGCCCCTAATTTGGGGGTGAAGTAGCCTTATTTGGGCTTTCCCCCCCAAAAGTACAAAGGGACATCACTGCAGTGTTGTATCTCCAGGAGAGTTGGGGACATTAAGGATAGGCACAAGGTTCTGCACAGTGCAGGGTATCAGCCCAAGATGGTTCTGAAAGGCCCCTTCTAAAGTGCAGACACATTTGTAGGTCTGGCATTGCTTAAGTTTGTTAGGACTGATTTTGGAAGGCTGCTAAGGCATAGTGATATATTGGCTTTTTCCAAGGCACTGAGTACGAGCAAGGCTGGGACAGAGGGCTAGACCAGCCCCGCATTTTCACAAGTCCTTCAGCTGCTCCCCTCTAATCCAGGAACGTAGGGCTGCCCAAGTGTAAATCCCACTCTAATAACAGAGCTGGGTTTGATCTCCTGCTAATAATAGCTCCACCTTCTTGCTATGAAGCACAACTCCCTGGCATTTGTAAGTCCATCTGGGTGAGATACAGCACAAACTGAACATGCTGCAATAATAACGATAGTGACATTGATGGTCTCATGTCAAGTATTGCTAGCGAGGGTCTGGAATGGGGGGTTCTGCTGTGGCTAGCCCTCCCCCGCAAAAAAAAAAAAAAAAGTTCCCTGATGACTTTTGCCTCCCATGTCTAGAGAGACTGGCACAAAATGGCCTTTTGGGCTTGATTTGAAGGAGGACAACCTGTAGGGTAGAGAGAGAGTTATTCATATGCCTTCCTTGCATTAGCATCGTAGAGCAGCACGCTTTGATTTCTCCACAAAGACAAAGCAAATTCCCCTTTTGTGCTTCATCCATGTCCCTCTTCCTCCTTGCCCCATCCATCCCCTCCAGGAAAAATCTCACTTTATCCCAAAAAGAGCCCTAGGCAGAACAAGGAGCACCTGAGTCCGGCTCTCCTGAAAGGCTCAGTTACCTCCCCATGAGCTCCCCTTCCAGCGTGGATGGAGATACTGGATGACTCTACAAGCACTGCTGAAAGATGGGGGTGATAAGTAGTGCTTGAGCTGTGTTTCCTCCCTCCTTGGGGCAGAATTTGAGAATCTCAGGTAGACAGTCCTGGGAGAGAGGCTCACGAGGTGCCGCGCGCGCTTCGCTCCCTCTCAGGGTGAAAGCTGACACTTCCAGGACCCGGAGCTCGAGCCTGAGAGCATTGTAAATGTTTCAGCACCCTCAGGAAAACCACAGTTAGAAGTTGCCTCCTTGCATTTAACAGCCGGAGAGGAGCAAAACGCATGGCTGGGGAATGAATATTTGAAAAACAAATGTCAAGGATTAAAAAAGAAGAAGAAAAAAAGGGAGTTAAAAAATAATTGTCGCTGACACCAGTTTAGGCGAATTTCAGTGTGTTTGGAAGTGGAATGGAAAACTTTTGCAATTTCCCCCATACTTACCTTGCATAAGAATGCCACCCCTTCCTCAAAAATAATAAAAACCACACGGGGGTTTTGCCCTTTTTGGAGGCAAGAGGGTGCTCCAAATCCTGCCCTGTGCCAAGCCCAGCTGCGTACCGGCTCCCCTCCCATGCGGAGCACAAGCTCCCGATGCTGGCAGCTGGGTGTAGGCAGGAGCTCAGATATCATGGCAATATAAATAAATAGAGAAGGATGATATAAAATATACAGCCAGATCGAAGGGGCTGATAACTAGATAGCCTGATAAGGTGGTCAGGGCAACTGCGCTTCAGCACATGCTTAAACACGTGGGTTGTGCCCCTTACCCTAGGGGCAAAATACCCGGCATCCAACGTGACGCATGCTGGGCAAACGCAGCCAAAAGTGCTCCAAAGGCTGAAGCAAAAATAATCCCTCCCTTGTGCAGCATGTTTGCAGCAGCAGTACTTTCTATAGAGAAATCTATATGAGCACAGTCTGTATCGTTAGTGTGTCCTTTCAGCTGGGGAAACCGAGGCACGGAGTGATGCTTGGGAGCATTGCCTTATTATTGCACTTATTAAATTCAGCTTCGGTCCCAAGCAGCAAGCATTTGGCACAGGGTGGTATGGAGGGGAATGGATGTTTTTTAGTTAATAGTACATTTTCACTAGGGACCAAAACCATTCGCAAAGTCCTGGATTGAATTTTGCTGCAGAAATTTATGAACAAAATAAATAAAGGAAGTGCTTAGAAATCAGGGTACATAGGTATTTTCAGGGTAAAAAAAAATGTTTCCTTTGTGGAAATAACTAAACATTCTGATTTGCCTTTTTTTTTTTTTAACCTGAAGCTTTTTTTTTGCATTTTTCATTTCAAAATGGCTTTTTCTTTGAAGGATTGACCTAATTTAGAAGAAAAGAGACATAAAAAGAAACAAAAATGTTTTATATGACTTCCAAATGATGCTAAGCATTTCATTTTTTGACTGAAGTAAATGTTTATGGTTGACCCAAATGACCTTTTTGTTTTGTTTCATTAAAAACAAATGAAAACCTCCAAATCCCTCGTTTTGCTTTGCTTTCACTCTGTCATTTTTTTCCTCTGCACACTTGTTATGCTTGGCCACAGCACTGGAAAATACAGTAATTCACTCAAGTGAATCATTGCTGGTGACCTCTTTGAAAATGTTGTTGGTGATGCACCTCAAGAAATTACCCACCTTTATTTAACATCCTTCCTTCTGTCTGTGCACTTGTTAATTAAGCGTTGCCACTCCGTGCCGAGGTAAAGGATATTATGGCAAGATGTTATGCGACCTGGCCAAGGATATTGGGATAATCAGTTTTCCAAGCAAGCAGAGAACCTGAGGTTTCTGGAATATTTTCTATCCAAGCTAGGAGGCAGCTCTGCCTCTCTGATAGCAGCTATCTGCCCATGAACAGCGTGGGCAGTAGCCCCATCACTGCAGGGACTAGGTGAGAAATGATCTTTTTTTTTTTTTTTTTTTTTCCTCTGGGCAAATGACAGGTTCCAAGTCCCAGTGATGTCTCACCTGGGACATTTCACTACAGGTAATCATGCACTGGTGCCAAATAAACAAAACAAAACAAAACAAAACTGAACTTTTGTGGATAAGCAACACAAACAAAACCACAGCTTTGCCTTCCCCACCCTTGCACCAAAACTATGTTGAGGTTTTGGAAAGCCGATCCGTATTTTCGTTTTCACTCCTCCAAGGTAGGGCAAAGGGGCAGGATGTGCTGGAGCACTGTGGTCTGGGTAGGTTTCCAACCTGCTTCTGCAGAGCCCGGTCCTTGTTTGCGAGAGGGGTTGGAGGTGGGGCTCCTTCTGCAAGCCCAAGCCTCGACATCCTCATCTCGGAAGCTGCTTGAAGGTGGGTTCTTCATTGGCAATGATCCTACCTGTAGGATGTAAACAGGGCAAAATAAAATCTACATTCTTAACGACTCACTTCACAGTTGACCCTGGGCACTGGTCCTTCCTGAGACCAAAGGGAGCTGCAGAACCTTCTGCTCTCATTGAGATGAGGGTGAATTTGAGCCCCGTCCTGAATCACAGCAGAATTAGGCTGGCAGATATGGCCCGGTCATGGCGGGGAGAACAAAGCAAGATAATTTAATAGGAGAATTGCAGCCTTTTATTTGCATTGTTTCTTTTTCCCAAGCTCCAAGCTTTGCATAAAGCTGTCTTTGTTAAAACATGACGTTGGGCTATGGCACTGGATTGACAAAAAGGCATTTATACCAGGGTTTAATACAGCTCAGAAGCAAGGTGTAGCTGCTTTAAATGAAAATCAAGGGTAGACAGCCTCCTGAGAGCCTCCAAGTTTAAACAAATTAGGAGAAGTGTTTCTGCAGCTAAATTGGAAAGGGTGTGCTGCGATCCAGAAGAGTGGCCATGAGTTTGCTGTGTTCACACCGTCCTGGGCATTGTAAGGAGCTTTCTTGTGAAACTGTTTGCCAAACCAGGAGTCCTAAATTGAAATGTGTTGACAGAGAGAATCTCGTTCCTTCCTTATAATTTAAATACATCTTGAGGCAGGTTATGAGATGATGCGGGTAACTCTCAATCCGCCCTCCTTTATCCTTGCTGCGTCCCGGGAGGGTGCTCGGCTTTTTGCATGCCGACGTGGGGCACCGTCCCCTCGTCCCGTGTTTCGGGAGCGTGCTGGGAGCTTGGCAGGATGAGGCCCTTCACCTCATGCAATGCTCTGACCCCGAGGGAGCCCACACACAGATTTGTTCCATAACACATAACAAACAACTTCATTGCACTGGCAGGGAGGGAGACGAGAGCACTTTGAACCGATGCAGCATTAAATCAGGCCTGCCAAATACACCTTGATGCGAGGACTTTATGCCAAGATCAGGCTATCTATCCATATCATCTCTTATGTTCCAAGCTCTTCCTGCTCATCTATCTATCCATCTCTCTCTATCTCTCTGTATATATCTTCCTTATTTCAAACTAAGTCTGACTTTCTGTCTATTAATCTGTCTACCTGTTTTGAGGGCTGTCATCAGAAATAGTGTCTGTTATGTTTTTTATTTTTTATTTTTAACTACGCTGGTACAAGGCACATTGAAAATCCCCTGGCAAAGTAATAGCTGCATGTAAATCAGGTTGGGACTCAGTTTAGCATGACTGAAATGAAATGAAAAGTAGCTTTTTGGGAGCAGTTTGTATTGCGTAGTGGTTGGAGCACTGAGCAAGGATTTGGGGCTCTGGATTTGAGTCTTTGCTTGGCTCTTGGTCTGCTGGGGGTCTTATCATTTAAGACTGTCCTGATTCACTTGCAATCTCCATCCTGCACTCAGAAGGCTTTCCTCCCCCTTTTTTTTTTTTCCCCACCTTTCCAGGCCTGCTGTGGGCATCACAAACAAGTTTCTATTTTGGTTCAACACAGATATCTACGGGCTCTGTGGCATCTAGAAGTGCTCTACTTCTCCTCTCCTTCCCTCTCCATGGTCCCCATGTTTTATTCTCTGTATATAGTAAAACACATGCTTAGCTTTCTTGGATTGTATTCACATGCATTAGCTTCTACAGCCTGCAGCGAACAACGAAAACCCATCCTGGTAGGGAAATAAAAGTAGCTGCACATTGGCTGGTAAAGGCAGAGGAAGAGTTTCAATGTACACAAGGAAATCGAACCTCTAATTTGCATGAGACTAGACTGTGCTAATTTGCTAAGTGAATAGATAGATGAGAAACAAAAACATGCCTTAAAGCATGCATGCATGGTTCCTGCAGAAGGCAGTACCGAAAGGGGTCAGATCCCAAGGGAAGTCAACAGAGCCCACTGGCTTCTGCTGGAGCTGGGGCCAATCAACAGGTAGACACAAAGCAAATGTTCATCTCTTGAATGAAATTGCAGCTCTTGTATCTGAAGACTAGCAGTGAGACACATGGTACTAGTGATGATATATCCAGGGACACACTCAAGAACCCCTAAATCTCCTTAGGATTAGTGTTCACCACCTTTGCTGGTGAGGCACAGAGTGGGGCAGACAGGAACATGCTTTCATTCCTCTCCTTTCCCCACGAAGTGTTTGCCACTTTCACAGACAAAACTGAAATTTCTTGAGGGAAATGAAATTTTTGGCGGTCTCTGGGACTTTCCCTCTTTGTTATCTGTGAAAGAGACAGTCTTCAAGTTTGCACTCAAGAATCATGATCACCTCCAGCAGCAGCGAGACTTGATATTTACTATCACATGTGCACACACAGAGTTATGGCATATAGATCTATGTGTGTGTATGTAGGTGCATATATATACACACACACACACATGTTAATTTGCATAGTCATATTTATATAAATCCAATTGAGTAGGTTTTCCATGTAGAGTAAGTACCTGGAGTCCTCAGGATCAGACAGACGGATGAAATACACTTTTGCTAAGCATTTGCTATTTTCTTCACCAATTTGATTTATTTAACTAACAATAAGGAATGATCTCAGAGCAAGAAAAAAATAATCATTTCTCGATGTGAAAAAGCTCTAAAATAATAAATGCCAAGGGCTCGCTGAGATGAAAGACCTGAGGTGGTTGTTCTGGAGGAAGGGAAGCTGCTTTGTGGAAGTGCAATAATATTTTCCTTGCCTTAAGACTATGAAGGCTTTTCTGTTCAAGCTTTCCCCTTGAGCTTTAGCAGGATACGGCCATGTTTTTACACCTTTGATAGTGCACAGCCAGGCAATAGTTGCATTAGCAGGTGTGTTAGGGGTTGTACTGGAACTTTACAGTCAGGGCTTGTTTTCAGGAATCCGTTTGATTATGTCTTTAAACAGTATGGCTAGGTGGTAAGAGGCAAGAGACCGCTGCAAACTGGTCCCTGTAGACAAGGTCCTGGGTGGTTCAGAAACACTGCAACTTTTCCAAGTGGAGACTATGTGAGCCCCCCAAGTTGCTAAGTTGGGTATCTATGAAGATTATTGCTGTTTCTGCCCACCTTTGGCTTGCTACTGGCTGACACCACTGAATGTGAATATATCAGTCATGATTCTTCAAGTGTTGTTGAAAGGTGTTTGAATGCCTGCTGATGGATATGATATTGGGACCTGTTAAGGAGCAGAATGGAAATAAAGTTTTTCTAGAAAAGTAGTGAACGCAACCAACTGTGTGTGAAGGAGCTTGAGGGATGAGGGAAATCAATTGATCTGTCTCCTTGAAGATGTTTGAAGACAGATTCAGTGATACTCTTTATGGACTGATATTTGTCAGCGGTTCTTAAAACCTTATTTTCCCGTGATTAATACACTCACCATTAGAAATAATTCCTCTCATCTTGTCTAATGTCTTCCAAAGAAAAACACAAGACTTCATAGTATCCCTAAACCACCAATTACTTATTACTTACATGGCAAGCCTAGGAGATCACAAGTTGCCCCTCAGGCAAGCAGCCGTTACCCATTATGGAAAATAACGATCTTACTTTCGGATAACTGAAAGGGGAGGATCATGAGTGAAGCACTCAATTTGTCAGAGAACTGCCAACCATTTTGTAGCTGAAAATGATTGCGAAGGTATCTCCTTTCCCAGCAAACCACAAGGAAAAATATGCAACTATCAAAGGGGTTCATGAACTCAGATACTTTGAATGCTACTTTTCTGCTGGGCCTTGGCATTCCTCTGGTCGTCTACCGTATCGGGTATTCGGGAACCGGTGAGATACGGGCACTGAACGTGAACATAGGCTGCGCTAGGACTAGGATCTTCTACAGGAAGGGATGTAAGACTTTGTCCTGTGGACTTTTCTATGAGTTTTCCATTAGACACTTCATAATCATATTTACCTAATTCATTAGCTATGAAAACAAAACAAAACAAAACAACAAAAAACATATGTCTTTGCTCTCACCAACCCACCATACAGAAGAGTGCATGCATTTCTATAAATTACTTCTGTATGCCCAGGTTTCTCATGTCTCCTCCAAGAAGACCTCTGAAGGAGACATGGCCTATCCATGTACTTATTTTCCCAGATGTAGCAACATTGCATTGTCCTCCTCATCACGAAAGGAGCATGTGCTGGAGGCTGTGGGAATAGCCTGCTCTACCGATTTTAACATATTACTACTCTACTGACATCCTATCCAGTTCTTTGAGGCAAGTCCCTAATTATCTACTCACCACCACAGGGGTCAGTAGCATTGTGACTCCTTTTATAGCATGTTACTCAGAATGTTCGACAAGTCTCTAGGAAAATATATCATGGAACTCAATGGCAATCTTTTGTGTGGTACTTCTTTCCTTTTTTTTTCAGTCTTTTTTCCTTCAGGATTGACTTCCAACATGAAAGGTTGGAAGTCTGGTTCAATTGCTATTATATGTATGTATGTTGGAGAATTTGGAGTCAGAATCTGGGGGGGCTCTGTCATTGGCCCACCTCAGGATACTGTTGCTAAGCTGTGTCCCTGGTGGGCAGGGGAAATAAGTGTTTGTAGAAATGGTCACTGATTGTCCACCCATCTGCCAGGTCCTTGTCATATCTTCTTGGAAATCTTGGAGGGTGGAATGCCCAAATACCCGATACAGTATCCCTTCTCCAAAACATTTCTACCTACTCCAGGCTTCCACAGGTCTTGCTGAGGCACCCAGTTTGGCAGAGTCCTGTGAGCCATTTTGTAGATCCTAATGATTGCACAGACCTCATTTTGAAGGCTCCCCGGTGGGTGAGTTGGCACCCACTGACTTGAGTCAGTATTTTCAAGCCCTCATTTTTTGCAGACGATGGAACCTGGAACGCTGGCTCTGCTTACGATCCTCCTCCTCCTCCTTCCCTTCATCAAGGTGGTTGGTGCACAAGTGCGCAGAGTGCTGACGGGAGCAGCTGTAATAGAGACCACCTTGGCTGGCAGGGTGAGACCTGAGTGGGGAGCAGAAACAGGACCCAGATGGCTTCTTCATGCCATGAGGATAGATGCTGGATCAAGAAAGGCTTGCAGTTCTAAGAGTAGACTGCAAGCTTGAATCATACTGCTTGGCCAAGCGTGACATGATAGCTATCTAGAGCTGTCTACATACGTACCCGGTTATCTTTGGTGATATAATGTATGGAGAAGACAGTAATGAGATAATACGATTACATGGCTATGTACTGTAACTAGTTATGGGGAATAATGGAGGCTAATCCTACCTGTCAGAAAGAACCTTATCATGAGAGCTTATGAGATGTAAAACAGTTGTCATAGCAAAGTGGAAAGTCTATCATGTGGAGTGTGTAAGGCTGGACATAATATGAGGGAACATACCAATCCCACCTTGTGAACCTGCCTGAACCAACATGCCTTTCCCCCCTTTCCAAAACATTTTATCTCAACTGAGATCACCCAAATCTTGGTGACAAGAGATCGAAGAGGCCATCTAACCTGGCCTCCGACCAAGCCGGGATTCTTCCACCTGCCCTGCCTATACCACACACAACAAAGAAATGGCTGTTAGTTCATGATCATATTTTTTCTCCCCCCCAGTTTTTTAATCCTGGAATAAACACTACAGCTACAGAAGAGATGGTATGCAGACATGGGGCTAGGCCTGGCTTCCATTGTAATGGTAGGAATGGGAATTCTACTGCAGGCTAAGGGGAAGGGAGAACCCTCCAAGCAAATGTAATGTGGGAGGTCTAATTCCTGCCATCCCAGTCCTGATTTGTAGGCAGGAGATTATTCCACTGGCTTTCACGATGGTTTTTATATCTTAGCTTTCTTTTTTTTTAACATGAAAGCAGGAGTGTGTGGATTTTGCAGGTAAATTATGATGAAGGCTGATGGGTGCTTGTGTAGGCTTGTAGAGGGTTTGTGCACAGAAAGCAAGCAGGGGCTGGAGGGAATAGCTGAATGCCCAGGGAAGGTTTAATTAGCATATAGTGAAAAATCTAAAGGTTATACCTAGCTCCAATTCAGTGAAACACAAAAAACGACTGTTCTCAGAACATACCCCTAGCAGCAAACCATGTTGCACCTGATGCAATGCTTTCTTTTCGGGCCACCCACCTCCAAGACATGATTATGCAGTGAGAAAGCAGCAGTGCTTTGCACTTTCTGTTATCATGGTCCTTCTTAATTATACATGTGTAAGTGTTCAGACACGGCCGCAACGAGAATGGTACACATTCAGGGGAAGTGAGATTCATCTGAGAATCTCCTAATGCTTGGCAAGTGTTTATTAACTCAACCTCCCAACACCCCCGTGAGGAAAAATATGTCGAAACCCACTTTCAGGATTAATTTTTTTTTAAAAAAAAGCAAACTCAAGCAAGCAAAGTGACTTGCTCAAAGCCAAAGAGCAGGTTGGTGTGAAAGAGAAAATCCCAGAATAAGGGATTTTGCCCTTCATCTGTTCACGTGAGGCCATGTTTCCACGTTGCTCTGTTTATCTAGAGACACCAGAACGGGGGGACCCACTCTGTGACTCAGGGGGTTGGTCTAAATCCAGAGAACTGTGTTTCTCTGATTGCTCCTTCTTTATGTAAAATGGCCCCTGTACGGGCTCATCCTGCTGAGCTGTTTGGCGCTGTTCCTGTGTCTCACTGCTACCATGGGGTAGGACTGCAGGATCACATTTCCGTTTTGTAAGAAGATGCACTTTCTCAGGATGTGCGGAGGCCCCACTGATTTCAATAGGAAGTCTGTTGAATAAGAGCTGCAAGCTTAAATCTACTATATTATTATTAGCATTAATATTAATTGCAGTAGTGTGTAGAATTCCTAATTAGCGATCAGAGCTCTTGTGCCAGGAAGAAGTAATTCTCCCTAATGATCTCAGGCCTAGATCCACCAAGGTGTAGCTTCCAATTATGTGCTAGCTTCCACAGATTTTAATGAGGATCTATAAGTTGGGAACAAAACCAACTTTGCAGACCTTGGCCTAAATCTTTGCAATACGATACTCACCTTCCTGCCCTTCCTTTTGTCTGAGTACGAAACTACTCTCCATGTCAAAAGCTCTTCAGGTGAGAACCAGGGATCCCATGTGTGCTTCACATTTCAGGATCAAGGCCTCTATAAATGACAAGGCTCAACAATGGGACGAGCCCTACAAAGACAGGGAGAAGGAGGTGTCGAGGGTGTCTTGTGATTATGCGGTTAGCGTGTGTTTCTCCACTCTGCAACAGAAAGGGGAAAGAAAACCAGCTAGACTACAACAGGCATCCTTGTGTGGCCTCCAAACTGCAGCGTCATTCACGGGCTCACTTGGAAACATTTGCAAAGTTCTATTAACATCTGCTCCTTCATGAATGCCTGCATTTTATGCACAGAAACTCAGCTTCATCTCCCTCTTCTACCTTTTTTCTTTTTTGTGTGTATGCCGATTTTGTCCTTTTCTTCTTCTTTTTTTTGGTGGTTGCCTAGTAGCTAGTAGTTCGCATTCTGCCTTATCAGATTATGCCTAGTTACAATCTTTCTGTATGTGCCGAGGGCAACCCACCGTAAGAGCGTATGGAATATTTTAGGGGGGCGTTCTTATTTTTTTCTCTTTTTCTGTATTTTTAATAGACCTCAGTTTTATTCCCAGCACATATTTATTGCCATTTAGGTTGCCTCTTGTCTCTGACAAAGGCTTTCATCCATTTGGTAGCTTGAGAACTACCAAAAGAATTGAGCAAATTGAGGAAGACGATTTGATGTCTTTGGGCCACTCTTCAGCCAAAAAAGAAAGAAAGAAACAAGAAGAACCCCAAACAAACAAACAAGAAAACACACACACAAAAAAAAGAAAAAAACACCCCCCCAAAACGCCTTTCATCCACTCTCAGCACTCTCAGTTGGATTTGACTGTCCTTACTCTGGACATCTAAGTGAGAAGCCCATGTTCAGCATGGGGAACATGTGAATGACTTTTTGGAGGGGCCTATGGTTCTTTCCAGTGAGAACCTGCTTATGAACCTGCCTCTGAAATTCGTGTTGAGAAGTGAATCTAGGAAAGAGTCATGTATGTAGAATGCTCTTCTGGTTCGATTTTACTGTGTTGGCTTTATTTTATGGGACAAAAGGAAAAGTCAAGACTCTTCTTGATTCAAACAAAACTTCTCTGTAAGCAATGGCAAAGGAAAGCATGCTGCTTTTGGCAGTATTTGACACAGGCTGGAGTGGTGCTGGAGTGGTGCTGGAGTGACACAGTGGTGCTGGAGTGACTGTTAATGGACACTTTGCAATGTAGTTCTGCTCTACAATGTGGGCGCACATCAGTGTCCACATCTGGGGTGTGAGAAAGGGGGAGTTAGTCCCATCTTCCTCTTTAGTCCAGAAAGCCTTCTTTCCCTTTGGAAATCTGGCTTGAGAGCTCATGCTCTGTGCAGGGATGCTCTGTGCTTGTGTCTGTGTTTGCCTGCCTGGTAACTCTGGAAGCCCATTTATGAAATTCAATCAAATTTGACAGAGTTAGAGATTTAAAGATATGAAGGTTCAGTAAGTTGTAGAAGAACAGAAAACTGACTGGAGTTTGATATTTTGTTGAAAGAAAGGCAGAAATATGAGGTCCATCTTCATCAGACATAAGAGAATTCACACAGCAATGCTGTAGCCTTAGGAAAAGCTTTAAGGAAGTTATGGCATGTCAAACAACACAAAATTGCTTACTTGAGTTTTCTTTGCGGCATCTAATAGGTTACACAGGTTTAACTAAAGAGCTTTTCTGTTTCCGTCCTTCCTTGCCTCCTCTCCTCTCCTCTCCTCTCCTCTCCTCTCCTCTCCTCTCCTCTCCTCCCTTTCCTTTCCTTTCCTTTCCTTTCCTTTCCTTTCCTTTCCTTTCCTTTCCTTTCCTTTCCTTTCCTTTCCTTTCCTTTCCTTTCCTTTCCTTTCCTTTCCTTTCAACAAATACAAGGGAGGACCTGCTGCAGCTTTAGCACCATTCTACTAGAAGTCAACAAGCATGAGATAAAATCTATTGTTGACAAGATCCATGAGTTCTACTGTCCACTTGCTATTTTTTCCTTCTTCCAATGGCTTGGAAAGGGAGTTCCAGAGGCTGGAAGAGCACTTTTTCAGCTTATTATTTGAGGTAAATCTAATCAGTGGGTGATCTATCATAATGATATTTCATGGAACATAAGAGCAAAAATTCTCCAGGGACACATGATGATAAGTTTCGCATTCAGGACAAAGCCAGGTGAAGCCTATTGGTTCAAAGCATGAATAATCACCATGGTCGTACCCTGTCACATATCTCACAGGAAAGCTCACATCTTCTTGTGGGTAGGTTAATACTGTTTCTCATTATTAATATGGCTCTGTAGGTGTGCCAGGCCCTTTCCAGACTAATTAAATAAAAGGTCTCTGCCCCAAGGAACTAACCCAGCAAGGGATGACAATAAACAACAAGAGGAAGAGGGTTACGCAAGTGAAAGATCATGAGATACATCTCATGTTGTACGAATATGTTGGACCAAATCCTCAAGTAATTACATAAAGTCCAATTTTGCCAAGTTGTTCATTGTTAAGTTACTCCACCCTCATGTAAGAAACCCCATTGAATTTACTTTATGAGACAGAAAAAAAAAGGGGAGGGGGGCTATACTGAAAAATTAAGAATCAAACTTATAGGAAGTTGATGGATGTGCTCATGAAGACAGGGACCATGCAGTATGAGATAAAGAGTATAAATGAGCTTTGAGCTCTTCTCTAGGCAACATATGAGTACGTGTTTTATTCAAAATTGTAACGACGTGGAGCAAAGCATGCAGGTTCCCTTGAAATTAGTTCTTCACTTCTCAAGTGAATTGGAGATTTGGCAATTATGACCATATCTTATAAGGCACTTAAGAATCAATGGGAAACAAGTGTCTTGACAATCTGGCTTCATAGCTTTAAAACTGGATCTTCTGCATAACTTATCAATTCCTATCTCACTCCCAGAAAGACCTCGTCTGAGAGGTTCCCTCCTTCCTGAAGCCACAATGACTCACACTTACAGTTGACATTCAAGGAACAAAGAAGTCTTCAATATCTATCCTGATATTCATGTGGGTTCCTGCGAATGCCAAAATGGCAAGTCATAATCTGCCTTGCTTCAAGGTTGGAGAGAGAGGGGCTGATGCCATAAAGATCAAAAGGAGGTCCAGATTCCACTGACGTTATTCTGCTTGAATGTAGGGTTTTGGGATAATTCCCAGCTCTAGTTCCAGGGAAATCTCATAACTTTCACCCGTGAGTCTCAGAATATCTAGGAAGTGAAAGTTCATGTTCACTGAGAGAACCCAGATCTATGGCAAACAATGGCTTTGGTGCTGGCAGATTTTTTTCTTCACTGGACCTAGGCCACACGCAGCTCAAATGTAGTTCTGAGAAGTGGGCAAACAACCGCAGGCAGTAAATGGTTAGGAGTGGGACTATGTTCATGTAGGTAGGTTGAAAGCAAAGAAAACTTTGTGTATGTTGGCTCTGAAGCTACGTGAGGTAGAGGGTGGTACAGAGAACAGCTCAGACACTAGCTCACCTCCTTCTTTCCCTGGGGCAAATGCCTCTTTTCAGTTAGGAATGGGTACATAATGAAAACGCCAGCTCTGTAGTCGTCATGATGCAGAACCTGGCAGTGCCTGTTTCAGAATGCTGCTTAAGCATAAACAAGATCACATGAGAACATGGAGAATGGTGATGAACCCAAAATGTGTTAAACTATATCTAGAGGACTCATTTTTTCCCTGAATGTTGATAATCAGGGTTATCTCTTGGCTTGCTTACGTCTGGATGTTCCTGAGGACTAGCTGCCCTCTCTGAGCAGAGTGAGAAGGGTGCTGTGAGTTCACAGTTCACTTCTGGCTAAGATCAGTTCAAGCAAGGGAGTAGCAGGATATCAGGGATCCTAGGAAGAACCTCAAGCTAATGTGGCACGCTGAAAACTTGGTGATTTGCATTCGTGAGTCCACCTGTTCCAGCTGCTGACCAATGCTGCTCAGCCACATCCTACCCCGACAGGGCATATAAGCCTCCAGGAGGAACAGATGGACGTCTGCACAGTGGCGTCAGAGACTTGAGTTACCCTAGTCTCCTGTTTGCACTGTCTGTCAGAAACGGTATAACCTGCCGGCTCAAGCAGGGGACTTGGAAAGGAAACTGATACAGAACGGTGAATACAACACCGGTCTTTTACACTGAAGATGAGCCAGTCACTTTTGAGCAACACAAGAAATCCACTCCAGTTGAAGAGCATATGTTTCTTTTCTCTTTACAGCAAAGCTCCCATTTCAGACACAGGTATTATTTGTTTCTCAAAATTCCCTTTCCTGTGTCTGCTTCGCTGACCTGATCATCTGAGAGCCCTGAGACTGCTAGTTATCCCTTCCTCCTATTGTTTGTACTCAAAACCATTTTGGAAGTGCTGTGTGCATGTGTTTGTTTTGTTTCTCCTGCTGGTTGTTGTTGGGACTTTTTTTTTTTCTTCAGGCATAGATGTACACAAATGCCTCAAAGAAGGGGGGGAACTGTGGCATGCAAATCTGTCAACGGGCTATTCAGTTAGTGTATTGTTACAAGCGAAACACCATCGGGATAGGGAGAAAGAGGAAGTACCAGGTGCTAAAATGACAACCATACGGTTTTTGGTATAGCATACCAGACAGGGTCTTCCCTCTGGGAAACATTTACTTGTTCTCTGCCCCTTATAGACACATGAAACTGGGAGGAACTTCTGGAGTCTGCAAGTCCTCTCCCTTTCCTCTTCCAGGCTCCTTCATGAGCTGAACAAGGGTTGTGGCGAAGGAATCTTTTTGCATGATTTTTGATCCTATTATGCTAACTAGAAGCTCCTTAGGTCCTTTGCCCTTCCTTCTATTTTCTATGTTTATTTAATTTCAGTTTATGGTATTTGTTGTGCTAATGCTGTCCTCCAGTTTAAATAATTATTTTTCCCCCTATTAACTCTCCTGAAGTATTTACATAAATCAGCTCCATCCCCTCTTAATCCCTGCTTTATTCAGATAAACAAGCCAAACAATTTAGTCTCCACCTGACATGGGCTCAGTTATTTCCTGACCCATCCTGGTAGCCCTTGCTTTCTACTCTGGGTTCACCTCTCTGAAATACAGATTAGGATTATTCTCTACTCTGGAATTGTTCTGGTAGTTCGGAGGATGTCCTCCATGTGCTTTGTGTAGATGAAGACAAAATATCCCTTGCTATTTGAAACACCTTGTCAGTCACGTTTTGACTGTCCTATCATGTATTCTTTTCTGATAGCTTACCAATATACTCTACTTTTCTGACATTTTTCAGTTGAGAAGCTCCAAAAAGTCATATTAGTGCATCCCATCCAGCCTTGAATGTTTTCAGGCTTGGTATACAGTCTGTGGTTCCTCTGTAGACATCAGAGAGCAAATAGGTACCATATCCTAAGATAAAGGTATGAAGATGATTTATCTATTTATGCATTTCCTTGACTATATAAGGAATTCAGCCAGCTACCTGGGACTACATGTTCAACCTAGCTGAAACTAAATGAGATGAGTCACCTCTTTTGTCCCGAACCTCCAGGTCTTGAGGACATGCAATTCATCTTACATGATAACTTGATGCTCCTCTGTACTGGTGACAATATTTTCTGAATTTGTGTTATGAGCAAATTTTAATAACGCTCTCTTACTTTTTGTGCCAGGGAATTCTGAAGTAATATTAAATAAAATCAGTCCCCAAAATGATTCTTGAATAACTGCAGTCATAGCTTCCTTCCAGCCCAATACTTTCTCTCTCAACACCATCATTGTCATTTCCTCTTTAGTCACTCCCTTTCCATCCTCAAATATTTCTCCTCATCTCCATACTCTACAGCTTAATAATTTCCCATGAGGCACCGTAACAATTGCCTTTCTGAAGTCCAGATAGATTAGATCTACTGCATTTCCTTTCATTAGAAAATCAGTGATCTTATCAAAGAAACTATCAGGTCAGTTCAGAATGATCTATCTCTGTCAGAAAACATACCGTATTTTATTGTAACTTTCATTTACATCCATGTCTTTAATTATTCTTTAGTGCTGAACATGTTCCAAAGGCTGGTTTATTGCTGATGCCAGTCTGCGCTGTCTGGATCCACTTCTTTTTCCTCACTGCTTCTAAAGAACTGGACTGTCTTTTGCTGTTCTCCAGTTATGATAGACCACCTAAAATTGCTCCCCATCAGACTTTGTGGCTATGCTGTAAATAAATAAAATGGTCATTCTCATGCTTGTAAAATGGTCATGGTTCATTCTCTGAACCCAAAGAGATGTAGTGTGGTACGGTATGTTATACCTAAACTTTACCCCTGACACCCTCCCCATCATCCTCCTCTTCCAAACAGTGGTTTCACTGGTGCTTCTCATTGGGGAAGATGCGTGGCACATGCCATCTCCTGGACCACGCCTCAACACACCAAAGAGACTGCCAGGTGCACAGGACAGAACTGTGCCAGTGTCTAAGCTAATTTAGGGTAATCACAAGCCCTGGTCTTGTTTAGTATACATATATAGGCATATATAATATAGTATAGGCAAAGCTAATGATTCTCTGCACATTTTTTTTCTCAGACCTCTGTAGGGAGATTGTTTGTTTTCCCCTTGAGCTGATAGCAACTTCAGGGAGGTACTTTCTACTCCCATCCCCTTTCCCATTAGTGTTTATGCCTCTAAGCCCGTGTTCTCTATTAGCATCCTTTACTGGAAACTTTTGTGATTTGTTTGAATTTCATTTGCAAATTCTAACTCGGTTTGACTTGTGGCAATTCTCCCACTTGGCGCATTTGTTTCAGCCATCTTATTTCAGCTGTCAAGAAGTTCAGCACCCAGCTCAGGATGGGGTGAGCATGCCAATCTCCCTGCACTGCATATAGCTAAACTGATGAGTTTCATCTTGTGTTCATTTTTCTCTTTATCTTTCTCACTCATATTCTGCTCGTTACAACCTACTAACAAGATCACTGTAAGTTGTAAGTCAGATCTTCAGCTGCTGTAAATCTGAAGCCAGGTCCATCCTCTTGACAGCAATTTTCATCAGCAGAGACCTGCGCCTGCAGCTTTCCCCGGTGAACCAGGGTGAGAACAGCTCGATGCCATTTTTTTCCTACGCAAGTCAGACACAGATGGGATTGTTGCTCCTATGCAAAGATTTTTCTTCCCCACCCATGTGACGTGAAGCATAAGACTGTGCATTTCAGCTACTTTTTGGATAGAGGCAATCATTTCTTAATTTGCCCTGAAGGGGCACGCGCAAAAACGGGGAGAGGGGAAAAAAAAAGAGCTTGTGGAATTGATTGGAAGAGAGATGCATCTTGTTCAAACTAGAAGTGAAAATATATTCCAAAGGAGAAATCATTAGCATTTTCATTAAATGCCAAAGAGTGTGACTATTAGACCTACCTCAGGCAACCCTGAGGTTGAAAACTTTTCAACAAGATTTAATTGATCCAGATGGATTCAGGTTGTTTTTGTTTTTTACCCCTTCCACCCTTCTACCCCCTGCTTAAATCTCTGCACTCCATCACATGTGAGAAAACCCCAAACCGAACCAAATTAAAATAAATAAACAACGCCTTCAGCCCACGCCCTGGAATGAAAACTGCAGTGTAATATGAAATGTGTCTTGATCGTCTTGTTATGGAGCCCAGTGACTCACTAACTGTTACAACTGGGGTTAGATAAAATAAAAGGATTATAATTAAGTAGGCAGCAGTAGGATGTTAACTGGGCAGACAGAGGGAACCAGGCCCATTACAGGTCCGGATATGCTGGGTTCAGCTTTCCTCAGACTTTGGAGGGTGGTCGGGAATGTGCGGACACACGGCTTGAGTTGGTGTTTTGCAGCACAGGGACTTCTAATAAAATCAAAGGGGCCAGTTTTCCTAAGCTATATTGGTCAGTACCTGTCTCAAGCAAATTGGTAGTGGGGAGGGCCCTGGTTCTTGTCTGCTTTTCTGTAGAAGTCCCTCCAAAATGTACAGTTCAGGGGTGAAAGTGGGTGGTGAAATGTCTGCTCACCAGCCTTGAAGATCAAGGGGAGTTGCAGGCTCCTTACCACTGCAGTACTGCCTGAGGGTTAGATAGTAGTTTCAGGCAGATTTCAAACCCTGACCGTGGTCGAGACTCTGAGGGACAATTTTCCTATTTCCTCAGCCTGTAAACAGAGCCAGAAAGTTTTCCTTGCTCTGTCCATCAGTGTGTTCACCAGACCCCAAAATGTGATGACAGGAAGAGGGATAATTTCCAAGAGTTTTGAGTGATCGTCTTTCCCCTGAAGTGTGAAACAATCCCCTGGACTTAGAAGAAAATCCTGGTGGGGTGCCTGTCATAGGGCTGGGTCAGCACTGTCCTCCAAGGCAGGAGGGAGCAGGGAGTTTAACACTGATGGGAGAAAGGACAACAGTTCAGAGCCACATGACTAAGTTTAACCTTCCTACTTGGCAAAATGGCAGTAGTGTTTTAAAAGGTAGGGTACAGGGACATATACTAAGTAGGTAGGTTGTATCTTCCCATGCCTACCATCTCACTATATGTATGTATGTATATATATATACATACACGCATATATTTAATGTTTCCAGTCTACTTTGCAGCTGCTTAGCCTGCTGTTGGAAAATGACAAAAAAAAAATCTCTTAGCAGAATTACTCCCATGTGTTCAGTGTGTCATGTCCAGCAGACTGCAAAAGCCAGTCCCAAAGCCTGGTGGATGGCACGATAGTGTTTCACAGGTCAGCGTGCCAGAGTGCTGCCACAAATGGTCTATGGCTAGTGCAAGGCTTTTTACGTAACCTTGTGCAGTCATTTGCACTAGCTCAACACCTGTAGTAGCTGAAGGAGCCATGATTAACTATTAGGAAACTGGACCTGAGATAAACTTCGGAAAAAAAAGTCACTTTTGGAATGGGCTGCAGGAGTCAGCTGAGGCTGTGACCACACCAGCGGAGTATTCTGGATGCAGAACATTTCTCTATAACGATGATTTTGGTAGGATGGACTATATTGTTCACCAGCCTGGAGTTTTGCCAGGACATAGGGACTTGCATGCACTGCTCTCTTCATGGAATCAGTGGCTGGCTAAGTGCAAGGCCATGCTTTAAACCTTCTCTCTTGAGTCAGCCATAGGTCTGTCCCCGTTTTATTTCATATCTATCTATTGTCACTCATGTGACACTTATGCTGGCAATGCCCTGGGGCTGGAATCCCCTTTTTGTTCTGTGCTTGTACAGCACCTTGCACAATGAGCTCTGTGGTAACATGGCCAAACAATTGCTAAAGGTGAAAGATCGCCAGGTTATAGATGGTAAAACCAGTCCACAGGTCTGGCTATGTAATAGAATAACAACAACAACGAATTCATAATAATAATAGCAGGAATAATGAATAGGTATATTCAAATATGAGCTGCCTAGCTAGATCTCGCCACTTGCCTTTTCTGCATCTCCAATAAAGCT
>NW_010588027.1:114516-238570 GCF_000705375.1 Tinamus guttatus
GCCCTCTCCCTTCGTTCATCCAGATCAAGGAGGTGAGCTTCTCTGCTGCCCAGCAGTGCGGTTTTGAAGGAGAATGCACCTGCTTAGGGTTATTGAGATGCATGTAAGGGTAAGAACCTGGCCCAGGGGTTTTGGATGCAGAAGACCCTGAGGGCTAGTGGAAACAGTACCGTTGGCAATACCCCAGTGGGCTATCTAGAAGGTGGTGGTCCATGAGGATACCCCAACACGCTATCTAGGAGATGGTGGTGATGTTGATGGTGACACCAGCTGGACACCACCTTCGGCTCACTACAAGGCCTCAGGCATGTCATTGCTCTTCAACTTCCCTCTCTGCCCCAGTGGTGTAAATCACATTGGTGCGGACATTGCCCTCCTCTGCATGTTGGATGTAGAGGCTGGACTGTGCTGATGGCCAGTTCCAAAAGCTGAGCATGCTCTTTTGCTACTGTCATGTCCAAAGTTGGACCTGTGCTTTCCTCTGCAACTGGCATCTGCAGACGAGATCCTCTGAGTTTGTGCTGGATTTTGCCTTTCACTTCTTTGGCAGGAGGAATCACCAAGCCTCTTTCCAATTAAATTTCCACCCTCCACAGCCAGACAATCGTTTGCCTGTGTTGTTCATCACCACCTAGGCACAGAAACTTTCCTCCTTGCATTTTTGTGGTCGGTTTGCAGGCCAATGGGAGGGGAAGCACCAGGGGAGGAGGGGGGCCGAGAAGCAGACGCATGGAGGTGGAGCAGGAGGAAGGCTCCTCAGAAGCTAGGGTGATGGTAGATGGGGTTGTCTGGCAGCCCCAACCCTGGGTTCTCCCACCTCAGTGAGTGAAGGGAGATAGATAGTAGGAGACCACGGTGAGGCAGGATCCTCCCCTCTTCTGCTATCACAAGCTAAGATGCTTGGAAGAAGAACTTGAAGGACTAAGAAATAAGGTCTTGGTGACACCTTTACATTCATCAGGGCATCTCCACTTTGCACCAGGTCCTCAATCCAAGTACACTTTAAGAATGACTCTATCTGTAGCTATTTCCCTGGACAGTGTCCCCATCCTGTCTCCAACTCTTTTTTTCTCCCACCTTCATTGTAGCTGCATCTGCTGGCAAAACTCCCACAGACAAAGCAAGATGGCCTGGGACTGATCCTGGCATATGAAAATGGGTCTGCTCTGTACAAGGAGGCAAGGAACCTGGCCCTATTTATTGCATTGAACAAGTGGTGTGCTGGGAATAAACAATGACTTATGCATATTCCTGGGGAACAACAGCAGCAAATGACAATAAAAAATAAAAAAATCTCAAAGAGATGTGACAATGGTTTTGAATAGAGCTGACACTGAGGAAACATTTCACACAATGTGGAAGGCGATGTAATATCCTGCCCTTTCAGAGCGTCATGATGGCAGGTATTTAACATTCATTGGCAGCAGCAGCCCAACTTGATCCTCGCTCTGTGAGGTGCTGTGCATATATCTAGGAAAAAAAAAAAAAGTTAGTTGAAGATAAAGAGATGCACCCAGTTCACTGCTCTTTCTTACGTGGGTGTAAAATCTGCCTTAGTGGAGCCCATGAGATCTTTACTACTGACTTCAGTCCCTATTAACCTCCCTGATGAGTAGTAGGAAATTAGGCATGCGTGGAGGGAAGGGTGTTTATGAAAAGCAAGTTCTAATGAGAACCCGGTTTCAGAGTTAATTATGGAACAACTATTGCCGCTCCCTAACCCAATACGGAGCCTGATTCTGATCTCCGTGCATGGGAAAGCGAGATAGTTTATCCCCATGGGGGCTCTTGGGCTGCACATGGCTCTTGAGCAATTTAAGTGCACTTATGCTGGGGTGATACCATGTGATCACCAGTGGGACTGCACCAATGCGGGGCTGCTGGGTAATATGTGGGATGAAGCAAATCAGCAGGGCTTGCCGGGTCATGCCCAGCCCCGTCCCATCCCATCCCGTCCCACAGAGGTGCACAGAGACAGAAGAGAGCTGTTGTTATCTCCCCCGTCAACCACTCCTGGTGCTCTCCCTCCCTGCTCTCTCTGATGTGCCTGATACGTGTCTTGTGTCTCTCCGCTGAATGAAAGGTGTTGGTAGATGGTTAGTAAGGTCAGCAAGATGGGCCAGCGTGGGGATCAATCAAGCTGTGCCCGCGTGTGTATACGATCAGGATCTGGCCCTCTGCTAATTAAAAAGCTTAAACAAACACATGCAAATGAGGCAGATATGAGCATGCAGGTGGATCGCTTGGAACAACACCCTTTGCTCCTCCGATCAAGGGGGCAGCCTGTCCCAGCACTCCCTTTTGTTTTGTTGTTTCCACAAAAAAGCTGCCTCTGTTGTGGGGAAGTCTCCCCTTGGTTGAGCTCAGTGCCTATGGTCCTCAGGCATAAACAGCCTCCTGTCCCTGACATACTTTTGCCCTGAGATTACATACAACTTGGCAGGGATGGCCCAGGACTTGGGGTATAAGGAAAAGCCACGTTCCCATTTCTTTTGTCCTTTGCATTCGATGGGCTGGGAGCCTTTTCAAGACTGGATCTCAGGTGGTTCACAACATATGACCAAGATGTTTCTGTGTCTGGTTCACTTTTCCACCAAGGTCTTCTGGGGAACATGTATTTCCTGTACCAGAATGGCATAAATCAGGTATGCAGGCAACAGACTTGGGCCCTTTAATTCTCAATCAAGATGCAGTTGATCTTTTTTTTTTTTTTTTTTTTTTTTTCCAATAGTAACCAGACTCAGGGATAACTTTTATAAATAATTGCACTGCCCTTGTCACCATGCATCCAGAGTCCTTTGAGAATAGGATTTTCTCCCATTAACATAAATGGTTCTTTGATAGTGGAAAATTTGCCTGGGTAAAAGCTGCGTGTTTAATGCTGTGGTTAAGTCATTGCTTTAATCTGGCATAGCTCTTGAAAAAACTGCTGGAAAGAGTTACTGGAAGGGTCCTTTAATCCCCTCTTTCTTACAGCCACTCATTCCCTTTGTGCTTACACATGTGGCTGTATGTTAATCCAGATCTGGGAATTGATCTGGCTGTAATCTAACTCAGTCAAAAAAGAAAAAAAATAGAACAAAAATCAAATGTATTTTTCAGTCATGTGCCAGCATGAGATCCAGTGTCAGCTAGAGAGAAGTGATGGGAATGAGAGGGGGCCATTGACAGCAAGCCCATGACAACCCATTCCTCAGATTAGATCTTGCCAAGAAAAAAGACCAAAATATACTATGTGGGATTTGTTTGAAACACAGATAACTGTATCTGAGCTAGTCACCCTCAAAAAGTTCATTGGAGAAACAGAGACTTGTAGAAATAACTCTTATTTTTGTATAGACATTTAAAGAAGGCCCATTCACATAAGTCTTAAAAGAGCTTATTTAAGTATAGTCCTCTCTATATATTACATAGAAGGGTGTCTTGCTGCTGTGAGGGTTGTCTGTCTCTCTGATGTGAGGTGAGATGTATCCCATCACATAGTCTGTTGACAGATGGACAACTGTTAGGATAGAAAGCCCTGGTGCCGTGAAGCTAACCATGTGGAAGATTCCAGACCACTTTTCATCTCATATATATGGAATCACAGCATCACACAGCATCTTAGAATGGTTGAGACTGGAAAGGACCAATAGAGATCATCTAGTCTAACACTCCTACTTAAGAAGGGTCACCAAGAGCATGTTGCACAGGATCACATCCAAGTGCATTTTGAATATCCCCAAGGAAGGAGACTCTACAGTCTCTCTGGACAACCTGTTTCAGTGCTCTGTCACCTTAACAGTAAGAAATTTTTCCTCATTTTCAGATGGAACTTCCTGTATTTCAGTTTGTGTCTGTTGCCTCTCGCCCTTTCACTGGGCACAGCTGAAAAGTGTCTGGCCCCATCTTCTTTACACCTTTCCTTCAGATACTTATACATATTGATAAGTTCCTCCCTCAGTCTTTGTTTCTCTAGCCTGAATAGGTCTGAACAGCTAAGTATCTACTTGGCACACTCAGCAGATACTGTGACTGAAATGTCTCAGCCTAGGTTATGCATCAGGGTCTGTGACCAGTTGCTAGTTTGATGCAGCAGAGGGAACTCTAAAGGAGGCAAATTCAGAGGCAGATCTACGCAACACGCAATTGCAGATGACTTCTAAGATCTTGACCTCCATGATTGACTTTGCTGTCTCTACCCTAAGTTTATGCTATATTCTATTTTTTGTTGAACCTGCTGTAGAAAGAATTCCATATCTTTGTATCTGATTCTCCTTTTGGAAAATGCTCTCAGATATTTCCCCTATCTTCCTGCTCCTGAATGGTCCTGTAAAGTACAGTTGCACCAAAGAATCAAAGAAGAGTTCCTCAGATTAGACCAGGATCACATTATCTTATTCAATTTCAGATATATTAACTTACAGTAGAACTTAGGCTGCTCTAAGTCTCTCTAGCATTAACAAGCTGGGGGTACAGCAGAGACAGGCAAAGCTGTTTGTTAATTTGTTTGGTATAGCCTTGTCATGTGGGTTTTCATTTTGCAACTCCACAACCAAAATGAAGGGTAGCTGAGATCAAAGTCCTTTACTGTTTAATGCTCAGGGGAAGGCAGAGGTGCTATTTCAGATAGGAAGAAGCCTCTGATTTCATGTCATTAAAAACATATGTCTCAGCTTCTGAAAGGACATATACCTACAGTTGCACTTAAAAAGAAGAGCACATATACATACCTACATAAAGCAGGGGCAGGTCTACATGAAGTACTTCTTGCTCTTACCTTGTGTTGAATTACCTGAGTTAACTAATTCAGACAAAAAATGTCATACAGGTACAATAACTTAGATTTTAACTAGTCTTTTATCAGAACAAATTTAACTACGGAGGGTGTTTGGATGTTGAACGCAAATTGTTGGAGCTGAGCTTAAAATGTCCTTATCTCTCACCAGTGCAAAAGCAGATTCAAAGAGAGAACTTCCAGCTCATGCTGGAAGCTTTCACCAAGGGTTTGGTCATGGAAAGGGCTTATGATGGTCATCGACTGCTGACAGTCTAGACACAGCTACAACTACTTTGTTTTCAGAATTTGCTTCTGGCAGCTTCTAGAGTCACCACCACTTCACTGGTTCTTGGCTGAATCTAGTTAGCTAGTCC
Organism: Tinamus guttatus; assembly: GCF_000705375.1. Next base: position 119,650 of record NW_010588027.1, read on the forward strand.
ACACTAAGGATCATATTTTTATTTATTTATTTATTTTTTAAATTGTCATTGAATAAAAACCTTGAGACATTGATTCAGTTTAAAGTCCTGTCTGAAATCCTTGTTCCAAGACCTTAGTGTCAACAACAGATTCCATATTCCTATTTACTTTAATAGTCTTTGTTCTTGGCCGCAAGTAAAGACTGCAGAACTCAAAGGCATGGAATGGCCATCCCCTGTCTCCAGTATGGATTTTTTTTCCTGAGCTTCTTATGTGAATATGTTTTTAAAACTGCTTGAATCATGAATTTTATTTGCAAGTGGGGACCTAAATTTAGGATCCTAAATCCATATTTAGAAATGGCTAAAAATAACAGAAAGACCTTAGTGCTATTCTTCATGCAGATTTCTTGCCTCTGAGAACTTTAAAATTTTTGTATATTTAGCATTGTATTGATCATCATAAAAGTTGCATTTCTTCCTCCTGTCTCAAACTTTTCCTATCTAAATCTAATATCATTATCAGCAGATTTTTGATTATATGTTCTCTGTACCACTCACCAAGTCTGCTCATAGCATATGGTCATAAATGCTATGCACAGGTAGGTCTAAAAATATGACACATGACCCAATTTGCTAAAGCAAAGCACTATCCAGTAACTACTGATGTCATGGCTTAAGTGAACTCTTCAGGAAGAGTCACCTTTCTCTCAGCCCATTCCTTATATTTGATTGTGTTTTGAGCTGGCATTTTCCAATGTGCCGTTGACCAAATTCCACTCCCAAATTTACTGGGCGGTGATTCCAAAGGATTCATTAGGAGCAAAGTTAGCCCAGCAACTAGCCCCTCTGAAGAAATGCGCTGTGAGATCCTGTCCTGGCATACCCTTCTTCTGAAGATCTCCTTCTGGCCCTTTGTACTAATGACTGTGGAGAGAAATGACCCAAAGAAACAAGCACCCTGCAACTCAGTGGGAAAACTAATGCCCTTTCCATGAATCTTCTGCGGTTGCAGGTGAGGATATTTTTTCTGGGGAAGTTCCGAGAAGACCCTCATTTCCTAGCATACTCTGTCATGCTACTTAAGAGATGACGGTGCCAGGCAGTCTGCTTTCCTGGGTGATAGACCTGTGGCATCTCTCCTACTCTGTTTATGCCTTCCTTAGTGTGCTCCCCTTCTTACATATCTTATTCAATCAAATGGGTAATTTTAAAGTGTTTTTTTTCTTTCCACCCAAGGATGTGCTGCACGGGAGATAGGTGTTCCATGTATATCCTTGATGTGACCTAAAAAACAGAAAATTCAGGGAAAACTTTCCTATAAAAATCCTCTAGGATTTTGAAATTGTGAAATAACATCTCCAGTGGAGGTTGGTGATCTGCCAAATATGTCTCAAACTGTAGAGAAAAGCGTGTTACCTTGGATGTCCCCCTTATTCACTCGCTGCTCACAAGGCCCTTTTCAGACTCCTCCTTGCTTCATGGCCATGGTTCTTTTATCCTAGATGACAGTGGTAGTAGGAGATAGCATGTTTGGACATATTTGCCCTCATGCGGCCTGTCCTTCTCACCCCACCCAAGCTATGGCTGTGATGATGCATATCTATGGGAGTCAGTGGGAGATCTTTCCACAAGCACTCACTGTGTTGTGTCTCTTGTGGGCAGAGATGTTGCTGCGTTAGCCATCATTATTTGATCTGCCTCTCTGACAAGATTGCTTTAAAGCATAAATGTTGTTTTCTGTGCTTTGGTGGGAACATGCTATAGTTATAACTTTGGCTGCGTGGTCAAGTCCAGTTCCTCAGCTATGCTGGGATTCTCTGTGAATCAAAACATGAAATCTGGGACAAGGAGCTTTGCATGAAATAAGGGAATTTCCGTATTGGAGTAGTTCGGGAACAATAAGTTGTACTAGAGCAAGACTACATCAAAATGCACTACAGCACTGAAGTCAGTGGGATTTCACAGGATTGGGTGAAAGAGGTTTTCTTCTACCTACAAGCAAGGGAGGAAGAATCTATATAAATGCTCTGCACTTTGAGCCTGGGGTTTCATGTCTGCCTGTGCTATAGAAATGGACCATTATAAAAGTTTACATTTGGAATAGAACTGTTTTTTTTCCCTCTTTATGAAAGCCAAGAGCTGGCCTGTGCCTTGATATGGTGTAAATTCACAAAAGAAGAGGTCATTGGCATTCAGCCTGGTCTTGAAGATCTCTCCTAGCCATGAATTCCAAATTTAGGGCTGGGGAGAACAGATTTGGATCTATTTAACCGAACTTCAAATATCTGCCAAGATGGCAGTTATTTCCTGATTTCTTCATGGTCAATGGAGTCATTTGTCATGAAGATCTAAGCCATCCTCTGACAGCAACCCTTTCTCTTTTTCCTGACTAAAGTACCTCTCTTAGAAGCTAGAAATTAAGGAAGGTGCATGCAGGCTAGAGTGCCTTGCCCTTCTGATAGGCAGTAAGGAGCAGAGGGCATGAAAGAGAGTGGCTGAGTGAGAATGGAGCATGGAAAAGATTGCTCCTCTTTAGGACAGAAAAATATTCCTCTTTGGGAGCAATAATGAAACACAGAAGGGAATGAGATTCCCCAAAGCAAATCTTTTTCTCAGTGTTCCTCTGAAGTTGATCTTCTTTTATGATGCTTCTGCGCTGCTCAAGGCCAGTTTTCTGTCAGTGTAGTGAAGTGTAGTTTCTGACCAAAATATGTTGGAATTTCCAGACAAGAATAGAATAGGAGGAGAAGATGACTGGAAACCAGTGCACTGGAGTAGCTGAACATCTGAGGCTGATCACTGAGGGGATACAGTGAAAAAGCAAAGACAAATTTTGATTTTTCCACAACTACTTTACACAAGGTAAGGCCTGGGGTGGCAGGACAACACCAATATGTGTCAGAGAGTGAAGAACATGGCGATGAGAAGAAAAGCCTTGGCTGGGTGACCTTGTGCAGTGCCAGGAGGCTGTGATGCAGCTAAACAGCTGGCTAGCTGCAGAAGTTCACATTTGCCCAGACTGCAGAGCAGCAGCCAAGTGAAGTTCCTGCGTGTGTTCTGGGATTTAAAAACATTATTTTGTGTGGAGAGAGTTGCAGGAATGAGATACTGAGAAGCTGGGGTGTAAAAATAAGAGGGCTGGAACAGGGTTTGCTATGGTGCTCTTGTCTCGTCATGATGCTAGGCCAGACTTCCTTGGGGCTAGCAGAGTTGGGTGTAGATGAGACATACCAGATATCTGAATAAAACCTCCAGCGTTTTGGGGGGTAACAGCTACTCTATGAGAGTAATACAGGAAACAACCAGCGGGGATCAGAGAGAGATAAGATAGTTGTGTTTTTCTAGCCAGTGTCCTCAGCCAGCGTTTGCGGGATTGCAGATTAGATTCTTTTTCTCTGGGCTCTCTTGCTGGTCTGTCCGTGCAAGTGCCACAGGGCTCTGATAAGGATGAGGTCAGAGGTGTGCACTAACTATATGACTTTTTCTTCACATGCAACGTGAAGCACTAACTGAAAGCAAATAAGCCTGGGTCTTTCCTGCGTGTGTAGCTGCTTCCATCTAGGAACAGGATATCCAGGATATGGGGAGGTTCTTGAGGGACCCGAGGGGAACAGGAGACAAGGTCTGTAGGGTTTCTTAGATAGGGGGTCACTGTGGGTGCAGGGCAGCTGCAAGTCAGCTGTGCCAGGGCAGCGGATCACCACTTTTTGGTCCACTCAGAAATGCCTCTTCACAGAGGTTGCTGTTCCATCTGACCCACCACCAGAACTTCTTGTATGGACACCTCCTGAAAGAGATTGGTGCGGACAGTTTAAATAACAGGTATGCTCTAGGTGCCCCTGCTTATGCAGGGGGGTTGGACTAGATGATCTCTAGAGGTCCCTTCCAACCTTAACCATTCTGTGATTCTGTGATTCTGTGATTTTGTTTATCACCCAGATTGGACCAGGTTATGGTGTTGTCACGTGGCTGATTGAAGGAGGAGACATCCATGGGATAGGGGGGCTGTGACAAGCCAGATTTGCATAGTGACTTATTTCAGCCAGTGTACACAGATCTGGAATTCATCCCAAAACTTAAATCAACCATCCTTAAAGAACTGTCCTGACCTGCAGCCTCTTGGGCTGATGAGGAGTGAGAAGGAAAGCAGGATCTGCCCAGGGAGCAAGTAACCCTGGCAGCACTGGGTTTGGGGTGGCCTTCATCGCGTTTCTTGCAACATTTGAATCAGGGCTGTGATGAATGAGCCTTGCATAAGCAAGAACGCCTTTGCCAGTGGTAAGCTGAAAAATGCCGAGCTCTATTTTCAAAGCCAGCTCAGAGGTTATTTATGTACGGAAATGCTCCTTATCTCTTAATTCCCAGACTGATGGGTGGAAGATATGCAAAGAGTGACTTCTGTCAGAGGCGAGCTCACCAGCACTGCTACTGTTTTGGCAAGTGGGGAGGGCTCTCTGCCTTCCCTGGTAGCAATGCTGACTAAGGGCCATAGGAATCTTAATTCCTGGCCCAGAGATGGCAAGCCAAGCTATCTGATGGGCTGGCTCGCTGACAGTTAATATCCTGTCACAGAGCAGTAAGTATTCATGATATAGCAGTTTTTTTTTTTTTTTTTCTTTTTTGCACCTGGTAGACTGGACTGTGAAGACCCGACAAATGCTCCATCTTGTGCTTAAAACTTTAGATCTATCTTGAAAGTGCATAAATTATTTCTATTATGTTACCTTCTGCTGACCTCATGAAAACTCCTTATCAGAAATGGTATTCTCCCCCCAGCCCATTATTAACCTCAGAGATTCAGGCTGGAATCTGAAATTCAATCCCATTTCCCTGTGGCTTCCACATTATTAATGGGCAAAATGTTGCCACCCCAAGTTATTTAATAATTCTTTTGTTAGTACACAGGATTGATGGAAAATCAGCTTTTTTTTCCCCAGCCTCACTGACCTCGGTATGTTAAATAAAAGTACTAAAGCATTTATTAAAGAGTGGGATGGTCAAAAGGAGGAAAAACGTGACAGCAATGACTGGTAATAGGGTGCCATAATTACACAACTGTCTGTCAGGACGTGCATAAGAATTGGGTGGTTTGGAAAATGCTGTGAAAAAATATCTCCCATTCTGTTCGATGGAATCAAATTTCAATTTTCTTGAACTTTTATGGGACTAAATAAATTTGCATTTAAAGAAATCACATCCCTTAATAGACAAGAATGACAACCTTTTTTACACTGAATGACATTTTTCTACCTGATTGTTTTAGAAAACAGAAATTCTTTTCCTTGTCTAGGGAAAAAATATATCTGATATACATATATACCATGTGTGTATATATATATGTATTGTATATATCTATACACAGGTATATATACAGATATATACACACATATATTTGATGGGCGATAGTCTGGGGATGAAAATGAAACCTACTGCACTGAAATCCTATAAAATAAATGTTAACATTTATAAAATAAAATAAAGATGCTAGGTTTTGCATGGGAAGGGATTTTCTAACATTCCTCTTGGAAGAATTGGATGAAAGGTTCTGGCTCCCTGGCTGTTTGAGCCTTGAGAGGAGCTTGGAGGCAGGGAGATGACTTTGCCAGGTCTCACCTCGATTTCCTCTCCATGATCCTGGCTGCCAGGCAGGCGGATGTCAACAAGAGAGCAGAGGAGATGGGAAACGGTGCCTGCAAGAACGGAGGAAGCCAAAGTGCCCAAGAGAGGGGACAAGGACACCTGGGGACCTGGGCTCCCGCTTCCCCCACTGCCAGTGGGGCTGGAAGAGGTGGATATGGATACCCTGGGGAAACCACTTGAGGAATTTGCTCCTTGCATCCCGCACAACAGCTGGCAGAAAGCTGGATTCAGCTGGCAGAAAGTGATCCTGGAAGATGAGAATGTATCTGATAATTTTTTTAAATTGGGATTCCTTTCGTTTCCTTTTCCCCTTCCTTCTGGTCCCATTCTATCCCTTGTTGCAAACCACAAAATAGCTTTTGCAATTGGAAAATCCTTCAGATGATGGGGTAGTGAATCAGCCCAAATCTCTATGTTTGCCCACAGACTTCTTGATCCCAAAGAAAATTCGAGTATTGTAAGGAACTGTTGTGCATGAGTCAAGTTGACAAAAGCCCTCTGAACATATAGTGGTTCAGGTGCTGATGCATCACTTCTTTTCTGTAGTGAGAAATGAGATGAGGAGGTTCACATGAGCTCATTCGGCCTTTATGGGCTTGAACCAGCTTCCATTGGAGTCAATAGAAATCCTTCCATTGACTTTAATGAGAGCTAGATTGGATTCTAAATTAGTACCTTCATCCTTCAAATTGTTTTGGAGTGCCTATCCCCATCCATAATTAACATAAACTGGCTGTGATAGTCATCAACAGGAAAATTATACCAAAATGTCTTCAGTAGGTTTATTTCTGTTCTCAGTGAAGATGATAGGAGTCTCACAATTAACTTCAAACAGGGCTGCTTGTCTGTGTATCGTGATTATAAAGTATCTTGATATATTCGTAAAGGAGATTTCAGTTTGAGCAACTTCTTAATTGCATGTCAGAAAGAAAAGGGTTGGCTGTTACCAAAGAAGGCCACACTGAAAAATCAGGCAGTACTAAGGAGCATGATTTGACTTTGTGGCTACATAAATCAGTATTTCAGTTTCTCATTTGGTATTCACTGAAACGAAAACATAATCTGAGTTAATTGCTCTTCCCCAAGGTGCCTTGTTGCGCAATGTTTTATAAAATTAAAGCCTGTTAAGTACACACGAAGAAACATACTTTAGATGCAGAACATAAAATACTAGCACCTCTAATTCTGCTGTCATGTATGGTTGATTAACCTGGTACAACAGAAGCCTTGGGGAGAGTTTCTGTGCTGTTAGAAAACATATTTCCACTTAAGGGAATTTATACAACAAAAGGATCTCACAAATTGCATTGTTGGAGGCTAGACTGACATTTGGGGCATCTGAGCTGTCTCACAAAATCCTCGAAGACCAGGGAAAAAATGCACTCTTCATTCAACCTATTGATAATTATCTGCCACTCCTGTGCCTTCCACAGCAATTAACAGACTATTAATCAAGCCCTATCCCCTTGCAAAAGCAGTGCTGCTGTTGGCTTCAGAGAGGGCACAGTGTGGGAAGATGCAGCTGTCAGTGAGAAGGTCACTGTGCTGCCAGAGCCCTGGGTAGGGACACCATGATTCACCCATCATTGAAAAAAACAAGGCTTAAAGGTTTGATTTTCCGGTATCCACAAAAGTGCAGATTTAATACAACCAGAGATTGAGGAGCTGGAACGCTGCATAGGGATGTCCAAGGTGGGAATGAGGTTGCCCAGGATCTGCAGAAGAAGAACTGCACAGAGACCTCCCCATCCCTGAGCCTCCCTGAACTCTGCTTGCGGCTCTCGGACACATCCCTCGAGTGTGCAGGAAGCAGCAGAGAACATCAGCAGCCTCCTGTTTGACCAGAAGCCGTGCAGGAGTATGTGGGAAGATCAGGAAGCCTTATCAGATAGTTTACAGCAGTGAAACTGCAGAGTAAGGCATAGTGTGGGAGATCAGGGTACCTATGTGGAGACCAAGCTGGGAGCTCGCCAGATGTGCGTGGTTTGTGTTAGAGCAAATTGAATTTTCTCTCATGACAAAAACAAGGTGCCTTTTAATGAAAGTAGCTCGTGTTTCATGTTGCCATCTGGTTCTGCTTCTGACCTGTCCTGAGTCCTGTCTGTCCTCACAGCTGGCCCAGTGACCGTTCCTTTTTGTGTTGTGTGTCAGCATGTCCTTTCTCAGCTTTTGCATGCAGAGATGTTTTTGATTTATTCATCTCTCACTAGTGGCACCATGTCATGTCATAGCCAAATTTCAATCAAGACTATATGAAGAAAACTGAGGACATGCCAGTGGGACAGTCCTGTCACCTAACTGTAGTAGTGTGCTGATGTGATGTGTGGGTCAGTACCCCTAATGTTTGGAGAAAAATAGGGTCCAGAGGGTCACTTATCTGATTTGAATTAGGTGTCAGGAGGTAAAGGTAGGGGGTTTAGATCTTTCTTATTTCGGGCAGCTAATTGAAAATCCTCAAACTGACCTCTGGTTCCAGTCATTACCTCATGGTCAGCTCTAAGCGACGGTAACACATTGAGGGGAAAATTTAGAGTTTTACGCTACCTGGAAAAGAAGAGGATTTTTTTGGCTTCACAGAGTATGACTATCCTATGACACCTGCATAAATGGTCCTTTGAGCCTCTGCCAGAAACGTTCTCAAAGTCTTATGTAGAAAAATGCTAGATCTTCTAAAGGATACAGAGCTATATTACCATGTTTCTGAGTTTTGGAGTTTTCCCAGGTTTCCTAAAAAATAGCACTAGTAGTTCAAAAAGTTCTTCATCTCATTCCTTTAAGACTTCCGGGGTAGAAGTCCAGGCCTGCTGAAATGAAAAACCCTTAACTTCAGCAGATGCTGCCTCACCCCCTTCTCTGCTCTTACTTACTATTCCACCCACACCATGTCAGAGCTGCTGAAGATTGCACCGTGGCCAGGGCTGGTGCAGGTGTCTGAGGCTGGGAATTGCAACCACTTCCTTTGCCATCCCTGAGCTTTGCAGTATCAGCTATGGGGAGTAATGAGGAATTTGCCCTGTGGGTCAAACATGACATCCACTGACTCTGGTTTTATGCTGTGTAATTGATACTAGAGTTTGGCCCTCTAGGGTGGGATCCGTCAGCATTAATTTAGGGGTGAGTTATAAGAGACTGAGAAAGTTCCAAGAAATGATACTTTGTGAGACATTCTGGTCTTAAACACTTAAAAACCTTGTTGCTTGAATATGTTGACCTGATGGTTAATACTCAGTCACTTATCTGACATGACCTCTATGAATACTCTGCACATGGTTAAAATAATTCTGGCATTAACAAATGTTTTTAGGCTTTCCAGAGCTTTGCACATTTCAAATGAACTTTCTTACCATCTCTATTAGCAAGATCACCTACATAATCTTACAGCAATATTAGCTGTGAGCTATGGTGGAAATGTGCTGGTATATAAATCCTGCCATTCTGACTCTTTGAACATGAATGCTATCAGTTTTCAAAGTTAGTTAGATAGGCCAAACATATTCCTCTGCATGATCCTTTCGTTTGATCACTGGGGGTATATCAACACCTGATAATTCTGCAGGGTCTGCTATGGTGGAATCTGTCTTTCTCTAAAGAATATTGAAAAACTCCAGAGAGATGTTTCTATTTGCCTGAAATTAATGTTGTGAATAATGTGGATATATTCGTCCTTCTATCCCTGTAATTTACACACAAGGAAACAGCAAGGGCATAGTTTATTTGATAGACCCCAGCTCTGAACTAAAGTATTCTTGGCTTATAGCCCCGTGCTCAAACCCTTTCTCCTTCAAATAAGGACCCACTATGTTCAGAGTAATAATATCCAGTGATTTGTGCAAGTGTAATAGAACAATGCCATATGCTTATGTTCCTAGGCCAAATTCTGGTTTTGGCATTATTCCACTGGCTGTAATAAAACTAGGCCAACAAGAGCATTTGACCTGGTATGTGTCTCATCTTTTGGGACTGTAGAGGTGGTCTTGTGTTTTTTACATAAAAATGCTTCACTGGAATGGTTCAGTCTTTCTTTCATGCCTATTAGAAACCACTGGAAAGGGAGCTGGAAACCAAAATGCAGGCTGACAACTGTCTAAAATGTAGTGGGAAGAAATCTAGAATTTTGGTTCCCAAATAAATTCTGATGTTTTAACATTATTTTTTTGCTTCAAAATGTGACACATTGAAATTTCATCATTTACTATAGAAAAGGAATTCTCCATCTCTTCTGTTAGAAATTAGAAAAAATTTCATCTGAAAATTTTTCATCAGAAGGGGACACTTCAACATTCCTCTAAGCAATGGTAGAAATGATGGTAGATGGTAAGCTGAGATGGCCAGAAGAGGTTTGTTTCAACTCATATCAACATCTCTTCGCATTTCTTGACAATGGCAGGTAGTTTATGGGAAATAGTACTTAGAAACCTGCCATGTCATGGTCCCTGGATGCCCTGTATATTGTAGGGCGGATTCAGAATATTAACTTCAGTAAAATTTCCTGCAAGGAATACAGCACGAAATAGAGGCTGGAGTTTGAAATAACTCTCATAAGACAGTATGTCAAGGGAGAAAGACCATTTTTCTAAAATGACTTTTGTCGGGGCATTTTGGTTTTCTTAATAATGAAATGTTGCATTCAAATTGAACCATTGCAAGTGACATACTGAATGGCAGTCCTGCTGGAAAATATATATCCATCAAGAATATATATATATACACACACGTATATATGCATAGTTAGAATGAACAAAATGAACCCTTTTAATGCGTAAAACCCGCAGCTTCCAACAGAAATTCATTTCAGTGGAAAATCCTTGAATACCTCAAACCTAAGGCAGTCGTGGTCTTGATCACTAGAATACTCGAGCAAACAGCTTGCTTCAGTTCTGAGAGCACTTATCCCCATTTTATAGAAAGACAAGCAGTATAAGGAGAAAGAAAATTATTTGTCACAGGTCACAAAAAGTTAGTGTCAGGGATGAAAATGGACCATCCATCCACAGCATTCCGGATTGATGTGCCAACATTCTCATGCAGCTAACTTCATTCATCATTTATATATTGCTTCTTCTTGAATTCTCTGGGTTTTTTTTTAATTGTTTGTTTATTTGCTTATTGTTTTTCATTCTTTCCAGAGGAGTAGAAAAAAAAGAAATCAGTGTTATTAACAATATTTTCTATGAATCTAATGCAACCATTTTTAGGAAGCACTGAGCAACTTTCCTGTTGGAAAAAAAATGCAAAATGCAAAAGTTCTAAGTAAAAACTGCTCTCCTGCTGTGAGATTTCCCTTCTTCATTGTGCCAAACCTCTCACAGCACCTTGAAATTTATCTTGAAGTTCATCAGCATACTATATAGAGTATATTCATAAAATATAAACTATAAAAAAATAGAGTCCTGAGGGAACTTTGCTTTGGCTTTTGAATTTAGGAGAAGAAAATACTTTAGAAGATGGTGAAAAGGGTGGTCTTTAAGAAACAAAGAAAGATAGGCTGAAAATGGAAAAGAAACATCTTGTTGGAGGTGCCTGTGAGAGGAGAAGAAAAAATGCCTGGGTATTACACAGAGTGTATGTTATTCTCCAGGGTTTGTCCCATACTTTCACTAATAAAACAGGAAAGAAACTAGGGGGAAAAAAGGCAAAACAAACAAACAAACAAAAACCCAAAGCTGCTTTCCCTATCTTGCAGTTTGATTCCACTTTTTTTTTTTTTTTTTTTTGTGAGCTAGGAAACCTAGCAATATGTTTGTGACATACTGAAATATTTCATAGGAGGTATTTATGTCTAATCAAGATTTCTGGATTAGGTACTGCACAGGGATGTTATTTATGACAAGACATTTGAAAGGTCAAATGAAATGAGAGAGCATCTTTGATGGGTAACATTCCAGCCCGGTGGGAAACATGGCTTAAATTAGAAGTTACAGATTGTTATTTTCATTTTCCTATAGAAAAAGACAAACTTTTTCTGATTCTTTTTCAAATACTACAACTGTTGTTACTGCTTTTTCTCTAAAATTAGCACAAAGAAGAAATGCAATGGAAACCGAATGGAAACTTAAGTTTTGGTTGTCTAAAAATTAGGAATCCAGTCTGAGCAAGTCCCCCTGTAGTCACTGGGGTAAGATGAGCACTTGTAGTTGCATATTCATCCAACTTACCTTTGACTACTTTTCATGACATGATGACTAAAATTAGATCTCTTTGGAGAGATCTTGACAACTAGGTTACCTTAATTTTTAGACAGGAACACTGAGTCGAGAGAGGCTCCATCCTAGGTGAAATTCTTGTCTCCTTAAAGTCAATGACAGGAATTTGAATGATTTAGATGAATACTCAGGTTTCTTTCATTAATATTTAATTTGTGCGAATCCTTTGCTTTTCATTGGGAAATGACTGGTTTGAAATATTTTAAATAAGCAAAGAATGGGCAACCAGAATCATCCCACTGAAATAGTTATTGTATAGTGGTCTTTACCTGAGCTCATCACACGCAGCTTCCTTATAGATATTAGAGAAAAAAATAGCCATATTTAGAGCCTTATTCGTCTCACCAGTTTTTGTTATCTGGTTTGGGATGAAATGAATTGCGGCCTGGAAGTGCCTAATTCTCTTCATTGACTTACAAGGCAGTCTAGACACTATGGATCAGCTGTAGATGTCTACACTGTAGTCATTTCCACTTGACCTAGTGCACCTTTGATCTTTGCCCTTTTAAGTGATGTTCCAGGGTTTTTAACCATCTTTCTCTTTCCGTTTAGGTTTCATACTGAACATGCACTATCTGGTATAGTTCCCCATTTATAAATTGTTTCACATCAACAAGAAAAGTAACCGATTTTAGAGTAAAATGTATCATAATGCATGTGCAAGGATCTCTCTATCTATTCTAATCAGTTCCATGGAAAATGTTATTACTACTTTTTTATGTGCTATCAATAGTCTTGATAGCACATAAAAACAATATGTTTAATTTTTCCAGTGTCTTCTTTCCAAATGGATAACTGTTGTTAAGCTATCTGGTAAGAACAGTCAAATATCCTGGTTATGCTGCATGTTGCTTATGCCTTACTTTGTCTTTAGACTAGAACAAGATTATCCTATTAGATTTACACCCACTCCAAATCCTTCCCATAAAGATGTGCCAAAGAGAACTTAATATGAATAGTAACTGAGCCCAGAGTTTGTAGCACAGCTGGGAATGGACTCTAATAATTCTCTCTGAAAGGACAAATGTGTGAAATAAGGTCAATCAGAAAGGTACTTTCACTATGACATTGTTTGGAGGAATTTCATATAGAAGTAAAGTTAATTGTGCACTCTGAATCTTAGGCAATTTGTGCTTATATATTGTCTGGGAGAATGTTTATTTTGGCAGACATCAGGTGAACATTAATACTGTACCATAGCTTACATCAGGCAAACAGTAATGCTAGTACTGACAGGCTCTCCTTCAATATTGACATCAGAGCATTCAAAGGGAGATCTGGAGCTTCAGGAACTTAGTAGTTGTTATTTGATTTGGTAGAACTTTGTATCTGGGATTTTGGTTTTCTATTTCTGGAAGTAGAGTTGCTTCCTCTGTGAAACTCAGGAGCTCATTTAGATCTGGGTCTTGGGATATGAGAATTTGAACTCAGATCCTACCTTTAAGCTTATTATTATCACTCAGGAATGGAGATCCTTATATTTTTTATATTATAAAAATACAGTATATTTTAAAAATATGTTTTAAATAATATATTCTAATGGATCAAAATATCAACAGATCAATATTCAGTAGAAATCAGAAAAGGTACATTAATTCTGGGACCTTAGTAGGAAAGGAATAGAGGACAAGCCAGAGATGATCACTATGGATAGATCCACACTTTCTATATGGTATGTCCACACTTTCTATATGGTGCGCCGTTGTGGCGTTCTTCCTTTCAAAGAACACATGGTAGAACAGAGAAGGATAGGGAACTGCTTCTGAATGAAAGACTATTAGATTGGAAATCTTCAATCTTCACAATAAATTACTGAAGAAGGACGTGGTACAAGTTCACTGTTCATGAAGAAGGTGAATAGGGAATGGGTTTTCTTTTTCATTTTTTTCCCAGTAATAGAACTAGAGTGCAAATGAAACTAGCTAATGCCAACTTTAAGTCAAGCAAAAAGAGAAGGTGATTTGTTCAATACATTGCTAAACTATGGGAGTCTTTGCCACAGGGTCATGTGAATGGTAGCTGGCCAAAGTGGTAGAAGAAAAGTCCTTCCAAGGTTATTTAATACAAAGACCTAAACCTCTAGCTAGGGAACTCCTCGAGGCAGCTTGTTAGAAGTTCACACAACGGTCTTCTGAGAAACTACCTCTCTGCTTTCCCTGTTCTAATGCTCATCTCCTGTGCCAGGCACTTGCTATTGAAACTTGCTGAAGAGAGGGTTAACACCAGGCAGAACTTTGGTTTCATATGCTATGGCCGTTCTTATGTTCTTGTCTTTGCCTTCAATAAAACCTTTTTCATGTCTATATGTGCTGTAATTAGTTCATCTGTTCTAACCCTGAACAATACTGGTGACCTTATTATTTTGTCTATGTCTATCCCAGACAGCCTATTTGTACAGTAAGTCTATCTGAGCTGTTACTGATGACAGTAAGTCCTCTGGATGACTATCAATGTTTTAAACACCATGAAGTCTAATCTGGCAGAGGTTTATGGAAGGCAGGTGCTCTTTCATGGTCTGTCTATTGCTTCAGCTGACAGTGTTGCTATTACAAGCAAAGAAGCTCCAAAGACAGAACAGGTACATCTGACTTGGGAACACAGGTGGTTGCTTTGTCTTTTGGTAATCTATTCACAACTTTTTTATTTGTTTGTCTGTTTTTGCAATTTTTTTAAAAAATTCCTGGTAATGTGTTTTTCTTTCTTTTTTTTTTCTTTTCTTTCTTTCTTTCTTTCTTTCTTTCTTTCTTTCTTTCTTTCTTTCTTTCTTTCTTTCTTTCTTTCTTTCTTTCATTTCTTTCTTTCTTTCTTTCTTTCTTTCTTTCTTTCTTTCTTTCTTTCTTTCTTTCTTTCTTTCTTTTTTTTTTACTTGAAAAGTCTTTTGTTCCCTTTAAACTTTCCTTATATGGACTCTTATGTCACCATGGTGTTGACGGAATGGCTTTCATGGCAGGGTTTCAAAACTCAGTCGCCTCTGTCAATCCGTCATTGAGTTAATAACAAAACAAGGACTGTTAAAGGTGTACCAAGGCAAAGTAGAACTGGAATTGCAGCAGAACAACTTCTAGAAGAGCCCAAGGGGAAAGCTGAATAAACAAGGACTTCCAGCCTGTTCAAAAATGTGTCAAAATGACGTCTGCAAAATGGAATAATGGCTTAGTAGAAACTCAGACCATACATTGTCCAGAAAAATATGAATGTAAAACTTTGGAAAACTGCTGTGCTCCTAACAAGCTGCTTTGGAACCCACTATTTGACTTGGATTACACTGAATGCATGATGGGGCTTTTTTTTAATGTGGAGAGCTGATCTCCCCCATTATTTTGGTTTACCTTTTTATTTTCTCAGTATATTTGTGTCATGATGGCGTTTGGTGTTTCTCAGATTTCATTTTGCGTTCAGTATGAGACCTGGATTAATCCCTCAGCTGATGTAACCCTGCACACTTCATTAGCACCAGGCTGATTTACATCAGGTGAGGATGTGATTTTGGACAATTTTCACCCACAATTATTTTCCCGCATTTATTTCTTTCTCCTTTCTGTCCTTTTGATTGTGTAGCTGCAGAAGAAAATTCTGTAAGGTATTCCTTGGGATGGATGTGTAGGAAATCTTCAGACTGAAGATGGAGTGTTGTCTCTACTTGCAGGGGCCAAACTTTTAACTTCTTATTTAACGAGCAGTTCAAATTAAAATGAAAAAAAATAGAGTTTAAAGTTGTATACTATAATTTTCTTAGACTGTCACTTTAAAAATCTATCAGAGATATATCTTATGTTTTTGCAGCTGTATGGCTCTTATGCAACCTAAGGACCATTTATTGGAATTTCTGAGTGAACTTTTTGTTTTTATAGGTGTGTAAATGTGTTATCGAAGATATTTTGGCATTTTAACCAAAGACTTAAATTTTGTCGACTTTAGTTAAAAATGTAAGTCTCTTTTTTTATTCTTCAGAAAACTTGTGTGCTTGACAGGTGCTGTTGGTCTCACAGTGAGCCTTTCAATGAATTTATTTTAATAAGAGATTGTTTAGGCTAAAAAAATGAAAACACAATGAGTTAAATCCAGTACCAGTGCGAACCTGGAGTAGAATCATGGAAATCGGGGGATTTTTTTTCAGCTTCTGCATCTATATAAACAAAAGCAGAAGGTTAGGTTTAGGTGAACACAAAATATGTTGTGGCACTTCACATGAAATATGGTCTCTCCTGTTTTTCATATGGCTGATGCCTTTTTTCCTTTAGGAATGATTTCTTTTTTTCTTCAGTGCAGTTGAGTTCTTTTGCTATTTTGAAACCATAGAATCACAGATTGATTAAGGTTAGAAGGGACCTTTTGAGATCATCTAGTCCAGCAGTATTACAGGTATAATAATTAATGAAGGCTTTTATGCTTTTAGATGGTAATGGTGCCCTAAAAATAAAACTCCCCTTGCTCCTTCACTTGTAATCCTAGATCACAGAGATATCCTCAGATATTTCATGAGACAAAGATTTTTGCTGTGGT
Organism: Tinamus guttatus; assembly: GCF_000705375.1. The sequence goes on from NW_010588027.1 coordinate 135,978, forward strand.
CAAGAGAAGAGCAAAGGACTTCACGTGAATGTGGGATGACCTTCTCCTTCAACCAATTAATTTTCATTAAATTTTATGATGGAACAGAAGGACCATTGGAAGACACACACATAGTGGCCAGAGGGAGGAACAGAGTTAGTTTATTGTGCCAAAAGATGAGGAGTATAATTATTATCACTTTACTGCAAAATATACCTATTTCCATGGGTCTTTTTGGATTTGATTTGGGTGATATTCGTGAATTTGAATAGCCTGCTTTCCCGGGTGTCAGGATGTCTGGAATGAGAATCCAATCATGTTCAGTAAGAAGTAGATGTATATATACATACATATATGACCCAGCAAAGTGTTAACAAAAATTACTCTTATATGCTAATTAAGGAGATTTAGAGCCTAACTCTCTGACACTTCAGTCAGTGCGAGCTTTGCCATTTACATCATTTGGAGAAAGATTGATTTGATCATTCCCATGAGTCCAGTGGAATAGTGTTTCAGTCTGATTTATCTTTATGTTTGACTGCTTTGAATCTGTAAGATTTGTTTAGAGTTTGACAGAAGAGAAGCACAACCTGCCTGGATTAGCTTTAAAATATGATACTGGTTGTTGATTGGTGTAGCAATAGAAAACCTGATTTCTGCAAAATCACCTGGGAAGTGTTTCATGTAATTGTGCCCAGATTACTATGTGAGGTAGTACTATGTTAAGTTAAAGCTAGCTGAGACAGAGACATGCGGCTTCATATCACAACTACAGGAAGATAGAACACAAAATAAAGGTTGGGAAAAGACTTTGAGATGACACCTATTGTATCTGCCTGCTTGGAGACATGATCAGGGTACTTAGACCATCCTTGACAGATTTCTGTCTAAAGAGACTTTAAAATTGAAAAAGACAGCACATCACCCCAGACCAACCTTTTCCTTTCAATCACTATTTTTATGTTTAGACTCTTTCACACCTCTAAGTTACACCTCTGGGAGGTTAATTTAGTTATTGCCCTGTTCAAAATGGTCAAGAAATACATCTTATCACCTTAATATTTTGAGGAACCTTTTGCTTCATATTTTTTTGTGAGGAAGTCATCTCATAGCTAGGCATATGACACAGATGTTCAGGATGGGATCCTGTTGCCTGATCATGGGCACCCAGGGACTGTGCTGACCCAGGACATCTGAGGCATCTGCATGCAGACACACCATTATGACACAGAAAATTTTATTATGATATGACAAGTTTTATTTTGGAGGTTCCTTTATAGCCTAAGGGAAGAAATAAGCACTTCTGGAGAAAAAAAAAAATCCCTTGTTTTGTGAAATAAATCACATGCTGGAAGCAGTTTTCCATTAGTTACAATCCCCTTTAAAATAAATTTCTAAAGATGCCCTTAGAAAACATTTTTTATCTCCTGGACTATGGAGTAAGACTGAGTTATATCAGATACAGATACTTATATGATACATATACGGATACTTATATGATGTACATCTTACCTCTCATAGGGTGAGAAGACCTTAAAAAAACCCCAACAATATCCCCCTTTGCTTATGGGTCATGTTCTTTTAACTTCTAACCTTTCTTGTTGTACTCTTCTTGACTCTCTCCATTTTTTCAATATTACTTTTAAAGAAGTGTTTAAGACACTAACCCAGCCGGGTCTAGCATTTCAAATGCAGGTGAATGATTTAATACTTTTTGCTGTACATAACATGCTTGTTAATGTCCATGATTTATTTATTTTTCTTTTTTTTTTTCTGCAATGTCATATTGCTAGCTCAGAGACAGCTACATCAGAGACTCATGCCAGGTCAGGTTTGGATGCTAGGCATGGATATCAACCTGCAATACTGTGCATGTAGGGGAATTACTCTGGAAGTTGAGATGAGATACTGTTTTAGAGATGTTGTTCTCCTTACAACCATTTCTTTACTCACAACCTTTCATCTTGGAAGGAGACCTGGTGGTGTGAGAAGGAGGAAGGGCTTTGTGTTTGAGTTTGGGGTTCAGAAATGCACATTGTAAAATAACTGGATGAATTAATTAGGGTTTGGAGCAAATATTAAAAGGCAGATTTTGCTCTATTTTGCTTCCTTAGCAAAGGGATATTATGAAATATGCCTTATTATGAAATATTTAGCACATTATAAATATTAACAGAGCCTGCCTGCCTTTTTTAAAACCAGCATGGCTAGTATGGTCAGGGTCAAATCTGTAGAAGTTTAGTGAGAAGCTGTTGAGTTTGAATTTGTCTCACTGATCAGCAGAACATGGTCAAAGCAAGTCATATGGGTTTACTTTTTTGAGATGCCTCTGTCTACTGGCTGTAGATGGGGCCTAAATGAGCAATTTACAAAAAATAACTACAGCATGATTTGGGCCTATTAATAAGCACCACTGCAGATGCCTTAGGGCATCCTTCCAAACTCCAGTAGCTGTTCTAGAAGGCCCTTGTATCCCATGAGATGGCTTTAATATGCCAGGGCATTTCAACTGACACTAGGCATCAGTGTTTGGTCAGATGATTCCTGCTTCTCATTCCCATAATCATACCTAAAAGAGGGCCACTCAGTCTGTGAACTAACCTCTGTTTCTTATATTTGCACAGCTGAAAGTTGGGCAAACTGAATTCCAGTCCAAGGGTTCGATCTGCAAAACTTTGCTACTGTGAACAGTCGGTATCACCCACATTATCACTGGTAGTGTTCCAGTTAACCTCACTAAGTGCTACTCGATCCAATGGGTTGTTCAAGATGGAGCTGAAAGGGGTGAGGTGCACAGAGTTAGCACTGGCCACTGTGTGTCTGACATTTCTAACTTCAGGAGGAACAGAGATGGCCTTGGTTCTCCAGTTATTTCCTCTCCGTTAAGTGATTCCACCTCTATCTGGCCCACCCTTCCCTCTCTCCCTTCTTCCGTTGTGTCAGAACTGACAGCAGAGCTGGATGCTGATGAGGCAAGACTTGGTGCAACCCCAAATACATATTTGTGGATAATAAATTCAAACCCTAAACGAACACCCATCTCGCAGCAGACGAGTACCAGGTGGGTACTGGAAATGTGGGACGTGAATTCATTCAAAGGATACTAGGGCTGTAATTTACAACCTCCTGGTGTATGTTATTTTTAAACCCTTGATTCATTAACACTTTTCTAGATGTTAAAAGTGGTTCATAAATCGATTGGTAGCCAGGAAAAATGAGTGGCAATGAGGTCATTTCAGTCGGAATGGGCTGATTACCATGCCAACTGTTAAAGTTTTTAAAGGCAGACTTTTCTTTTTTTCTCTCCTTCAGTCAACACAGGTCCTTTGGTTGGGTTGTTTCTGGTAGGATGAGAAGAAATTGAAAACAAAACAGCAGTGTTCAGAAAAGGTAGGGAAACATCAGAAAGGGAGATACTCTGAAGTTTGAGATACTCTTGAGGGTCACATACTTATTCATCTTGGATTTGTTTATGTCCAAGACTTGACAGAAGATATCTGTAAATTTGTCCCTTAAGAACAGCATGCCAAGTTGAGAATTAGCTCCATCCTCTCTCACTGCAGTATGGTTCACAAGTTGTGGCAGGGACAAATACTGGTGTGACAACAAACTAAGAAGTGACGATATCCATTGCATCAACACAGTTACTAGAGCTCTCTTTTTTTTCCCCCATTTTGAGTAGCAGCACAATCAGGCTGGATCTTAATTGAAAATCTGACCCCTAAACTTAAATTAATCAAATCATGAAACAAAGGGTCGGGATGCAGATATTCAGAAGGGTGCAGTAACTTGCCGTGTGCTGAGATACGCTTTGGTGAGTACAGCCAGCTCATGGGATCCTCAGCTCTGGGCTAATGAAAGAGACTGCTATGATGAGATATGCGTGAGTTTATATTTCTTAGCACAGATAAAGTCTTTCAGTCAAGTGTAGTTCGGATGAATGAAAAGTATCATAGAATCATAGAATGCTCAAGGTTGGAAGGGACCTCTAGAGGTCATCTAGTCCAACTCCTCTGCACATGCAGGGTCACCTAGAGCTCATGGCACAGGACTGCGTCCAAGCGGGTTTGGAAGATCTCCAGAGAAGGACACTCCACAACCTCTCTTGGCAACCTGTTCCAGGGCTCTGTCACCCTCACTGTTCAGAAATTCTTCCTTAAGTTCCTGTGGAACTTTTGATGCTTTAGTTTCTAGCTGTTTCCTCTAGTTCTGTCAGCGGCCACTACTGAAAAGAGGCCAGCACCATCCTCCTCACTGCCTCCTTTGAGGTACTTAGAGACACTGATCAGGTCTCCTCTCAGCCTTCTCTTCTCCAGGCTGAACAGGCCCAGCTCCCTCAGCCTCTCCTCATAGGGCAGATGTTCCAGGCCCCTGATCATCCTCGTAGCCCTGTGCTGGACTCTCTCCAGCAGCTCCACATCCCTGTTGTACTGTGGAGCCCAAACTGGACACAATACTCCAGATGCGGCCTCACCAGGGCTGAGTAGAGGGGCAGGATCACCTCCCTCGACCTTCATGTACCCCAGGATCCCATTGGCCTTCTTGGCCACAAGGGCACACTGCTGCCTGTGTAGTATGTAGGATGTTTTGGAGACTTTGAGGTAGTGAAAGATCATGAATTGCTCCACCAATGCATTTACTTCTGAGAGGGTAACACACAAGCCTTATCTTCCCGCTCATCCACTCTTGCCCTTTTTTTCATTTGGTGATGGTGATTGAACAGCTTGATCAAAGCAAATTTTGGCTTGCTTTATCTCAGCTGACTATAGGTATCCAAAATACAGGCAGTGAAGTCTGAGTTAATCACCCTAGGCTCCTTTTACTGTCAATAGAGATAAACAGATATCTCCAAAGAGCAATAAATCTGATCCAATTAATCTCATCCTATTAGGATGAGGTGAATCATCTTCTCTATACGCCTCTTCCTCTCTATTGACTGTAAAGGGAACCTAGAGTAATCATCTTAGATGTAGGCATCTGTGCTGTAGATGTTTTGAGATAGGGAGATGACTCTAATCTCAAGGGAACCGCCATGCTGAATTTCTAAATGGGGAAGAGTTCCAGAAAACTTATTGCAGAACTAATAATAATGCCTGAAAAATAAATTAGGATGTTGTGGCATGAAATATGCAGCATTTTGTTATGAAGACCATGCAATCCTAGTCAACACAAATGGCAATTGCCAGTAGGAATATTTGAGACATTGGTACTTTGTATTGCTGTAGGTTGGTGTGTTTCACACATTGCTTATTCTGCAATAACAATCCTAGTCACCAGCTTTGTGCTGGTGACAAAAACTGTGCGGTCATCATTGTATTCTTCCTACTCCTTTCCAGCCATGATTCAAGTTAGAGGACCCGTGAAATATGGGTTTAAATGAGAGGATTTGGAGCTCTAGTTTTGAACTATTCAATGCATCCCTGGTCTCAGACTAAATGGACCTGTACAAGAGGATTCATCTCATACAGTAAAGCTCTTCAGCAGGGAGATTTAGCTTCCATATTCAGGAACTTCTGCAGGGAAATATTCGCCTGGGGAAGACACCTACACATAGATGAATGAACTTTCTCTTTTTCCTGCTTTAAGTGTAGACAGACCCACTATAATTGATTTTGACTCCATAACTGACTTCTAGATCACCAAAGACTGTAAATCTTCCATGTAATGTCCATGTTCTCATCTAACTGATTAAGCACTGTAGGGAATATGCGATGGGAAATGTATATGTCTGCCGGGAAGGAGGCAAATTTCTGCTTGAGAAGTGATAAAGGTGTTATGATCAGAGGTGTCATTCTAGCTTTTCATTAAGCCTTATGCTGAGCACAAAGGGATTATACTTCACCAGCTCCACTGCTGGTATTGTTTCCACCATCGCTGGTTAATCAAGGCACTATGGATATTTGACTAGGGGAAGATCTTTTGCTGGTAGCATGCCTCTTCAGCAGTTAGGTTTCTCTTTACCAGACAGGAGATGACAGCGTAGATAATATGAGCTTCATTCTCCCCTCATTTGTTTAGTTTCCCCTGACACTAACGTTAGCTGCATATCAGTGTTACCTTTCAGTTGTCATTATCTGGTTTTGGCAGGCAATTTTAAGGAATTGCTTTTTGAAATTGGTGTCAGATGCATGCTTACTACACAGCCAAGGTTCATTATAGAATATGAATAATTCCAGGTGCTCGTGTTAACATTGCTCTGAACTGAATCCAGTCTTTAAGACCAAAATGTTTATTATTTCTTAGTTGTTTTCATATAGAAGTGGAAGCCGAAAGATTCAGTTTCTTGTAGCTGAATTAAGGTTGATTCTTTTTTTTAGCAGTTCGCCTCTGTGACTCAAGGACAACTAAGCAGCAGATATGTTGAGTAAGGACACTTCTCTGCTACTTACCATATTTCAGAATTAAATAATTTTCTGACATTTTGTAACAGGATATTACAGAGTTTTTCAGGTATCAATATAAATGATCAGATATCTCCCCTCAACATATTAAACCTGCTGAGAAGCGAGGAAATAATTGGTTCTTTTAGTAGTGCTGTGAAAATGTTTTATATAGGCAACTTGCATCTGTTCTATGAATGCTTATACAGAACTTGTGAAGAAGGTGTAGGTGAACCGGGGAGCCAGGAAATGCTTGTTTGTCCTGGGATTCCTTTTCTGAAAGTGTGAATAACACAATTTCCTGTTTTCTTGTTTTGTTACTCAAAATTAGAAGACGAAAGAAAAGGTATAGAAAAGGGGGAAACGTTTCTTGTTTGTCTGGTAGATATTTAGAAGAACACAGGCTATAAAGTTTTCCTTGAGGGCTGAGCACTTGATATAAATATATAGCTAGACAAATACAGATGGAGTTTAATTACCTTCTTTTTAGCTCTGACATAAAGAGAGAATAGTTCCAGAGATGGCACTAGAGCTACGTTAGAGTTAAACTTTAGATAGATAAGCTGAAGAACAAAGCTATCCTCATTTGATGGGTGGGGAAATTAGACCCCAAATGATTAAAGACTGGAGCACCAGAAGATTTGGCGCAAGCTATCAGGTAGCTGGCTCTGAGATCCAGAAGCCTAGGCTAGCCAGGCTTATGGGGTTGTGTCTGCATCTTAATTTAAGCACAAGCCAAGCCTGCCTTTCCATGTGTTATGTATGCAGAGAGCTGGGCTCCGGGATCCAGCTCTCAGGCAGTGTCCTGGGAAACTCCCAACTCGTTGCACTGCACAGCTCTAAAATGGCATTTAGGGGCTTGTTTACAATAAAACCTTAATGCCCTTTTCCATCTCTTCAAATCAGGGGTGGTGAGAAACTAGCATTGTTTTTTAACTAGATTCCCTGTTGTGCAAAATATGGACACCAGTGAGGGAGCTGGTCCAGTTAGGGCATCCTATATCTTCCAGGACTCCTCCGGATGTCTGACAGCAATTTCCAGTTACAGTGAAAGCAAAATTACTCAGACTTCAGCTTTTTTTTTTTTTTTTTTTTTTTTTTTTTTTCTGATCAGAAACACAACTCAGTACCTGAAATATTTGCTTTAGAAACAAGAATCCATTATGAGCCAATAGGTCATTTCTTGGCTCTTGGATTCAGTCACAGGAAGGTGTTGGAAGGGTCAGAGCTGGGACCTGAACCCAGTGGGATGTAACCATGCATCTCAGAGCAAGCATAGTGAAGCTACAGCAGTGCATATCCTTGCCCTGTTGGCCAAACTGAATTAAATTCTCACAGGATTTTGCCTTTCCCGAGCAATACCTTCTTCCTTCCTCTTTATTTTTCCCACTCTTTTCTTTCCCAAGAGACTCAGTTCTCCATCTCATTTCCAAACCTGCACTATTACAGGAGAGCAAAATAAGTATTTCATCCTCACTAGCAATGAGTGAATGCATCTTGATTTTGAACTTTTGTTTAATTGATAGTCTGTGAGTTTTCCTTCTTCTTTTTTTTTTTTTCATTTTTATTTCCTCTCTCTAAACACCAAATGAAAGAGGCCAATTTTCTGGGCAGTTTTTAAACAACTTTCATCCCTTTCCTGATACAGAGCCCACTAAACTAATAGCTTCATGATCTCAATTTCACACTCCAGAAATGATGCAGAAATGTATCTGGGACATATGTATCTCAGAAATGGTACCAGAAAGAACAGACTTGCCCCTTAATATTACTTTTTCTGGGATGAATTGATTTTTTTCCTTCCTAAAGCTATTAAGTTGAAGGAAGCAGTGCGCTTCTCTCATACATAATGCACTACATTTCTGTGAATTCTCCATAGACCCATTCTCCCACTGCCTTCCAGTCCTTTTTCTTCCAGACTTTGAAATAAAATGATTTGGTAAAAATGTGGTGGGAACTCCTGGAACCTGGAGTAGTGGTTCTGTGTCTAAGTATCATATAACATTTGGAAGGTGAGTTAAAATTTTGTATTGGTCTATATGTTACAGGCATCCAGTCTTTATATATAGTAGACATCTCTAATATTATATACTTGTACTATTGTGTAGCTATAATATTCAGGCAAAACACAAAAGGTCATGTTTTCAATAGGCAATGAAAAATCTGTAAATTATTTCTTGCACAAATGATCTCAGGTAATGGTTTTCATAGTGATGACTTTATTCAATATGAGACATTTGTACAATGTCTTCATCTAAGGCCTATTCCAAACAAAAGACTTACTTTGATATCTCAAAGCCTTTGCTATTTCCAGGATAAATGCTTATTCCTCCTGTTGTTGCTGTCCAGACCAATCTATGTTAACAGGCTGTGGGACATTTACTTCTAGCAATGGCATATTTTTTATTCATTCAATACAGTCATTCAGTGGCTCCATGAATGCAATAATCAGGAAAATTAAATGAAACAGTACATACAGCAATATATTTTTCTTTCTTTTTCTCTTTTTCTCCTTCACTTTCTTTCTTTCTTTTTTTTCTCTTTCTCTCTCTCTCCTTCCTTCTATTTCTCTCTCTCATTCTCCTCCCTTCCTTCCTCTCATTGCTTCCACCTTTCAACTGTTTTCTGTGCACTTTCTGCATCCTTCCTAAATTCTTTTAACAATGTTTCTACTTCATTTGCTAATTCCTTTTAGTGACCTTTGATGCTCCTTAATTAAGTCTGCTTACTATTCTAATCAAAGCCACTTTTCTTCACTTGTATTCATACTAGAAAGTCTAGTTGTACTTTCTCTCTGTAGAGAACCTTTTCTCATTTTTGATAATACCAGGGAAAGTCCTAAAGAGTGACTATATACATTATGGGAAAAAAAAGCAAAATCCAAGGGAAGCATATTGATGTTATATATTTTTGTTAGCACTAAATCTGAAACAATCTCTGTCAAACAGATGAGGAAGCTGCAGAACAGGACAAGGTAGTGACTTTAGACTAGAGCTCATGCCACAAATGAGTGGTAGAGTCGAGGATAGAAAATAGATCTGTGGTTACAGAATGACACTGTCTTCCTGTAGTTCTAATCTGTCTACACGGACATTGATCAATGCGCATAGGTACAGCAGAATATAGGTAATATCAAATCAGTATACCATCACTTCCACTGCCTAGAACTAGCTGCTTCTGAGGATGGTGGTGAAATCACTGTAGCAGAGGCAGGGAACAAAAAATCAGAGTAAGTCTTTTTGACTTTTTGTTATAGAGGGTGCAACCATTCTTGCATTATCCCTTTCAAACAGCTGTGTGGTTATGCTGGGTGTGGTTGTGGTAGGTAGGTTATGTGATCCCTAGTCAAACATTTGCTTTGTTGCGTTTGTTGCATTGCATTGCATTTGTTGTCTCTCTGTCACTCCAAGGACACATGGATTCATAGTTTAGGGTCAGGAGGACCTTTCTGGCTATCAAGATGTCCCTAATAGATGCAAGTCTGCTTGGTTTTGACTCTGTCTTGCACAGCTTGCATCCCCAGAGGTGTACGTGGTCTGTGAATTCAGGCAGACCCTGCAAAGTGGTTTTGAAACACAAGTGCATCTTTGCTAGTGGACCTGCCACAATTCAAAGTCCAACTGTGAACACTCATTCTTTTTGGTCTTGCTAATGTGTACAGTTAGAACAGCAAGTCCACATCCCTTGAAAGGTCACTCTATCACGCTCTCAGAAAGGGGCAGGATAGGAAACAACAGACTAATCAAAGAAGTGGAACTTATTTTCTAAACCTCCATTGCACATAAAATCCTTCTGTTTCTCTGCTGCTATTTGTCTTCTTCTCTTCTTTCAAAATATACCTGTGTTCTTTCCCTTCAGATAGTCTTCCAAATGTTGGCATGACAAGCCTTCAATAACTCTTCCATTTCTCTCACCACTAATTTCCACTTCATTTCTCGTCTGAACTAGACAGGTGAATCCTTTTTCCTGGATCTCCAAACTTATTCATTCTTCTCTTGCCCGGTCTTGTTTTACCTCATCTTTTTTTTCTCCTTTCCTCTACTCTGACCCTTTTCTGTTTCCATTTCTGTTTCTGCTTCCCCTTTTCTTCCTGTTTTATACTTTATTTTTTATTATATTTATATTTTATTATAAATCAAATATTTGATTTCCTTCTTGAGCTGATTCACCTTAAATAGCATTCTTGCACTTCATGGGAACCTTCTGTTGGAAGATCTTGGGAGAAAAGAGAGAATTTCTAAGCACCATATCAAGCCTTTTTGTTACTTCTTAGATGAGAAAGCATAAAGGCTTTATTCATATTGTGTTAGCATGTGCCAATAAATCACAGCTCCTCAATGGAGAGACTGTAAAGTGAAATGGAACCAAAGACCTCATGGTACCACAAAGATAAAAGAAGTCATATGCCAAGGGAGTGACAGTCTTGCAATGGATTTTTTTTATAAAACATGTGGAGAGAAGTAAACTTGCCTCTAGCCACTGTAACTTAGATGGAACCTTGGTCAAGAAAGAAAAATTAATGAAACTGTGTTTCTGCAACCTCAAGAGACCTGACCTCATTCTTCTTAGAAGATCAAGAGGTGAGTTTTGTCATGATGAAAAAAGATCTTCTTCAAGTTCTTAGGGTGTCTTTAACCCAGTAGATAAAAACAGAATAAAAGTACATATCTGGAAAATGAAGTATCTAAATTTCACTTATGTTTCTGTTATCACATGAGATCAACCTCAGGACAAACTGCTAAACTGATGAAGAAGATTTTTTTCTCACATCTCTTCCTGACAAGGATAGATAACTTCCTTAAATGCATGCTTAAATTAAACCAACTCTTGGGCTCAATGCTGAGATAAAGTTTTTTTACAGATCTATGCAGAAATTCAGATGAGGGCAATGAAGATTCCCTTCTGTCTTTCAGAAGAATTCATATGTGAATCTATTCTACAAGAATACTTTTTCTACTTTGGCTGCCACTTCTAAGTGAAGATCTGAAACACAAGCACAAATTATGGGATAAATAAGAAGGAAATTAATACAGATGATATTATAATGTTACAGAGATCTGCAGTGGTGTCACATTTTTAGCTAGAGCACAGGAATCAGCCAATATGAAAAAAAAACCCCATACCATTAAGACAGGGTGTGTTATCTTCCATCCAGGCAGATGTTTTATGCCTTTGTCCAGGCAACCAAGAGGACAATAGTTTCACATTGTCTTAAGGGGAGATCTAAGCATGCTTAGATGGTCCCTGATTGACATTCAACTAACATGCTCATAAGTCTGTGCAACAGCAGAGATTCCAAAACCTCCCAAAATTTCCCTGTGCTTATGTGCCTTTATATTCAGAATTCTCTCTGAACAGCTAATCCAAATCTGTCTTGGTGCAGACTGAGCCATTTATTTCTTGCCCTACCCTCAGTGCCACTGGAGAACAATGGTTGCTGTCATTCCTAAAAAAAGCCTTTTTTTGTGTGGGAGCAAAGCTAAATTGTCCTGCCTGAGCTTTTTCCTTTCTAGACTAAGCAAGCTTAATTCTTGAAACCTTTCCTTGTGGGTCATGTTTTATACTACCATGTCTTTTCAGTTCTTCTATGTCCCTCGCAAAGCATGAAGCCCAAAGCTATGCACAATATTCCATGTCAGGCCTTACCGGTGGTGAGCAGAGAATAAAAAAAAAATTATCTCTGGCATGTTATACAGGTTGCAAGGTTATAGAGGAATGACATCTTTGTGTCTTGTTATTATGATGGACTTTTAAATTGCCTATAGCTTCCAGATTGTGATCTGTAGTACTGTTGCTAGAGAACTTCTATGTTTTAGGCAATTAGGTAACTGAGTTCCCATGTATGACATGCTTGCATGGGGTAAACATCACTTCATTGGATTTCTGACCATTTTTTTCAGTTTGCGAAACAAACATGAATGTTGATCCTCCTCTCTGAAGCTCTGGAAGCTCTCTGGAAGCTCTCTGAATATGATGCCATATGATGGTTTTATAAAGATACTGCCTAATCTGTCATGAATGCAAATATTGACTTTGGGGAGATCTCTGCCATACTGCACAATAAAAAAAAAAATCCTCCTACTAAGTCCCTCCTACTGTTGTTTATGACTCTTTGAGAATCTTTTTTGCAATTACTCCCATACTTGCTTTTCAGCGGTCATACCCAGGCCTCAGGAAGTCACTTTGCTCATGAGAATGACTTACAGGAATGTGTTACAAACCTTAGGACGGTTTTGTTTTGTCGGATTATCTAGTTCCCTCCATCCACTATACTAACTATGCCAGCATCAAAGGGAATTAGATTGGTCAGACGTGATTTGTTCTCAACAAACTCAAGTTTCATTTCATTATTCTCTGGCTTGCTCGCAAATGTTTTGGTGAATAATGTGTTCCAGTACGTTTTTAGGCATCAAAGTGAAACTGAGACTGGCACATAATCATCTGGATTGTTTTTTTATTAAAATAAATCCTATGCTTGCCCTTCTGCAGCTTCCACACATCCTCTGCAAGTCCTCAGATACAGTTTCACAAAGGATGTCCTGTGAGTGTCATAACCACGTAAATGAATTTTGCTTCAGATCTTTTCCCAGCCAAAACCAGTGCTCACCACGTCCTCGTGCACAACAGTAATGCTCCTTCTTCCTTGTCCCAACATCTTGTTCAAACTATGATCCACCAGGTAGCTGCTGCTGGCTGTGTCTGGCCATGGACTGGGAGAGTTGCCCCTTGTCCAAGGTAATCTGACACTAGAAACTCCCTTCTCCTGCCTGTCCTCCTTTATGCCACGAGCTCTCTAGCTACCTAATCCTGAACATCCCCCTCATAGCAAAGATTTCAAAGGGATTAAATGGATTAGGGTTGCTAATGCAAGGAGGATGCCATGAAGGGACCCAATGCAAGCATGCCAAATGAGCACTGAGGTAACAAAATGAGCTGGACTGCCACCCTCTACCATAACATGAAAACAAGAGGACTTTCAGCACAAAATATTAGGCAGCAAGTTTAATATAGATCAAAGGGAATGCATTCTTTATAGTGCATTGCCACATGATATCTGCATGATGGGATGAATGTTAGACTTCTTATTCTCTTATTCCTCAAGGAGAATATTGAGGAGCTCTATTTATCAAGATCAAGAAGTATTAAAATAAGTAAACAAAATGTCATCAAGAAATAATTATATAATGAAACGGTCTTTAATTGTATGTAAATCCTCATAAAATATTCTCAACTACTTTTTCTTTAGTGGAAAAATGGTAACTTCCAAGTAAAGGATGATAGTTTCTTATAAAGCACCTCACATAATCATCTGGAATCAGGTGGACGTATAGTTAGATGGACAAGAAATAATTTTGGAAAGCCTATTTAAAAATGGTGGCTTAAGCACATTTCTATTTAACAACAAAGATTTCTGGGCAATTCACATTTCTTTGCATCCATTGTCAAATCCTTTATACTCACTGACATCACAAGCAAAACACAGAAGAAATCTGTGTGAGCTGTGTAATCAGTATAGCACTGACTATTTCTTCATAGTCTGTTGAGGCCTCTTTTTAATATCTGGCTCAGCTCTGGCCTTACAAACTGAAAAAAAAAACTCTTCCTCCTCTAGAAATGGAGTTTTTCATAGATGTGCCATTTGCGCAATAAGCAGATCCAAATAGGAGTAGCATTAGTGGTCTTGTAAGAAATGTAAAGAAGTAAACCAGAGAGGAGAACTGATGGACTGTGATCGCAACTAGTAGTAGGTCCCATGGAGCTTTCCTGGAAGTAGATGTAATGTTAACTCAGAGCAAAGATGGTGGCTTCTAAGGCCTACAGACATGCTCACCAGAAATGTGTGAATATGTAATTTTGGTAGGTGGTTATGAATAAGCCAAATTAGTTTAAGAATTGAATACAGCTGATCTAGAAAAAAAAAAAACAGTGCTTTTTGTCAGTGATATAAAGGAAGTTAAAAAAAAATTAAAACCCCTGGGATCTTCCACCCACAAAAATATGGTTTGATCAGGAGGAAAAATTCAGGGTATCTAAACTAAGAAACTGAATGATAAGTTTAATAATAATCACACACACACACACACAAAGTATTTAAGTCCAGTTTGAAAAGAAAACACCATCTGAAAATGAAAAACAGGGCACAAAAAACATTTAAGAACACCCTGAAATGATGGTACCCAGACCTGAATCTGAATTTATGAAAAGATGGATTTTTTTGGGGTCTGCCTGGTTTTGACAAATAGGAAGGATTTTTGCCCACCTCTTGCTCCTTGTTCAGACTCCTTTGCTCTCTGGCTCTCGGTTTCCTCTGTTGCTAGTTTCCTCAGTTCTCTCGCTGCGTTGTGGCTCTTTCACTGTCAAGCCCGAGCACAGGGACACTTGCTGAAGGAGCTGCATTGTTTGCAGGCAAATCAGGTGTCTGAATTTTTTTCACGAGACGCAACTTCCTCTTGAGCACAAAACTGCACTTCCAGCAATACATCATTGCCATTGTATAGATTGGTCTGGAAAGAATTCTCTGAGGTCAGCATCCTTTGATACCCAAGGCCAGACTTCACTTATTAAGTGGCTTAGTGGGAGAGAAATGCACAGATGGTTGCAGAGGCTTTTGGAGAACAGTTTGTGGGCCCTCTACTGCTGGGTCTCACAACCCAAACCCTTTGTCAAGACTGAAGGATCCCATCTCCACCCTGTGCATTGCACTGGGTGGAAGCAGGTAATAAGCTAGTGTTTGATCATCTGTATTGGCTAGGTTGGAGAGGAACATTTATCCTTCAGCCTTCTTGAATCAATGGTCAGTGCCGGGAATTTGGTATTGCTCTAAATTCTGATGGTCCTCTTGTTAGCAATAGGGATCGGGAAGGGAGAGGGCTTATTTAGCATCCCATAGCTATGTCATCACCAGTTCAGCTGTGGTCAGCGTGGTGTATTCTGCACATAGCCCTGCCCTATGGTATTGCTCTATATGGTGATTTTGTAGCATGCTGCCATGCAGTGTTGTTGGGAGAAACAGAGCTCATCCTTGAATAAAGGCTCGGTGTTAATCTGACAGCTGTTGCATGTGACTTTGAACTGCTGCAAGCATCAGTACAGAGCTTTCCAATGCTGGAATAAAAGGAAGGCACATCCCCTAGGAGTTTAACTTCCACAGATGTTTTCTTCATGCCAAACTGGCACCTAGTGAAGTGACTACTGGATCAAAGTGCTGACAGTATGTTTCTTGACAAGACAATATTTCAGTGGGGTGCAACAGACATTTCATCTTTTCTTTTACCAAGATCCCAGCCCTTCACAAGCCCTTTCTTTGCAGAGATTTGCTTCGGTTGGAAGCAGGGAAAGGACTCAGAAAATGATATTTTTTCTCAAATTAGAGCTTAGCCTGAATGATTATTTTGTTGCACTTGAACAGGAACCAAAACAGAACAAATTATTTCAGAAAATCAAACTGGAAGATCTACCAATTTAAATCCTTAATTGGCAGCTTGGCAGAAATGTGCTGTGATGCTGTGAATATGAAGTTACATCAGACATAATCAGGGCTATTTTATAGAGCCTTGTTCTTTCTACATTGCTACTTGTTGACATACGTGTGTGCCAGACACCACTGGTCAAAATGAACAGATGTAGAGTACTTCAATCAGGCTTCCTGGTGCTTTCCTTGGAGGACACCAGCAAAAGGTAGATGAAGAAGGGAGGATGGGTAAAGTCAGTGGAGAGCAGAAGAGAGAGGAAGAATGAGTTAGCCTTTTTCACTCATGTGGAGAGGGCTGTGCTATTAAACACCTGTCAGCACCAAATTAATGGCAAAACGGGTATGACAGACTGTGAAAATTCTGTGAATCTGACTCATCCTTTGAGCTATTACTGCCTTTCGGAGGCCAGAGTGGCAGTGTGTAGTGAGCTGGCAATGTGCTACCAAAAAGGGCAGTAAGGGAGCTAGATCACAAATGCTAATCTTACTCTTAGGATGTCCTATCTGTGGTTGAGAGCATGTGACAATGAGAACACCAGACAGTGAGTGCTCTATACGTCCTATCTATACGCATATAGGATGCCAGGACCAACTCTAGACATAGGCAAAATCAGTGGTTGCTGTTGACAGAAGATTTCCAAGTGTGACAAATGTCCAGGAGCTAGCAAATTCCTTTGGCTATACAAATACAAGTTGGCAGAGGAAAGGCAAGAATGCAGGGAAACATGACAACCTGGTATGGATAACAGGAACAGGAAGATTAGCCCCAGAGCTTTCCTTCCAGCAGTTTGTCCCAACCATGTTCCCCTCCTCCTATAAGAAGATCTTTCTCTCCGGGGATCTTGAGGAGAAATTTCATGTTGCTACTAGAGATAATAATCAAGAAAAGGAACAATGGAGGGTTCCACTTCTTGCTCAGTCAGGTTAACTGTAGGTCTACTCCCTAGACTGCTTTGGTGAATGGAAAGCCTTGTCCCCTTCAGAGAAGACTCTCTAGGGACATCTTCATAGGAGTAGTGTTATGGCAGCTGAGCACCTGCCTTTTAGTTTTAACAGATTTTGCAGATATGATGCCTAGGGTAGAACCACAAGATTAGAACTGAATGTGGCCTTGTGGTTGGAGCATGCCAGAGCCTCTGACACGGTTTGATTTGCTTTTTGGTAAGCAGCACTAGATTAGACTAGAGCAGCCCATGGACTAAATGGGGGAGGTCCCTACACCCACCTGCAGTGGTCCCAAGAAACTGGATTAAAGGTGCTAATTTTGCAACTTTTATGAGTTTTTATGCAGCATGTCTGCAGGGCATCCAGATCAAGGAGCATCATGAAAGGGTTAAATTGATGAACTGATGGGTTGTTTTCCTATTTGGACCAATGGGATAATAATGTTCTTTATATGCAAATCCATATCCTTTTAATGTCAGTGACAAACCAATGGCTTCTCCATGGCTAGGTTTTGGCTTTTCTTGTGCAAACAGCAGTAGCGGTGAAATGCAGCTTTCTGCTTTCCCAATCTGGATGACATCTACTTGCAGAAACCAGACCTTCAGGACTCTTCCGTACTGGGATAATGCATTTGAGTCTTGGTGGGTTTGGGATGGACTGTGCAGGATACTGCCTTCATTATTTACGATACAGGCACATGGCCACTAGGAAGTGTGCTGAGACCACCATATGGATTTAATGTCCTCTACCAATCAGCTGGCGGATGCACTGCTCTTCATTGCTTTGCTTTAGGCTGAGTGCTCTGCTTTGGGTTACTTTTGACCACCCCTTTTCTCCTCCCCTCCCTGTCCCAAATACGCATCCTCTTCTTTCCTCCAAGCGAAGAGCGGCTACATAACTCTGCAGGGAAGAAAAGAGGGATGACTGAGACCGAATTCGTTTGAAAGGAGCTTTTAAGGCATCAGCCTGGGGACGCGGTGGGAAGTCTGGCCCCAGGGGGTGAGAGGTATCTCAGGAGTCAGAAGAGGAAGGTGGAACAGGGCCAGCTAAAGCCAGGTTAAGCCAGCTCTTCTGTACTTAGCTTTCAAAGCTAAATCCTGCTGCCCTCAGCTAATCTATCATCATCTTGTCACATAACTATTGATTTTACATGCAGGTAATATTGTGTCTTAGTGGAACATGTTTATAGGCATGCACACACAATATTATGAAGAGAAAAGAATAGATAGATGGGTGAATTGATATTTTGCACTTCCATGGTATACTGTACTCTGGTGTAATATTACTTGAGTGTAAATCAATAAATAACAAATAGGATGATAGAGTAGCTGGAGGAAGCATATGTCTATGTACCTAGCATCCTGTATAACTTCAGGGAGCCTACCTTGTCATGAAGGGCCCTTTAAGCCCCTAAGTCATTTTGCTGATTTTTTTTGAACAATTACTTTGATATTAAATACTTACAAGTGTCTTCTTTTTCCTGGCATTGGAATCTCTGGGTTTGACTCAATGTGTACTAAAATAAATGGAACTTGGATGCACTTTGTTTCTGGCTTTATTTTTTTTCTATAGCACTCTGGAAGTAGTAACCATAAAAGAATAGATGTATCTATAGTGCATTTTTATTACTCAATGTGCTGGTTTGAACACCCAGCTAGTATTAATGGATGACAATCACACATCTCATAGGCAAAGAGTCCCTGCTATATTTCTACTGCACATAGATTTATGTGATTATATATATATGTATGTACAGACAGACAGGTATATATACGCATGTGTGCGTATATATATATTTGTAAGAGTATATTTTATATATATATGCATGTATATATATTTCTCTGTGTGTGTATTAGAAAGTTATGTGCATATTTGGAAAAATCCTCTTTTTTTTTTTTTTTTTTGGTAATGCATACAGGCAGCAAGGATTCCAAGCAGTGTGAAGGTAAGTTGAGTGAAAATGTTTATGTGAATGTTCAAAGCTGGGGAAGTTTGAATCTTGTACAATACAATTAAAATGTGTATTTTAGTGATAACTGAATCAGAAATAAACACAAAGAAAATATGAGAGAAGAGAAGAGGAAAAAATTACGCACTGCCGACATGCTCTGAATTAATTTGCTAGGTAGAAACCATGATGTCGATGTAGATACTGTATCTGCAGCTAGCTCCACAGTGCGAGGAATAACCTCTATCTAATACTATGTTGATATGAAGGACTTTGACACAGTTTGAAAATGAGTGATACATTAGAGTTAAAAAATAGCATTTCTGCATTATAGGGTCCAAAGGAAATAATTTATGCTGCAGGCTTTTTGTTCTAGTGACGATTATTTTATGAGAAATAGGTTTTGATTTCTAAACTTAGCCGTGCTGCCCACAAATGGTACTTTCTGGGGATTAACGATTGATCTCTCCATTTCTCAGTTTTTCTTGGTTTTCTTCACATCTTCTGCTTCCCAATGTGTGTGTGTGTGTATGTGTGTGTGTGGAAGCTCAGTAGCCAAATGCAGAACAGTCAGTAAACCACTGGAATACAGACACATTTCTATCTCCAGATTTTACCATGTCTTCATGAAGGGCAAAAAGATCAAAGTTTGACAATGATGTCCATCCAAAGGATAAGGAAATTTCTTTTCTTTGGTGTGTTGCACCCATAGAATATTTGGTCAAAACTATAGACATTAGCCAGGCAAAACTGATTTAAAAGGGGGGTTGTGTGAGCAAAGACTTCAGAATTAGAAAAGTGTCTCAGTAGAGTGCTAAAATCTGTCCTTAGCAAGGCTGTCTCAAATGTCAAGGAAGCCTATTCTTCTCAATCTGGAAGAGGATACAATCTCTGCATGGCTCTACAAACATACGAGCTTCAGCACTGCTGTACCTCAGCCACTGTACCTCAGCCTAATATATGGAGCCCTGGGGAGACTGGAGATCTCAGCACTAGCTGAACTGTGACCTAAACATCTCCACGAGAATAAGCATTTTGTGATGGGAATATTAATTTTGTAATTTAGGATGGGAGCTTGCATGCATTCTATTTCTGTGCAACTAAAACACTAGATTTCTAGAAAGCCATCAGACAGTTTTTCAAGTGAGCTAAATTGGTCATACAAAGGCAGATGAACTGCTAAAAAGTTTCTATATTCAATTAACTAATAACTGACCATATGCTAATATATTTACTAACTCATCTTCTCTACTTCAACCCACTTGTGCATCTCATGCAAGGTTAATGTTCATCCTGGAGGATGACTGTCTTCAAAGGACAACTGTGACATAAATACTTTGGAATATCCTTTACTGAAGCTTGTTTTAAAAAAAGCAGGGTAGCCTTTGTAAAAACTAGCCTTCTAAATTACCCTTCTAAGGGCAAATTCAGTTGATCAAATTTGAGTTCTTATTGGAGGTACCTAAATTGGCAGTGTGGCCCATGGTCAACCATAGGCAACAGAGCCAATACTCACCTTGCAAGGTGGTTCACCAGATCTCTTATCTGAATTGCTCCATGCCTGCTTAAATTAGGTGAGTCTGTTAGTGCCTTAGATGGAATAAACTCTTCCTAGGTTTGATTATTCAGGATGCCCGAACGGGCTTTGTCAAAAGAAAAAAAGAAAAAAGGAAAAAAAGGAAAAAAAAAAGGAAAAAAAAAAAGAAAAATAGGGAAAAAGAAGAAAGAGAAAAAAGGGGAAAAAGGAAGGAAAGGAAAGGAAAGGAAAGGAAAGGAAAGGAAAGGAAAGGAAAGGAAAGGAAAGGAAAGGAAAGGAAAGGAAAGGAAAGGAAAGGAAAGGAAAGGAAAGAAAAAGGAAAGGAAAAAGGAAAGGAAAAAGGAAAGGAAAAAGGAAAGGAAAAAGGAAAGGAAAAAGGAAAGGAAAAAGGAAAGGAAAAAGGAAAGGAAAAAGGAAAGGAAAAAGGAAAGGAAAAAGGAAAGGAAAAAGGAAAGGAAAAAGGAAAGGAAAAAGGAAAGGAAAAAGGAAAGGAAAAAGGAAAGGAAAAAGGAAAGGAAAAAGGAAAGGAAAAAGGAAAGGAAAAAGGAAAGGAAAAAGGAAAGGAAAAAGGAAAGGAAAAAGGAAAGGAAAGAAAAGAAAAGAAAAGAAAAGAAAAGAAAAGAAAAGAAAAGAAAAGAAAAGAAAAGAAAAGAAAAGAAAAGGGAGAGTAAAAAAAAAAAGATTGGAGGCTATATCTCTGTATACTCATGCACTGACCCAGGCAAAGGCATTTAAAACAAGTGAAAGCATTTGCCATTCATGATTTTATCATTGTTACCTCATCATGCACTCAGATGACACAGAAAACATCACTTGACCCAGATGACCAATCAAACACAATTGACAGATAATGCAATTGGGCGTATTAAGATTACCTATAAGTTAAAATCTGTTAAAATCAGGTAATATAAACTGCTGGGCCAAATGTTTTTGAATAATAAGGGCATTCTCAGAAATCAAGCTTGGTTATAGAAAAATGAAGATCAGGGATGGAATAATCATGTTTTGATGTACCAATCAATTCAGATAATTCAAATTATAGTGAAGACTTGATGTGGCATGTACAGATAAGGTGATCTCTGCAGACCAGGTTTTGTAACCAGTAACCATGCAGCAGACTGAGGCAGCTAGAGTGGAGTGACATTGTAGTGACATTTTTGACTGCCCCAGCGGGATCACCAAGTATCTACCTGGGTCTGAGAAGGGGGTATGTGGCCTTTGCTGAAAATCTAGAGTGAGACTTAATCATTTATTGCATGTCTCCAGGCAGACACTGCTCTTGTTCAGCAAATGAGCTCTTTTAATGCTGTACCAATACCATAAGCATGATCAATAGTGAATAAAATATTCTTTATAGAAGCACTCCCCTATGAGATTTTATTTCCTGTGCTAGAACTGGGGAAATACAAATAATTCTGTGAATTTTTGAGACTTAGACTTTTTCCTACTTCTATTTCACAACCTGATTTTCCTTGCTGACTGTTGTGAGAAAGTTATTGTTAAGCATCGATGACCTCTGCACCCTAAACTCTGTGCTAATCCTGGCATACTTCTTTGCGTTTCAGTTTGCTGCATGCCTTCACGTGAGACTGGCATGTTTTGCATTGCAGAGAGAAATTTCGGGCTTAGAACCTGTATTTCATGGAAACATGTTCTGTTAGTGGGAGCGCCAGTGGTTTGGGCATATCTTACTTTTTGACATTGCAGAAAAGAAATGTTTGGAATGAGACAGTTTGAATCATTTCTCTGATTTGTAGATATTTTGAGAAAGAAGGAGAAACAGAGGGAAGCTAGTGGTAAGGAGAAAATCATCATGCATTTCATGGAATCATAGAGTCACAGAATCACAGAATGGTTGAGGTTGGAAGGGACCTCTAGAGATCATCCAGTCCAACCCCCTTACTCATCTAGAGCGCGTGGCACAGGGTAATATCGAGGCAGGTTTTGAAGATCTCCAGAGTGATTAAGTAGCGTTCAAGGGTCAGTATTGAAATTTTAGACATTTTCCTGGCCTTTGTGGCTGATCTTTTGGGCTATATCTATCTTGTGTCAGGAAATCAGCCAGAGATCAAGCTGAAGTTGCCAGTTCTCAATTACCTAGTTTTGTGGAGTCAAGATGATCTTATGCAGTCCAGCATGCCAAACTGTTCAGGGTGTCTACAGATCTTACAGCATGTGCTGGTTAGTCCGTCCCCTAAAAGACCTTGAACCATTCAGTTTGCATGCTTTCAGTCCTGTGACTTTGCCACAGAAGAAATGGCACAATTTGTGCCCATCATGCCCTCACAACAAGCATGTTAGGGCCTCTCTAAAGGGTAACACAGACTCAAAGCATGTCTTCTGCTGAGCATCAGAGCTCCCTGTCAAATCTGTATTTCATCATGTATTTTGGCATGATCTTGTGACCAGATTTTGGCCATGAAGCAAATCTGGGTTTGGTGTAGGCTCAGACTCTAAATTGTCTTAATAGAAAGAGGTTGACTTCAGAATTATACATTTACATTTGGGTAGAAGTGACTTGGAAGAGCAATATAACTATCAAACGTGTGCTCTGAATGGTGCCCTGTTGACTGCAGTGGTTGTACTCACCACATCTCCAATGCCTCTTTCTTTTTCTGTGATATGGGGCTGTAAAGTCCATGTGTGAGCCCCGCAAAGTCTTGAATCAGCCAGAGTTCCTAGATATCTTTGTTCTACCACATGAGGAAGAATAGCAATAGAAACTTACAATAAGTAATGGGCATCTGGGCATCCTTAATTTGAAGACTAATTTTCCAAATATTTACAGCACCATTAGGAAGATAAAGGAAGGAAAGAAGGGAGGGAGGGAGGAAGGAAGGAAGGAAGGAAGGAAGGAAGGAAGGAAGGAAGGAAGGAAGGAAGGAAGGGAATGGAAAAAGAAAAGAAAACAGCAAGAAATTGCCTTTGGAGATGTAGTTGTAGTTCATTGAACCTTGTCTTCCTTTTGCCTCCCTGATCTTAGGTAAACATTTGAGTGAAGTCCAAACCAAATACACACACCAAAATAGCACAGGGTGTAACTGATGCAATCTCTAGTAGTAATAGAAAGGGCTACTTTGAAGGGGGAAGGGAAAGACCTTTTCCTAGAGCAGCAATGCTTGGATAAAGACTGTACAGTGGGAATTAAGTACTTTCTATAGCAAACATTACAAAATGTGCCATTGTAGAAATGTGACAGTTGTGAGATACTTATAGGAATGCTATAATTTCAGTGAGTTTTTTTTAATGAAATTGCCATAAAATTGGCCTACAGTCCATATAAATATTTTGACTCCACGGGTTGGAAAAAATGATCATGCCATTTTTCTTAAATGGCAGTAAACTTCCACTTTTCTATGGTTCTGGGAATGTCAGAGAATGGTTTTGTGCAGTGCTGGGGAGAGGACAAGGGTGAGGGGCGATATAACTGTGGAGAAGATAAATCCATGCTATGGTAGGTGAATGACTTTGGCCCATCCGCAGGGCAAAAACTCAGCACATAATGTAATGCGCATAGTTAAGTTCAAGGTTTAGGCCCTCACCTTCTTGGTTAGACAACAGAGGAGAGACAGGGCCAGAGGAACATTTTGATGATAGGTAGGCCACATTTAGCTCATTTAAATGCCTGAAGTCAGCTGGGAGGAGGCGGAACCATTCATCACTTCATGTCAAAGTTAGCTGTTTCAAGAGAGGCATCACACTTAGTAGACACTGAAGACGTCCTCACATGCCTAATGTGTCTAGACTTACTGGACTTTAATATCCTGGAGCCTGCAGGTATCTAGAGGTGATGGAGGCATTATCATGCTCAAAGACTGCTGCATTTCACTGGTATAAATCAGCACACCACCACCCATGGTTAGCGTTGCAGAAATTTCCACCAGCTGAGCCGCTGGTATGTTGCCAATCTTGGCTGTTAAGGAAGATATAAAAGGCCTTTATATGAGGAGGAGGTTATGGAAGGGAGTGGTGGGTTATTAGGGAGATGGGGCTGAGCTTGCCTTTGAGATGGGTCGGTTTAGAGACAGTGAAGTCCAAGCCCACTCTGTCTGGCACACCTGGTCATGCTTGCTGGGGATTAAGAGGATTTTCCATTTCTTTTGCAGTTCTGAGCATAGGCTATTCCTTGAGCAGTTGCATTGTGCCATGCACAGCTCTTGCTACCACTCTGTGCAAGGTACAAAATGTTCTTCAGTGGAGGACCTGCCATGTTCTGGGAGTGTTGCTGCTGGCTGCTAAAAGGCTGCAGCATTTGCCCCCGAGGAGAGGAGGGATATGGAGGCACACTAGATTTCCACATTGTGTGAAAAGAGCCTTGTAATTACCTTATACATTACACTTAGGAGCCTTAGGCAAAGGGTAGGCTCCTGCGCTTTCTCCTGACCCATTGAATGGAGTTTCATGTGACACAGGGTGGGGAGGTGGCTGCCTCTAGAAGTCTTTGTCACCTAATGATAGTCATTAGGTGACAAATGGGGCTGGGCTAGCCTGTCTGGCTGTGAGTCTCCAATAGTACAGTGTCACTACAAGGTTGCACTGAGTCTTGTGGGGAAGGGGCTAAAACAGAACCAGGCACTGGGACTCCTGGATTTCTCCCCAGTCAGTATCTGCATTTGGAAATGAAACTATGGTTAAAAAAAAGAAAGAAAGGAAGAAAGAAAAAAAAAAAAAAGAAACATCACCCCTTTGCCAATAGATTGCACTTTAGCTATTGTCACTTCTGCATAAGCGGAGAGGATTTACTCTGTTGGGGAGGGACGGATGCACTGTAATCCCCCTTTGCTCCATCAGAGCACCATGTGTGGTCTGGAGGCTGAGATGCTGCAGCAGCAGAACTGACCTGTTCAGATTGTAGCTGTGCCCGGCTAAAATTAATGCCAGGATTAATTGTAGAGCTGGCTGTGGAAAGGCTCATCATCCCATAGCAATCCTTCAGTCCTTGAGCTAACAGTACAGTCACCTCTCAGAAAGGGATGAAAGCAAATTCATACAAAATTTCTGTGGAACAACTCCCCCTTTTTTGTGGTTGATATAATTCAAAATATTTCTTTTGTGTCCAGCTTTCTTGTTTGAACAAATGCATTTATTTTTCTAAGTCTCTATTTCAGAACAAAGAGTCGGTTCTAATGGCAGTCATAAACTTGGCTTTTGAATATACTGAAGTAAAACACTTTGACCACCTCAAAAGGTTTTCCTGGTGGTTCTTGAAGTCCACCAACTCACTGAAATGGACCTTGGGCTGCAGGCAGGGTCAATTTCTAGGAACTGACAAAATCAAAGTTTTTCGAAAGAATTTCACAGTCAGCGGCACACCCCTGCACCCCACCCAGGGGAGAGGAAAAGAACATGAGAGATGTTGTGGGAACTCATATCACTGGAAGATCAAGCTTTATTTTAATCGTCTCCTGTTAATTCCTTACTTATATTGGATTTTAATACATTTTTAATCTATTTTTCATTCTTTGTGCTTTATCACCTGGGTGATCTGAGTGAACAGGAACCAACCTGATGTGGGGACTGGAAGGCAACAGGGGAGGTGTCGGAGCAGAAACAAAATTTCCCAGGAGCTTATGAAGGAGAGCTGCAAGTTGAGGGCTGGTCTAGCAGACAGGGCTCTAGATTGGGAAGGAGGATGCTGATGTAACGTTGTCCCATTTCATGACCTTGAGCCATGTCAACCTCCATTCCTCCTGCCTTCTGATTGCCTTTTCAATAATATTTTCCTTGACTGCAGATCTGCTTTTCAATATCTGCTGCACCAAGTGAAGCCTTCTTACCAGCTACATCCTCCAAGTAATGTCAGAAAAGAAAGAAATTAACAAACAAGCAAAACAAAAAAAAAAAAAAGAGAAAAAAAAAAGAAAAATTGAACTAATGACACAGGGAACCTGTCAAAAGACATTCTGAGGGACTTTCTCCCATCCCCCTTCATGTTGAACCTATTTTTCCTTCAGTTAAAAAAGACCCTTATCAGTGTTTCAATCTTTCCATGTAAATACACTGACAAGTGTCAGGCCCTGGCAAACCTATAATTAAGGCTGAACACAATTTGCTAATAAAAGCTAAGAAACTCTGGTCTGAGTTTACTTACCTTATCCCCACTGGGCACTTTTCATCAGAATCTTTTATCTGCCTTTGCAAATGCCACCTTTGACATTATTTTTACCGAATCAATCAAATGTGGACATTACATTTATTCCCTTCCTTGCCGAGAAGATGCTCCAGCTTCAGAAATAAAGATTTTTTGTTGTCGTTGTTGTCATTGCAGCTCCTCTGACTCACAAAGCACAGCGAGCTTTTGGAAGGAGAGGAAGAATGAGAAAAATAGGAGGGGGGGAGAGAAAAAGAGAGAATTGGAGAGAGAGAAAACGTGAGCCAGAGATTGTGGCAGGCTTTACAAATTGGCACAGTCTTATCAACAGCATTTCATGGTTTTCTGGAACTCTTTCAAAGGGAACTCGCCTTTGTGTGCACTGGCTTAAGCTTTACTAATATTTAAAGCTATATTTAAAAGTTTATGAAAATTTCTTCTGAGTTCCTCTGTCTCTTAAAATCGCCGAGGCCAATGCTCGCTTCTTACTGTTATCCCTCTCTTCCCCTCCCCCTAAGTTTCTGTTTTTCCTGTCCTCTTCGTCCTTCCCTGGCAGACTCCTTGCCTTCCCCTCCCCCTTTGCTGTCTCTACCCTTCTCTCCCCATTTGTGAAGTGGCTGGAAGAAGGGTTTTGTTGGTGGTTTGTCTGTAATGGGTGAGGTCCACCATTCAGTTTGCAGCAGCGCCTCTCTCCATCTCCTTTATTTTCCATTTTATAAACCAGTAAGCAAATGTAACTCTCTTGGCTTCCTCCTTGGTTAGCTGGCCTTTCCCCTTGCTTCCTCCTCTCAAGAGCTAGCCCTGGGTCAGCATAGTGAAACCTCTGATGACCTGGGGTGGATCTTCATCCCAGCATAGATGTTGAAGAAGCTCAGGTGTTTCTTGCAGCAGACAGGCATACATCATTTTTAATAAGACTGAAACATGGAGCAAAAGACTGAAACAATTGGTGCAAACTCCACATTGTGTCCAGATTTGCCTATTCCTAGTGTTATTTATGTGCAGGTGGGTGCTCAGGTATGTACCCCATCAGAGCTCCAGTGCTGTCTGAAGGAGGGAAACCTGACTGGGTTTGGTGTCTTGGGATGGATTTATGCCCTTGTTCATGAGGTCTGGATGGGAAGGAGGGTGGCCCAGGCCAGGCCACTGGTGGACACAGCTCTCCCAAAGCACGGTATTGACTTCTGGGGCAGGGTCTACCTGACCACCTTTTATGACCAAAAAATCGGAGCTAACCTCTCTTTCCAGGGTATCATGCTGACATAGATGTCATGTCTGCAGGCAAATTGCACCTTAGAAAAGCCTGTTTCTCACCTGTATTATTTATGGAGTTGAGAGTGGCTATCTCAGAGATGTGGATACTTGAATTGGAAAAGTCTAGGTAAAGGTAAGATGGATCCTTTCTAGGAAACTGGCTTAAAGAGAACTTAAGGTTGATATTTCTCTGCTGATACATTTTAAAAGAACTTAAGAGTATTTCCACATTAGAATTTTACTTGTGTCATAACAAAACCATATTAATTAATGCATTTTTAAACATGGAGTACCTCACAGTGACCATACTAGGTCAAGTCAGAAGTCCCAGCTGGTGCAGTGCCCTGTTTCTAATAGCTGTTGAGTGCAGTTAAAGAGAAGAATAAGAAAACAGACATAGAAAAAGAAATACATCAGTGTCTCCGTCTATCAGTGATTTAGAGGTTTCCAGAGGCTCCATTTACAGTAGCTTAATATACCCAATACACCTATCATTTGATTTTTTTTTTTTTAAGCCTGTTAATACTTTGGGCATATCTGGTGACAATGTCCTGCCCTGCTAGTTCAGACCAGGTTGATGTAGCTGTGGGTGATTCTTTCCTTTCACTATGTCCTAGAAAGTGTCTGCTTGGCACCTGAGTTATTTGATGGAGCTGTGCTGGCTTCAAACAAGAAGATCTTCCACAAATTTGCTAGGACTTCAAAGAGCTAGGCAAATCCACCCTAAGCGAGGAAGTGACCCCATACTTTACCTTATTCTGTGGCATTAAAAGGAACAGCTTTGGTGTAGGAGAATATCAGGCAACTTTCTCATCCCTCAAAGCTTTAAGAGGAAAAGTGCATAAGGATGAAACACAAGTAAAAGCATTAAATGACTTCTGCGTCCCATGCTGTATCAGTTATAAGCAAATCATTTATAGGAGTGAACCCCAGATCCTTTAGATTTCCTTTGAAGAAATCCTGTCCTCTGGCAGCTGGAATCACGGCAGTGGGAGTGACAGAGGTAGTGGCTGGGAGACATGGCTGTCTACCAGAGATAGCATCAACGTTCCTTTAAGGGACAACTGCAAATTTGGTGTTAGAGGGAGATTATAAATCCCCTTAGACTTTAGCATTGCTTTTTTGGAGAGAGAAGAAAACTAGATTAAAAAAAAGTGATATGCATACATGTGTATATATATCTATGTAGTTTGTGTGCATATGGTAGCACCATGCTATAGGGTAGAAGGTATATTATGCTTTAATGTGTTAGTCAGTGCAGGATTCATGGACTGCATCTGACCATCTCCTCTTACAGGGCAGGAAATTTAAGTGATTTGCCGAGGGCCAGAGAATAAATCAGTGTCACAGATGGGATGAGAACAGGAGAGGCTCCAGTTCAGGTGTGATTTCCAACAGAACAGGTAATACTAAGACGAAGCACGGGCTAAGCAAAGGGTAGTGGTGGTTTATCAGTTCAATGTCCTTCACTTTGCTGAAAAAGATCTGGTACGGGGAAGCTCTTCTGCCTTTTCTTCTCTTTTCTTGTCAGATGAAGTAGTAGCTAAAGCTCTTTTTTTCCTGGCATTTTTTTTTCTAGGGGTCAGATATCTCAACAGTATCAGGAAATTTAAACCCTCGAGGGGGCTCAATCCCCCTTTTACACATTCTGCAATGGCGAGAAACACTAGGCTGATGCTGTTTCAGTAGTTCCAACTTCATGGAATAGAAAACAACCATGTCTATTAGAAAGCAATGATGATACACACCAAATAATTAGTGTCATTAATTATTAGCACTGTGGCATAACCTGTAGGGCCCAATTAAGATCAGAACCTTATCATACTAGGCCGGGGAAACATATATTAACATGAGCTTTGACTTTGAAGGTTTTGCATTCTTAATGGACGAAATTAAGAATGGGGAAAAAAAAAAAAAGGAATTTATTCTTCTTCTTTCACAGGTGTAGTGCTGGGACCTGTTCATGTTAAGTGAGTTGCCCGAGGTTACACAGGCTGTGTCAAAGACGGGAACTGAACCCGTGCTCTTTAGTGCTGATTAAGGAGAGCTCTGTAGTGGAGGACATAACTACGAAGAGGCGTTAATATAGCAGGGAAAGTAATAAAGAGAAGAAAGAGCTTGGTAAGGGTGGCGGGAGGGAGAGGGATGTGTGTGATTGCTTCTTATAGTCAGGTTCTTGGGTGACTAATAACAACTGGTCTTAACTGTAGTGCTCCAGGCGATGTCATATTTCATCCCAAGCCACTTAAGAGTCAGTTAGTCTTAGAAAACTCTGAGCCTATAATCTAATGCCCAAATAGCAACATTTGCCATTAAGTCACTGAGAGGGGAACATGTATGTATATATGTGTATATTTATAAATATATACATATATAGTGTTTTACTTGTTTAACCTACATATATATGTATATATAATGACACATGCTCACACACACACCCTGCCCTGA
Source organism: Tinamus guttatus (assembly GCF_000705375.1). The sequence continues at coordinate 166,032 of NW_010588027.1, forward strand.
CTTAAAATAATATGACTAAGTTAGGAGTGGGTCTACCACGATAGACTGGAAATAAATCTCATTTAGAAATTGTCATTGATTATTTTTACACCCCCCAAAAAAAAGTTTCATTTAAATTCATGTTTTGAGAAGCAATGCTCAGCAAGGACGACTTAAAGAAAAGCACTCTAGTAATGGCAGAATGCCCTATTTTATCACTTGTGGAATAAAGTAATGTTCTTTTAAAAGAAAATCACTTTTTTTTAAATGAAATACATTTCTACATAACCCTTCAAAAAAGATATGAGGTCAGTGTTGAATTTGAAACATTCCAAAGCTATCAAATGTTAGAATTTAATTTGAAGAAAAAAAAGGGGAGGAGGGTTGTCCTGGGAAGAGTTTGTTCTTTCTGCAATTTTAATTCAGTTACTTGAGCAAAGACATTCTGTTAGAGTCTGTAGAGAGACAATGATCTTTCCCCTGCCCAAACTCTGTGTGTTTAAAGCATGGGAAGGATCTATGGGATGTGGATAAAGTCAGGAAAACCTGATCAGAGCCTCTGAGAGGATGCCTTCATTTGCCAGTGCTGCGAGCTGCTTTGAAAGAGGTGGGATGCAGGAGGAAGTGGTCAGTTATTGCAAGTTCTTAATTTTGGAGGGAGCCTGGAGATTCTGAGCATTCACCCTTCCCTCTAATGTCTCTGCTTTGTCCTTAGAAAGTCTTCTGGAAAATGGTTGCTCCTTGTTACAGAGTTTGTGCCCCAAATCAGTGGCCAGTTTTGACATTGTCTCATCTATGCTGTATTCTCTCTATGGATGAAAATGAGGCTTCCAAAACCATCTGAACACAGAGGTGTTACAGAGAGAAAGGAATAAATGTTTGCTGGGCCTCCAGGCATTAAAGCAATGGGCACTGAGGAAAAAAAAATCTGTCTTGGGGTGAAATTGTGATAATATGCAAAAGAAAAAAAAAAGTCTTGAGGGACATGCATGGCACAGAGAAGAAAAAATGAAATCCAGAAGAGCTTTTCACTATGGGAGCTCTGTCCAGCCTATGCACTGATTAAGGCAAGAGCTTTATGAAAAGAGAAATAAGTGAGCCTGTATTTGCATTTCTTTTGCAGAGTGGATGTGTGCAGAATAGCAGCTTTAATCCTGGAACTTCCAAAGTTTTGAATGCTTGACTTGGAGATCTGAGTTAGAGTTGTTTGATGTACTTTTTGCATCTCTTTACACAGACACATTAGATAGGCAACACATATTTACATACTGGATTTATGAAGTTGTAGTTGGACATTTTTCTAAATTACTGTGAAACTAACACTTTTCATATCCCGTTCAGTCTCTCTGGGACTACGAATCAAGCATCCTGATTTGTACTTTAACTAAAGTAGTTGCAGGTTTGACTTTATTTTTTTCTCTCTCTCTTTTTTTCTTTTCTTTTCTGCATTGCTTCTTTCCCGTTTTCATAATTTTCTTTTTTCCTTTTTTTTTTCCTCAGAGCTGCCATTTAAATGACCTTTCTCATTCACCCTTAAAATTCCACCCGACCGAAAACTCGTCCTGCCTCCAGGCCTGTAACTGTGGCTTCTGTCTCCCAGACAATGGGACAAGGAAAGAAAAAAAAAAAAGAAAGAAAGAAAGAAAAAAGAAGGGGACATTCCTGCAGGTCCTCGGTGTGTGGATAACAAACAAGGGCCGGAGAGGAGGACAACGTAAATCAGAACTCACTCCATTAGCTTGTTAAGCACCTTGGAGTGACACCACGGTGCATTAGGACCCAGCAGCCACAAAGGAGGTGTCCTGGCCATTTGATATTCATGAGATGAGGAAGGTTTAAGAAGAGAAAAGCAAGGGGGAGGCCCAATGTGGGCTTTCTAATGTAAACACCATTATCATTTGAAAATCAATTAGCTCCTTGCACTGAGGGAATGAGGGAGACTTAAGGCCCTTTCTGAACTGCTATTGTGAGCCTGGGTTATTTACTTTAATTAAGAGGAGACAGAGTGGATTATTGTCTCAAAGTAAGGAGTTGGGAAGAGTCAGAAAATTACACTCTACCTCACTGCACAACAAAGCCAGAGTAAGAGACAGGCTCCAAAGCAAGCAAAGTCGGAAAGAAATTAGCCTTTAATCTGGATTCGTCCTACATAAGGAGCAATCAAAAGGAAGCAAGGTTCAGAGCATTCTTGCTAAGCACTGGGCATGATATTGCAGGGGCTGTCACTGCCAGCTATGGAAGTTTTCAGCGTTGGGACACTAAGGGATTTTTGGCCCTGGAAGGGCTAAAGTTCGAGTGACAAGATTTATTTTGGCCTTAAACGTGGCATACTGACATGTCCTTCTGCCCCCTCCAACACAATGATGGAGAAAAACATTCCTTTAGAGAGAAATATATGTATAACTGCTGAAGCAAAGGTGTCTTCTGGTTGAAGATGCTTATATATTTTTTGGCTCTTATTTAACTCAAGCAGCTGGGATTAAAAAAAGGGAAAAAAAGTAGAAGGAGGAAGAAAAAAAAGTAAAGGAATTTGGCAAGTGACTAATCCACAATATTGTCTAATTTGGCATTTGGAGAAACACCCCCCCAAGGTATCTAATACTGAGATGTTTCAGCTCTGCTTTGCATTGCCCACTCTTACTCTGCATATTCTAAATATGTATTAAGTCAGTCGAGCATGGCAGCTGCTGAAGGAGCTGCCACAGCTTACTGGGTAAATAATGATCATTTTATAAATCACCTAAATGCGTATCTACCCCAAAGACCATGGCAGTGGCTTATGGGAATAATGATTTGCATTTTTAAAATTTGCTTGGATGTGTTTGCAGTTGCTCTGCCTCACGTTGATTGCTGCATGCTCTAATTTTAAGTCTAGGGCCTAATTCTTCTTCTAGTAAGAACGGATGGATTGGCAGGGCCATCAGTTAGGTAAGTTAGGTAAGGTCAAACTGAGCCTTCTCCATAAGTTTCCCCAGGGGATATCTCATGGCACTGAGATCCCGTGGTGATGTCACAGTTGGAATAACTTAAAAAATAAGTCTTCAGGGATGGCAAAGCACAATGCTTTTGGGCTATACCTAGGAGAGACAGGCCAAAGATAAGCTGCTGTCAAAGGGACAGCAGAGACAGGAGATACTACTGCTTTGGAAAACATCTTCTTTATGCTCAGATGTTGGCTTTGGGGTCTATATAAACCTCCTTTTGGCCTGTGGAGGAAATGACAGCTTTTTTTTCTGGCCTCTTGACACACATCTGTGCCCATCTCCTCTTACCCCTTCCAAGGGCAGGGACTGTCCTTCCCTGTGTTTTGACACCAGGAATATCTTTGCTTACACATGACCCAGAAATACATTACATTGGAACCAAATGAATGAAAAAAAAAAGAACTTTTCAGAAGGTTCTGTGGAACAAAATACTTTTTTCCTTTAGGCAATGCAAAGAAAATATTTATATTTGTATAGCTGGGTCAGAGATCTCTTGGACATTCAGAGCTCCTGCACTCGAGACCAGACACTGTTTCTCTTTTGCAGCTGGATTTCTTTGTCTTCCTCTGATCCTTCAGTTAAAATAGATCTTTTTTTTTTTTTTTTCTCCTATGACAGCCACTTCATTTTTTTTTCCTTTTTCTGCCCAGTGAGAAGAAAATTGGCTTTATGCTTTATTACACAGCTAAACAAGGCACAGGTCCTTCTACCCTTGCCGACTCCACGTAACCGTATGTCACAGGCAGTGTGCACAGAGGTGCAGACACATGCAGGTGACGACCAGAACTCAGGTGACAAACAAGAAGTTCAGAGCAATGAGTGTTTGCCAGGGGCAAATCAGGCTTGCAACAGGTAGAGTTTGAGCTGGAACCAGTGAGAAACAAAAGGCAGCTGCCTTCCTTAAATTCAGTTTCTCTGCAAAAAGCTGGGTGTCACACTCTTGGCATCACATCTTGGAGGACCTGGGGAGGTGTAACATAAGACAGATGTTCAGCTGTTGTGCTCTCCTGCTCTGGCAGAGTATAGCTTTTAATACTTAGCCACAATGGGCTCAGATAATGCTTTAATTCCAGCCTTAGCTCTGTACTCGCTGGATTAAAGTGAGTTCTTTATGTATATATTGTCTGGTTATTGTAATAATATTTTGTGATTTTGAATATGCTTAATTGTATTAGGAATAGTGCGCTGGAGCCCTTTTCATCATTATTAATATGAAAATAAACACAGATTTTTTTTTCTTTCAGAAATAAATCAAATCCTCAGCAGGAGGGTAGGGTCAGCAGACCCACAGAGCAGAGCTACTGGCTGGGGGTAGCATGTATGCATGTATAGATGACTACATATATCTGTACCACCTATATTTGCATTCCTACAGCTGTTCATTATTTGTGTCTATTACGCAGCGGAGAGAGTGCAAATGTATGCAATTCAGACACAATAATGTAGGGATATGAAAGGACCAATCCATCAGTTCAAGTGTGTTTGGGTTTAAGGAGAAGGGGACTCACTGATAAATTCACTGATTTATTCTTGCTAACTCTTGCTGTATTCTGAGGCAGGGCCTCAGCCACAGGAGCTGCTGGAGCTGACAGTGATTTATATCAGCTGCGAGATCAGGCTTGGAGCTTTTAAGTATATGTCAAGCATCTCCAGCACTCTATGAATCTTTTTGGATGGAGTTTTCCAAATCAAAATCTGAAGGAAAGGCAAATCCATCAAGGAGGAGAGAACATGCTTGACTATCCTGTATTTAAGGATTCCTATCATGTTTATCGAGATCCCACTCAAGCTTTGACCATCCAGCTGCATCCCTGGCTGCAGCCTTGGCTAACAACCATGGCCTCATTCCAGAAGAACTCAAAAGTCCTGAAACACCGTTTGGGTTTAAATGAGTCCAGTAAAGATATGACAGGAGGGATGGCCAGCTGCTTGCTCTTGCTGTCATGACCTGGTTTTAGGGGGTTCATTCAGTCTTTTACAACTGTGTGAGGCAACATTTTTTTTCATGCTCCAGTGCTGCTACATGACAGAATACAGGAGGGTGTCACCGAAGAGCCAGAATGACTTAACTGCAGCCTTTTGGGGTTGTGTCAATGTTTCCTTCAAAGGGAATGGGACAGAAGTCTAGGACCTGGGATATCGGCCGGCACCGCATTCCTGGATGTCAGGGAGACCTGAGGTAATTCCCCTCTTGCCTGTGTTTCCCAGTCTATCTTTTGTGAAGTTAATTATAATCTGGAGGAAGAGGAAGAACTTCTTTACTGTGAGGGTGGCAGAGCACTGGAACTGGCTGCCCAGAGAGGCTGTGGAGTCTCCTTCTCTGGAGATCTTCAAAACCCACCTGGATGCCACCCTGTGCCCCATGCTCTACGTTTCCCTGCTGGAGCAGGGAGGTTGGACTAGATGATCTCTAGAGGTCCCTGCCAACCTCAACCATTCTGTGATTCTATGATTCTGTGAATCTCACGGTAGCAGAGGGTACAGGGTCTTTCAGGACCCATAAAAACAGTTCATCCAATTTGCCAGGATAAGCAGGTAAAAGTAACGGAAATGAGCCCTGGGGTAAAGCAGGAGTTGAGGGAGGAGGGGGAGATGGGCCAGTTCCCAGATCACTATTTTAAAAGGTTTCCAGCTCAGGAAGGCAAAGGAGGGCTCAGACAGGAGCTATTCAGCATATGAAGGAAGTGTTTCCCTCAGGGGTCCATCTGCCTAATTTGCAGGAGGGTAAAATTGTTTTGGAAAATAAGCCTAATTTTGGAGCATAAAATCAAATTGCCTGGGCTGGCAGAAAGGTGGTTGGCAGGAGGCATTGCCAGCCTACAGCCTACCCTGTCTATCCACAGCAGCCACTATCATGGGTGCTGAATGTCCACCAAGGACAGCTTTTACTATTGTAATAATTTAATAATAATCAAGATTCCCTATTTCATTATGAGATTTTTTTTTCCTAATTGACTTGATTATCAAGGCAGTCTGCTAAATTTAAGCCAAGATGTTAAGTCAGTGAAATTACATCAGCAAACTACTCATCTCCCTCTGCAATGCCCATGATGGATCAGTTTGATTCCATTCCATGGGATCTATAAGGACAGAACTCTTATCTTTTTGTATTTGTACTCAGCTATTCAATTGTCATGGTTTCTATAACGTTCCGTACCCCATTTCAATCAGGATATGAGGAAGAAAATGTAGCTACTTGGAGAATAGACCTTGCTCCATGAGTGTCCTTCAGGACGTCCTGGAAGCAGAAAACTGCTGTTACTGCCTGTGGTTTCAGTTTCTGCTACTCAAAAGCAATGTCTGGCTGTAATCCAGGGTCCCCTCTCTATGTCTCTCAAAAGCCTGTTTTGTTCTCACACCCCAGCACCTGAGAAGGGAGGAGTGGAGGCTGTGGGGCCCCGGACCACCCTTGGCAGACCACAGCTGAAGAAAGTGCTGTCACATCAAGGATGCACTTGCACTGTTTGTCTTTGACGGAAATTTTCACAGGAGGGTGTTGCAAGGACGGGCTCTGCTCGGAGTGTTAACGGCAAGGAAGGACTCCGGGGTTAAAGGAACAAGCTGGTGGTAGTGCTGATAAAGACACCGACAGGTCCTCTTGCGCTTTGGTTCTTTGACGTTTGTTGGACCAGTTCCAGAGGTGATTCTTACCTAGTCTGAAGCTCAGAAAAGCTCACCTGTGAACTAAGAAGCTTGAATATGTGTGTCCATCCAGCAAAACTTTGCCAGTGGAGGAGGCTCCTAACTTGCTCTCATTGCCTCCTCCAGACACCATTCCCTCCTCAGGTCACTGGATGAGCTCCCACAGGCATTCCCTGACTTGAAGCTCTCAAGACAAACCAAATTAAAATAGTCTCACACCATCAGCTGAGTTGACAAACTAATGAGAGGAAATAACATCTCACCATGAAGCTGTGTGAAGATGCTCGGGGCAAGGGGTTGGCTGGAGGAGGGCATATGATTAAGTGCGGTGTTAAGGCTGAATATGGGTTCCACAGCAGTGTGGAAGAAAGAGGGAATTCTCTGCATGAGTTCCTGAGAGACTGATTGTTCCCTAACGAGGAAGGCTGCAGGACATTCAAGTGAAAGGCTGGTCTCTCTGCAAAGACCTTGTGCCTTTCCCAGCTACTTTCCCAGAGCCAAGGCCAACGCTTCCCATAGCTCTTGCCAGGGCTCCTTAGCTCTATGAGTGTTGGCCTGGCAGCCTTGGTCCTTACAGGATTTGAGCACCATAGGATGATTCAGATTGCAAGGGATCTTGAGGAGGTCTCTATCCAGACTCTTGCTCAACACAGAGGCTACTGTGAGCTCTGACCATGTTGCTCGGGGCTATTCCCAGACTGTTGAATGTTTGTATGACATGGGGATTACTGATCTCCTGTCCTATCCCTTTATTCTTTGGGCTCCCTGATTCCTTACGTGGCCAGGTCCAGAACTGGCTGGCTGTCAAACCCAGCAGCTTTTGTCCTTCCAGCCTGCTGAGGATGCAGGAGTGTTGTGGTCTAATTAGGCTTGAAAAGTCCCCAAATTTCATGGTAGTTTTCCCCAGACATAATTTGTTTAGCCTTCTCTCCCCCTCTTCCTCCCCTTCCCCAGATAAGCCTTTCTCTTGTTTTCTTTGTGAATCTTCACATATGAACTAGAATAAAAACATATAAAAATTCATCACAGAAATGTGTTTTCTGGTGAGTGAAAAATTCGGGTATATATAACTTGGTGACTGACATTTGCCTTTTCAAGGTGTGGGGAAGACAGTCATGTGGGTTCTAAGTCAGATAATGACAGAAAAAAATGGCTTAAGCATAGATTTCTCCTAAAATATGGAGGAAATTCACTTAAACTGCAGAATTCCTTGCTGCAGGCATGCCAAAATTTTCCTTGGATTCTGAATCTGATAGGACAGAGCCATGAAGGGAAGAACATCACAGAGGTCTTATATGATCCTTTGAAATACACAGCCCTCCTCTCATTGTGGCCATGCTGCTGGCTGGATCTTTGAGGAACCTCTGTTGCTCCAAAATGACAATGAATGTGGTTCTTTAGCAAAAAATGCCATGCGTAGATGCACTATTTCCTCTAATACAGCAATGATACTTTTTGTTGTCCTGATAAACCTTGACGCCATTAGCATTCTATTGACTAGCCATTGAATTTGGATCAGAAAATGCCCATGTGTGATTGCAAAAAGTCAGAGTCAGAATGGATTCACACAGAAGCCTCTTTCATGCCATTCCACAGATTTCCTCCCATCTCCTTTTTTGGCTGACTACTTGTGCATTCCCTCCTCCCTTTTTTCCCTTCAGGGGAATCTTTAAATAAAACCTTTCCCAGACTTTCATTTGCCTCCAGAGCGCTACTGAAAATCGGCAATGGCACCGTTCAAACAGCAACTGGGTCACCCTGTACTTCTCACCCATGTGCAGGGTCTCACTCTGCTCACACTGATCCATGGAAAAGAGGAAGGGAAAAAAAAAATGAAAAAAAAAATGAAGTACACGCTGTACCGAGAAGCCTGGCTTGAGATCCACAGGATTAGCTCTGTTAGCAGTGTTATATGTAACCTTGACACGCAATCAGCAAAGTAAAATATTCATTATTGCCTGACTGTCAGCTGAAGACAATTTCAATTATTCTGGCATTTCAATGGATGAAGAAGCCCTTTAGGCTGGCTCATGAGATTAGACTTAAAGGCTCTGTAAATTAAGAAAGTTGCAATCAGTATATTATCTGGCAGGCAGCTGTGGAATATTCTACAACAGGGAGGGGAAGGAAGAGAGAAAAAAAGAGACAAATTGCTATATTCAGGTTGTGGTTTTGATATATCAATTTACAGTTTTAACATATGCATTTGTGAAATAATTGTTTTGCATTTCTTAAATCACGTTTAACAACATCAGTGTGAAGTTTCCAACTCCTGTAGCTTGAAAGGTCAGTTTTTCTTTTGCCTTGCACCTTGTTTTAAAGATTAGTTTTGGTTAGAGGAGGAAGAAAAATAGCATTGCCGGAAGAACAAATCTTTCTGAAAGTTATTCAAATATTATAATATATGACTGTTGATCATAGAATTCCATTAGGAGCAATATTTGCAATGTCCCCCAGGTTAATTTTTATAATGTGATCTCTGCCTCCTTTTGTAAGATATGCACGGATGTGGTATTTATGACCATATTTGGCCTTTACTGCTCCTGTCTGACGTGTTAAGGAGAATAATTTATATCATCATATCTTGCATTTCTAGAGCTTTTATCTCTGAGGTTCCCAAAGAGTTTCAACATTCCAAATAGCAGTGCAGAACCTGTTTGCTTCCCTTACTTGTATGACTCCTCCTGGGCAGAAATGCTGAGTGAGAGGGCTTGAAAAATGGATTAATAGAGTCGCTTTTAGCTAAGAATGAGTGTAATATAGTAGCAGAGTGTCTTCATTTCTGTGGGGTCGGATTTTGAGTTATACTTTTGGCGTAGTCTACATAGAGAAGATCACAGATTTGGAGTGGGTAGGATGCTGAGTTGTGACCTTGAGAAGCTGATGATAAACTGTGGTGAAGTTTTGTCAGTGAAGACTTCATCAAAGATTATGAGCAGGAAGGGTAGGAAGGCTGCTGCTACCCCAGCCAGCTGAACTGAGGATACACTTAGCATGACAGTCACTACAGCCACACTGCGTAGCTATCCAAGAGCTTACTGCCCAAAGAGAGGGATTATATAGTTCTAAGTCTCTGTTGATGCCCACCTGAGTGAAGAGATGAGCAATTTCCTCTGCAAAATGTCTCTGCTTGTGACTGTGCTTTGTGAAGGTTATTCTTAGAGGAATTGCAGCTTTTAGGTTTTTAGAGTACTTTTATGTTTGCCTTTCTTATAGGAGAGAAAGGATGCATTGGAAAGACCTCTGCCCATTGCCTAGTCTCATGCCCTGCATAACATTCACCTAGCATATTTAGATGTTTGCAGTATGAAGAGAAAACATCTTAAATTCCCGCTCTAGTCACTAGGGAGAAAGAGGAACTCCAGGAATCCAAATCGCTTTACCTTAGTGTAGATACTTCACTTCAGACAGGAGAGTCATGGTCTAGATGTCCTTGTTTCTCTCCAGCAACCAAAGGAAACTTTCACTGCTAGATTACATACTTATGTTTGAAGTTAGGTGAGATAAATTGCACTTTTTTTTTTGCTGTGGAATGGTTAAAACTTGCAGCCTTCAGTACAAAGTTTGCATTTTGCTATGCACATCTAGAGTGGAAAATACAGCACTGGTAGATCTTGCCTCGAAGTGCTAGTGATGATAACAACAACAATAATCGTGATAGCAACAGCAACAACAGCTTTAGATCTGATTCAGCAACTTAACAATTCTAAGCAATTTCATTACCTATTACTGTACAAAAATTTCAGCTGCCAATGTAATTTTAACTTCATTTAATCTCATTGAATCCAGTGCAGATTCCATTCACATTAGTGGAGCTATTTTCAAATTGTAGCAGTATATATGTGACTTTGAACTTCAGATCATGTTTTATCAAGAAGATTGTAATCTGCAGGGTCTTTTCTGCCAGGTTGTGACATATTTCTGGATTAGTAAAATGATGTGAGTAATGCCCTGAAAGTTAGACTCTGAACATCGGAATACAAAAGCCAGTATTTTTGAGCACAGCTACAGGTTTCCATAGTCCCTGTTCTGAGAGGCTTGAACTTGGATGTCTTTAGGAATTTGATTTTTGAGTATTGAGTGCCCCCTTTCTGAAATCCACATTCTGATAAAAAAAAAAGTCTTAAGTTGAGAACATGCAAGCAGACACCGCAACTAACTGCTTTCAAGAATCTTGGGCATGGTACAATTGACACACTTAGAAAATACAGTTGGCACCTTGCATACTTCTTTTATTATTTTTTTTCAAGTGAGCTTTTGACCTATATTTCAAAACCAAGAAGTTTTGGTAATTGAGAAGCAATATTTTCTTCTCATGAATTTTTGAAATATTCAACATTCTCTCTGTTGTTTCTTTCTTTTTTTATTTTTTTATGAGCTTGGCTAGAAAAGCTGTAAACAGATCCTTAAAAAAAAATGCTCAGCAGCAATTTACCCCACAGTTATGCATCTTTCTGCTTTGGAGAACGTTTAGCTAAAATTAGATGACAGCTCTATACCCTTAGAAACAGTGTTGTGTTTTTCCTCCATTTCTGATCTACATAATTCAAAACAAGGAAATGGCAGCAGGTAAAACTGCAGGGTAAAACCTTTGGCTGCTGGAAATATTTGCATTTATTAGGCTAACAACTGTAAAGCAGATATGCACATCTTTAGACTTCCTCATTCTTGCCTTATTAAAAAAAAAGATCTTTGAAATTCAAAAGCTTACATGTAAATGTGGAGTTTTCTTTTTTTTTTCCTGATGTAGATGATTGTACTTGGGTGGCTTAAAAAACCCAGAACCTGGAACCAAACACCTCACTATATCATTGTTGCTTAAAAAAATAAAAATAAAGGAAAAAAAAAAGAAATAAAAACAGACCTGATTTGGATCTGAAATTTGGCAATGGCTTCCTGAACAAGGCTTCTCCCCCTTCTCCCTCAGATGACTCTGAAATTTTCCATGGCGCACAAGCTAGATAGATAGATAGAGTGAACTGGCTTACTATGGTGCATTTGCTCACAGGCAGGCAAGTGTGGCATGTGCTTCCATAAAATTCTAAGCCTTATCCCATCTCTGGGACTTGGTGTCCCTTGGTATGACTCCTGACCAGCTCCACCTGACACAGGAGGCTGTGGAGCAGGAGGATCTCCTGCAAAGGAATGGACTGTCTTGGCCAACCCAACAGGGTGCTGCTTCTCAAAGGCAATTTCTCTGGTTGCAGGGTTGCTTCTGATAATTCCTTGCTTTGGGAGATAGGATATTGTAAGGACACTTTCTGACTAAATCCAGAGCTAGTTTGATGCCTTCTCCAGGAAGGGTGCTGTTCAGAAATGTACGGTTTCCTATTGCCAGGTCTGAGAAGATGACCTACTGGAAGCCCTGATCCTGTTTCCAGATAAGAAGATCTGACACATGGACGAGTCAGTGATGAAAAACACGTTACCCTCAGTGAGCTGTTGAGGAGGATGCTCGGAGCTGTGGACAATGCAAGATCACTTTGGTTTCTTAACCCTTAGTGCAAAAAGAGGATTGCGTTTTTAAGTTGCTATTTCTCCATGTCACATGCATCTATATAATGTGCATGATCATCCTTAAACCGCAGTTACAAATGTGTTATCAGTAACACTAACTAATAAAGTGTCCCTAGTGGCCTTTTTCAAGAAGGTATCAATCGATAACACAGAATGAAACAAAACAAAACAAAACACAAAAGAGCCCTTCCCCTCCTATTTACAGAGCAAAATGACTCACCAGGGACAGTTTCTTGTCTTTCCACAATGCGAGGGTAATGCCCTTCATGGCAAACACTGGAGTTGGAGCCCAGACTTTTATAGACTTTGTGTTAATATATTTTCTCATGGGAAAGATTAGACTAGTCCAGACAAGCATCTGTGATTTTTAAGTGGACTGAAGCAAGGCTGGGGAATTTCAAAAGGACACCCAAACAGAGTTTTAATGCTTCACAGGATAACACTAAGTGACAGTTTTCAAAAGACTTGTTAAAAAATTATTCTTATTTTGAAGACAAAAGGGACCTATTCCGGAACTTGACAATAGATGGATGGCTAACTTCACTAATCCAACTTAGGGTTTCTTTTTCCCTACTTTCTTTTACTTGGGTTGGTTTCACTGAACCAGTTAAATTGCAAGTGCTTACTTCAATATGGCTAATGCTCTAAACCAGTGTTTGAATTTTATACTAATTAGGGCCAATCCACTGACATTTTTTTTTTCTATAGTGTGAAGACTAGTGCCTGCAGTAACTCAGTGAAATTTAACATAAAAGCAAGATAAAACAATTAAAGTGGAAGAATATTTGATTAAGTAGCTCATTGATTTATAGTGAAGTAAATTGAAATTGAAAGGCTGGAGAACTTTTTTTTTTTAATGACAGCCATATTTTATGTTCATTATCAGAGTCTCTGGGCTCTTCATGCTTTTGTGATTAAAAATACCAGTTTAGGGATAGTAATTCTGGAATTTATTACTCTTGTCTTCTTTTTGAAGGATTTTTTTCCCTTGTTCTTTTTTTTGCTTCCTCTGGTAAAGTATTATGGTCCCATTGAAAAGTCATATAGAGCAAATACGTTGCGAACTGAGCCACAGCTGTTTGACATCATTTAAACAGCATTAATCTTGACAGTTACACGGGGTGAAAAAACAAACGCCTGCCGTCTTGTTGTGGTGACAGAGATTAAACCTCTCTTTGGGGAGGTTTCAGGGTGGAGGTAGGAGCTCATGGCCTGGGGGATGTCTCGGGCATCTGAGGCATCACCAAAGAAAGCTGATGCCTGGGAAAACTTGTCACACAGGAAAAAAGAAGGGGTCAAGGTCACTCTGGAGGTCACTATTGGAGTAAAGAGTCCCCTAAACTGCCCGAGAGCCAGGCTTTATCCTCTGCATCCTACTGCCTTGGCTCTGCGTCTATCCAAATCATATTTCCTCCCTAAATTGGAGACCTGACTCTCAGCCTCTTTGTAGGAGTTTTTTTCCATCCTCTCTCAATTCCCTGCTTCCTCTCAGGCAAGCGACCTGATACAAGCTACCTCTGCTGTGGGGAACTCCCTGCTCTTTTTTGGGGTATTTTTATCCACACATGACACCAGAGAAGGGGAACAGTTTCCCAGCCCTCCCTATGCCTGCAATTCTGAGAGAGGAAAAAAAGTAAAGTTCCACCACATAGCAGAAGTGAGGTGATGCCTTGATGAATGCTAGGAGACTCCAAAAAGAAACATGCATCCAGAAGAGTATCTTACTGGTGGCACTGGCAAGGTAAAGCCAGGGAGAAGAAAGAAGCCTAGGCAATAACCTTCCTGATTGATGAGCGTGAGCCTGAAAGGGTTTTGTTGCTGGTGGCTGTTTAAAGAGTGATTGCCCTTTCTAGGAGAGGAAAGGAGCAGGAACACAAGGAAAGCTGGATGGCTCAGGCAGCAAAGGCAGCCCGTGAAAGCAGCTCCCTTTTCTTCTCCGCATTCCTTCGGCTGCCAAGAGTCCTCGCTGTGGCGCTGGGAGGCTCCAGGGCCATCTGTTCGGCCTTTTAGAGACCTGCTATTCAATAGCGGGGCAGTGCTTTGTGGCATTTTCTTCCTAGAGTTACCTTTTCCAGAGACATCTGCTTGAAGGTCAGCTCAAACAACAGAAGAGCCTCTCAAAAGATGGGCTATCCCGTGCCAGGAGTGGGGAGAGAGGGGGCAAGGGAGACACGTTTCTCCTCCTTTCATCTACACCTCACCAATTCCTTCTTTCCTTGTGGCATCTTTTGGAGAAGTGGCATTCAGAGGGATGCAAACCTCCCACTTGCTTTCAGTATTGCTTGCTACCAGGGGTTCGGAAATCACAAAAACCAAACTCTTGAAAATTACAAGGTTGGGTTAAAAGCCATGAAACTGCTGTAAAAATTCAATTTCAGGGATCTTTCTTTTTGCATTCTGGTTTTCAGTTCACCTTCGCCTTTTTTTGGATTTCTTTGACGTAAAAGAAGGTTAAAGAAGGGATCTTTATTTATTTATTTAGTAAAGAGTGAGACACTCCCATGGTTCCACTAAACATAGAGGAAACCTCAAAAGCTGCTTACAATTAGACTCTCACCTTCATGTGGTTAAAATCAGGGGATAGGGATCATGCTTCCTATCGCAAAATCTGATCCCCTGGAATCAACATGAATGTAAGGATCTCTCTGGGCATCAGGACTGCCTGATACTTATGCCTATGTATCTTTAACCTTATCTTGGAAAACCATGGTTGTTAGTGACAGAGCTGCTTGGGGAAGGGAAGGGATGGGGGTAAAATTGCCGCTTTCTGTAGGGCTGTTATTAGTCCATGCAATGGAGGAAAGCAATAGCAGAGGGGACTTTTTCGGGTCCTTAGAGCAATCACATTTTTTTTTCTTATTAGCGTGGCTGAAAAATAACACACAGGCATCCGAAGTTAATTATACACCTGCATGTGCATGTATGCACAAAGGCAAGCACACGCAGAGAAATACACACAAATCCTCAACACACGTATCTGGGCAGTTAAAATTTATGCTGTTTTACTACACGACACTATACGCACACACACACACATAGAACAGTTCAGCCATACCAGCGTGTCTTTGGTTTAGGACAAACAGAAGATGATAGTATTGAAACCTTGCTATACCAGGGGAATTCTAATACCCTTCTGCAGTCATGGCTGGGAAAAGATTATTGAGCTGGTAGCAAGTTTCCAGCCCCCGACTCCCCAGCCAAGGCGTAGGGGGATCTGGAAGCTGGGGAGGGATTATTGCTACCCAGTTGAGGGAAAGGGATATGTGGAGGCGGGCTTACAGCATGGCCTTGAAGTATTTAATCCTGTGCAAGCAGCTGGAGAGCAGTGGTGGTTATCACTGGCAGGGCTTTACCTGGGGGGCTTGCGGCACTGATTGAACCTCAGTGAGGAGAGAGGCTGGGGAAGCTTTTGGGGGATGGAGAGGGAGCCACTGGAGCTCACAGATGAGGCGGGAATAAAGAAGGCCAATGGCAGAATGCAGCCACAGGAAACATGAGTTTTATGACCTGATTTTAAATGCATCTTCAGTGGCTGGAGGGCCCACCTACCCGTTAAGATCGGCATACTCTGAGCCCATTTCTGAGGCCAGACCCTTCTGTATTGTCTCCGCAAACTCGGATTTGTCTAGACGTGCTGAGGTCTCCATGAAGTGGGAGGATGAGGCAGTGGTGGTGAGGAAATGGTCTGGTGTGGACTCCAGCAAAGCAGGAAGTATGGCAGCCCACCAACTCCCACCTCGAGATCAGCTCTTCCTAACAACAATGCAATTGGTCTAAGCCACAGCTGGGCCTACAGCCCTATAGACCAAAGAACATGGGTCACAGAGTCTTTAAGGCCTC
This sequence comes from Tinamus guttatus, assembly GCF_000705375.1. Next base: position 181,994 of record NW_010588027.1, read on the forward strand.
ACTTGACTTTGCTGATCTCATGATCACTAAGGTTTTGCTCAACTCACGAAGGATGGACCATCACTCAGTTAACTGGGCAGCTACCTGCAGCAGCTGGGACGTGGTAGTATGTCCTAGCAAGAAACCAAAACTAAAGCTAGCTGTGAGTAGGAACTAGGCATCCTGTTTCAAGGTATGATTTTCTTCATAGTCCAAAGCAATGGGGTAAAACAATGTGTGTGATCAGGAGGCCACTGAGGAAGTGAAACTGGTGTGTTTCAAGAAAGGTGCTGGTTCCTGAATCTATTGGTGATCTTTTGTCCCAAGACACACTATCTACCTGAAAAGAAATTAAATATAACAGCTATAATCCTCACTTTCTGCACAGATACTCTTCAGATAACTGTACTTGCTACTAGCTTCATTGCTCTGCTCCAGAATGGGTATAGCCACACTTTGCTTTTCTTTCTGTGAAGATACAGGAAAAACAGGAAAAAAGTCTTATATCAGAATGGTTTATTTCACCGGTGCCATAGAAGAGAAGCCTACTGCTGAAATTTTCATTGTTTTAATTGCGGAGGTTTCTGTTTTCCAACATGTTCCCTTTGCAAACCAACTTGTGCTCCATATTCAGAGGAATATGACATCTACCAATGCAAATCCTGTGTTTGAATATACAAGTCATAGTGGGCTAGTGGGCTTTTTTAAATTTTTTTTTCTTTTTAACAGAACTGTTATCCCTGAGCTGGCTGTGGCTCAAATGCTGAGTGATCCCTTACTAATTTCCTCCTGACTCTTCCCTAAGGGGTGGTGACCATTATACTTTACCAAGACCTGCTCTAAACCACTGCTGCATGGTGTGTCCCAACCACATCTGCACTAGCTCAGAAGGCAAGCTTTTGGACACCTTCATTTGCTCAGAAGAATTTCACTCTTGAAGGCTCCAGTGACTAAACCACTGCTTACTTTGGATGATGCAAGAAACGTTAAATTTCTGTAGATGCAGTTATTCTGCAGATGCTGTGAACTCAATCACTCTTTGGACATAAATCTGGGCATTCCTAGGACAATAGACATCCTTGGTTTCTGCTCATCTTTTCAGGAGGCAGTGAAGGTGCAAGCAAAGAATCATGCAAACCTTCAAAGGCTATGAAAGCCTTCTCAGTATATTTAGACCTCTAAAAGATCTAGGAAAGCTAATCAAAACTCTTTCTTTTGCCCTTCCTTTCTCTCTTTCAAACACTCCATGGGTCTACACCAAAGACCATGATCCTTCCTCCTGCAAATAATATTGTCCCTTTGCAAGCACTATTGTGACCTGCCTTGTACTTTCTTGTATTTTGATGACTTCAGGCTCCCTAGGGGCTCAGGCAGCTGCATGATACACTGCTAAATTAGTGGGTCCTCATAGTTCAGACTCAATAGCCTGGCACCAGAATTTATTCTGGCACCTCTTGCAGACTGTGACTCAAAATGATGGGGAAAACTCCTATAGAGAGTTTACAATCATAGACACAAACACTAGTGTCTTTGTGGCTTTGCCTAAAGAAGTGCCACATACTGGAGTATAGAATAAAAGCTAATAGAGCCAGGATATAGCCCTTTTCTGTGCATCAGTTGGCTCTCACTCCTACCCTTTTAACCACATTTCCTGACGGCATTTCACCCTAACACAGTACACACCCTGCTACACCCTGTAACCTCACTTTCTTCCCAAAGACACATTTTGGGAAGTGAACACCCTACAAGTTCAATTAGGCTCATTTGAAATCCTATACGTTGTGTTAGCACCACACACTAATATTTCAAAAACAAGCAAGAAAATCACATGTGGATCTATTTTTGTTACACTCTGACCTACAAAAGATACATCCAAACCTGAGTTGTGTTACCCTTTGACCGGACAAGTCTCACTGAGTAGCTGAAAACAGCTTGAGTCTAAGGACTGCCCCATTTTGCAAGAGAAACCCTTGTAAAAGAGAGAAGGAAGATCTCAGCTTGTGATATCACGGGATGATTAGTCACCAGAGGAAAGTCTCTGCTTCTCAAATCCCCCTGAGTCTTAGATCAGGAGCTGGCTGCATGCTTCTGGCTGGATATTCCTTCTCGTGGATGAGACCCTAAAGGGTAAATTAATTTTCCTGGCTAAGACACAGGAGGAGGAGAAAGCAGGAAGAGGGTCTAAAGGATGATTCCTTCTGGAAGTACATGACTGCCAAAATAATCCTACAGGGACTAATGTGATCAGGGCCAAGCTAGAGTCATTCTCAGTCAGGAAGTCCAACCCAGGCCAGTGGGCAAAGCCAGACGGAGTGAGGGAGCCGTAATCACTTCCACGGTGGTCTCTTCAAGTGTCCAGCCAGAAAGGACATGGCTTGTTACGTCCTCTGATTTTTAGCTCTGTTTTTCATTGGTGTTAGCAACTGATGAGAGTTAGCTGAATTTTCAAATGTCCTGTCAAGGAACATTGTAAATAATATTTAACATCTATAGGAATCTTCTGGGCTGCATTTGTTCACAGCAGGGGAGAATTCAGACCTCTCACTCACCCAATGCTTCACTCTTGCAGGCCAAATCTATCTTTGAAGTCAACAGCTTTAGAGCAACTTCTTTGACTGTTGAAGTTCATAGAGCACATCTGATTTACACTAACACAGAGAATCTGACATCTCATCTCTATCGGAGTGAATGGCATCAGCCCAAATCTCAATTTGGCCTTTTGATTTTCAAGAATTGGCTACAAAATTAGGAATCCTTGTCAGCTCTAAGATTGATGCTGCCTGACTCCAAGCACGTTTGTCATGTGTTTGCAAAGTGAAAATAAGCCTACAGTTGTTGACAGTAAATGAAGTAATATTTACATAATACAGTCATACCTGTTTCCTGGTAAAGAGATCAATGCATATTTCTTTTTGCAGTAACACATCCATGCTGTATATCTTCACAGAGACAATAGTATCTGAAGCGAAACATTCATCCATCTATAAAATTAATTCTATTGTTCTCTACTTGCTTTTTGTTCCCTAATAGTTTATTACTAGGGGCCAATAGCCAGGAACAGTCTAGAGGGACAAAAAACAACCCCTTGTTCCTAGTCCTTTGGTTATTAAAACTGCTGTCATAATACTGGTGGTCAGAGGCTGCTCTCAAAAATTGGAGGCCCCATTGCTCCAGGTGGTGGATGCACTTGTGATAAAAGACACTTTCTGCCCACAGGATTTTAAAGGCGCAAAAAACGGCATGGCAGGGAGACAGTAATCACCGAGCAAATCAGTAATCATCAGCAAAGCTGTCATGAGAGCCCTGATGTCCTGCACCTTTCCCATCTTACTCCTGGTTGTTCAGTTCTACTGCCATATGTTCATTATCTGTCATATTCTATATGATATTTGTCAGGTATGCAAGAGTTCACATTACAGAACACCCATTTCATGCTGGTCTGATGGACAGTACTGGGGAGCTTGTTGCATGGTCAGACTAAGATAGAGAGCAAGACGCATGGAGCTATCGGCTCTGGCCCTGCACAGGTACTGCTGTGCCTACACTTCAGGGCTAAGGATCTGGCATGGGTCAGATGAATCATTCACTGATGTTTCTTCCATCTTTCTTCCTCTGTACTAGACTTTATAACATTGAAGAGCAGGTGAGATAAAACTCTTCCTTCTTTTTCTCTCAGCTCTCTATTCCTTTGGCTATGAAAATAGGTTTATTTTCCTGTTATAAGGCACGTTCCATACCATATGGTTCCCAAATGACTTAATGCGTATCAATAACAATAAATAAATGAATACCAAGATACCTCCACTATTAAGAGTCTTATGTGGCCTGTCTCACATAAATACTGCAGATAGTGATCATGATTTAATAATTATTTTCCCTTCTTTCTACCTCCATAGCCCTCTGTGAACTGAGCTTCTAAAGAAAACCTTACAGCTATTTTTCCCCCGCACAATGATACCTACATAACAAGCTCTGTCGTCAGGAAAGTTCCCCTTCAGTCCCTCCAGCTGCCCTTAAATTTTCACCCCAGTGCAGAACAAGATTATCTGAGTCAACTGGATACTTACCTCCACCCACTCAAGAGCAGCTGCATTTCATGCGGCCTCTGTTACTCTGGGTGTCATGCAAATGGGCACCAGCACAGTTACATCCCTGACATGGAACAGTAATATTGATGTTTGCATCCTTGTGGTTCTATTTCTTAAAACCAAGAATTATTTGTCCTAGTGCAAAAGAAGTTTTATGCTGCTCCTACATACCAAGTCTGGACTGGTCCCTGGTGAGGAGCAGAGGTAACAAAGGGAAGTTTCCTGGTAGGTAAGGCTAAAGGAAACACAGGTGTCATGTTCCACCTGGTAAAACAGGTTCCAATACCTTGGACTGGAGACAAGGACACAGTGATTGCTGCACTAGCAGTATCCAAACAACCTGAAAATGAGATCTGTATTTGGTCCCACAGGTCACTACAGACATCCTGTTGGCCAACTCAAGGGTGCTGAAGGAAGGTCTCACAATACTTTTAATAGGTCTTTCCTGATGGATGAGTCCATTTGGATGGACAACAGGCAACATGAGAAGGGAGTGCATGGTGTTAAGTTATAGAGACGCTATGTAACCCCAGTTTGGAAGCTGAGCTAGTATCTTTTCTCTGAGAGCTCTCTAGCTATGCTTTTCAAGGTTTCAAGGCTCCTTTGGCTTTGGTGGTGGAGAAGCGGTCATCTAAATAGGACCTGCAAGGGTGCATGTTTGAAGAGGCAACCAGAAAGTTAACTAGGTCTTTTCTCAAGTTCCTGAGCCACTGATACCAGGGATGATAACCTCAGATCTCCTGTAGCCAGCTCGAGGCTGAAAAAACAGGACAGATTCCTGGGGGAGCTGAGGCTGTTTAGCAGCAACTCTGATTTTGTATCTATACCCCTGCTCTCTCCCATCCCTGCTCTCTTTAATACCCCTGCTCTCTTCCACCTGCTCTCCTATGTCTCTCCCTCTCCTCATCCCTCGTACACACAGCACCAAGGCCAAGTCTACCCAGGTCTTGCACAGCTGAAGGAGTCAACTTTTTTAGGACTTGCTTTTTTGCCTCATGCTTAGCTATGGGGTAAATCTCAGAAGCTCCATCCATCAGCCACATTTCTCTGCCAGGCCCCTTAGGACTAGCTGCAACTACTGTGCTGAGAGGGGGAAAAGCTGGGCTGCTTCTGCCCATCAGGAGGAGTAACACACCTGGCTTGCTTTGGAATAACTACTCAGTTTTTGGCTGGATTTGCACAGGGACTTATACCCATCAGAGACGGCCCCAGCTCCCACGTGTTTGCAAACTGCACAAGGAATGGAAGAAGTCTGCTTCCTTTTTTTTTTTTTTTTTTTTTTTTTTTTTTTTTTTGCATGAAGAGAAATGGGATATAGAGAAACAAAGGGACCTGCCTCAAGTCACATTGCAGCCCAAATTTCTGTGCCACAGCCAGAAAATCAGCATCTGAATTCCTTGCATTTATATTAATGCATGAAATACATCTGGGTCAGACATACTTGGTGTGTTTCTACAGCACCTAGCACAATAGGGCTCATATCCTGAATGAACGCTGATAATACACTGGAGAACTAAGTAATCCCCAGTAATACTATTGAGGTTAATGTGGATTATTTTTCAGCTGTTGACCTCGTTATCTGTGGATGTCTCCCCTCATCATGCGTATTTATCTAATATTTCATTTCAGTTAATTTTTGTCAAGGGGAAGGATCATTCTTGGCTCCCATTCCCTGTGGGCTTAAGGGATCTCAGAGCAGCTCAGTGGGATCTGTGGATTCCTAAATCATACTGTGTGCTGTTGCCAATCTCCCAGGGTTGGATCATCAGGTGAATAAAATCTATTTTTGATTGAAATGATCATCCTGAAAAGAAATGCCCATCTATCTCATTTAACCATTGGTCAATTTTCTGTTTCATTTTCTGCATTGCTGGTCATTGCTAGTCATAACACTAGCAGGAAATAAAATGTGTCAAATTGTATCATTTGTCAAGCAAGTGTTTTTCAAGAACATCTGGGATCTCCAGCCATCGATCCTAACCTTCCCTGTACAGCATCCTTCTTCTGGACTTCTATCACGCTTCCTAGGCTCATTAGATACACAAATCCTTTAAAAGGCTGGTCCAAAGAATGCTTTATTTTTTATTTATCATTTTATTTTTAAAGGCTGAGAAACATTGCCATTAATAAGGGAAGGGAAAAGGACCACTGGAGAGTCCCTAAACTATTCTGAAAACTTGTTTTTAAATTTTCTTGAAAAGCAAAATCTCAGACCAAAAGTGAGCTTTTGGTCACCAGTTAGAAACTTTAGTAGCGATGGGTACCATGGTCAATAAAATGATGCCACCCAAGACTGAAGAGGCAACATCTGTGGTTCTCGGACTATTTCCATTCAGCCTTAAACAGCCTGGCAGAGATTTGTGGGTGTGCACGTGATAGTTCTTTCCTTAACAAAGAATATCCCTGTAAAGTGTTTGGGTCTGGATAACAATAGGCATAATAGGTAGTATCAGTGAATACCGTTTCTTTTTCTTTTTGTTTCTTTTTTTCTTTTTTCTTTAAGTGCTTGTCTTCTAGCATGTGATTCATCAGCTGCTGTTACAGAAAGTATGTTGGGAAGCTTGCAGCTGTGGGCTCAGGCTGCAGTTTCTGTGTCGTTGCTAGGGATTCTGCATTAAATATCCCAATTCTCTGCACTCAAAACTAGGAAAAATTGACATTCTGACTTCCCATAAGAGAATGGAATACGTGATTCACAGCCCTTCTTCTGCAACATTAATCAGGCCCTGTTTACAGGGCAGAGAGCCAAAGGGGGCTAGAGCCAAAGAGGTATGCTCAGAAAGCCAAATGGTGATGTCATTTGGGGCAAAACAGTAACAGCAAGCCACTTAACTGGCTTAGATGGCTTGTAGTGGGAGCAAATCCCAGTTAAATGATGGAGACGCATTAGAGTTTCTTGGCCGTGCCATTGATGGCTCTGGTTTTACTATGGATTGTTTATGGAGGAGCATAACCGAGCCATCAGCTGGAGCGGCTAGCATTTAAAGTTCATGCTAGGCAGATTACTCCTGCTATCTTGCTGTGAAACCAGGGGCTGAAAGGTTTGTATTTCATGAGCTGGGGTTTAGAGACAATAATTTCTGTGCACTGTATCAAGTCAGGTCAGCAGTTCTCTCCATACAAGCCAAAGCTCTGTTCTCCTTGTGATAGGCCCCATCAGGACATAGGTTACTGCTTCAGGTGGCAATCAGAGCTGCTTTTGGGTGAATGGTGCATGAGGTGATGCACATATGTCAGAAATTGCTCCTGATCCCAGGCATTCGCAGCACACAGAGAAAAAGGAAGAATTTTGATTGCCCTTTATCAGATGGAGAACTAAGGGAAATGATCGGGGGAAGGGATTTCCTTGCAGTCACGCAGGAAAACAAAAACTACATGTCTCAGCTAGGGAATCAATGTGACTTTCTTTATTCAACATGTGAACTGGAAGACCATCCACCTGCCTTCATGTAAAACCCCCTTTACACACGGGCAACACAAATCGTTTCACAAACTGAACAAAAGGGTTCTTGATACGGGTTTCTCCTCTCTGTTAGGCTAGATGCAATGCTGGGGCTGAGTGTATTGAGGTCTTGACAAAAATGATGATACTGTATGGGGAGATAGACAGGAAAACTGTGAAAGTAGAGTGCCATACATTTGCTGCAAGGAAAGGTGGCAGCAATGTTGCCTTCCTTGAATTTGGGCTGCATGCTGGAGAACCTTTTTCCTTCCAAAGTTGACCAGGACTGTCTGCCCACAGAGATTTAAAAAGGAAAGTCTGAACATCCTATCCACACAGTCATAGGACACAGAGATCTCTGAGCAAGCTGAGAGTGAGCCATTGTGCCTGCTGGTCTCAGTTTATATCCCACTATCTGAGGTTCAGCCCAGCCAAAGGACATCAGATCAGCCCAGACAGCAACCATCAGAAATGGCCATGCTCTTGCTTAGAGTGATCCTGCCTGAGGCTCACTAAGGGCATCAGGGGAAGTGCTTTGGGGCACTCACAGTGAGAGGAATGGAAAGTCAGGAGGTCCTGGTCTAAACTCTGTCACAAATGTACTATGTGCTTTTGGTCCTATTATTTCATTTTCTCAAATTTAGATTTTGCTTTTATCCATGGTAAAATAAAATGGCGGGTGGGGAAAATTGGTGGATAACCGCAGGGCATTTGAGCTCTCAGGTAGCACAAGATGCCATTAGGAAGCCAAGTCCTCAGCTGACAGCTCTCAGCTTTGCTTTGTGAAGACAGTGATTTATATAAGCTGATGACCTGGCTCCCTCTTTTCTGCTATGTCAACACACAACCCTCTCTATGCCAGCAACATTCAGGACCCCATTGCAAGCATTTAATAAGTTTAAGGAAATTCCTGTTTTCATCTTTTGTTATAATCAGTGTTATTTTGAATACAAACAATATCTTGAACAATTGTAATCATCAATGGAACTATCGGTGAAGAATACAGGGCTTTCCTGCTTAGACACAACTACGAAGAGGACTGTTTACTTAGCTAGACTGTCCTTTTATAGTTACCAACAGGAAATGTTCACAATGTTTGTGTAAGAAGGAGACTTCGAATTATCCCACATGATCTCTTCAAAGGCATGTGAGAACAGAATGTATGTTTTAAATCAAACTTTGCAACCTTTTTTTTTTCACCTTTGGAGTGAGCACATCTGGTTTTGATGGCCTTGCCAACCTGCTGGCTTTGTTGTTACAGCCCAAGTTTGTCACCTTCTCACCTCTACATCAGAAAGCTTTGGATGAAAATCCACTTTTGACTTTCAGTTCCTCCTGAATTACTTTAAAAACTGGTAGATAGTGTGATAAGGCCAACTTGACTCAAACAACTTTTGTTATCAAATGTGCAGACATCTGTAATATCTGCTGAGCACTAATACACCTTTGCAGCTGGGTCTGGGTGGGACTGGTTGGAGTGAGAAAAGGGGACAATCCAGGATGGTCCAGAAACAAGAACATGTGAAAACATCGTGTTGGGAAGTTGAAGGAGTTGAATACCTTGGAGGTCACTGGACAACAGAGTAATCAGGATGTCTCATTTTAAACATTGTTGCAAACATTAATTGGGGCCTAGGGAGAAACCTGCTGAAGAGTGTTATGGTGTATATTGCGGGGACATTCTGGCTTTTGAATTTTTGGTCCGAGATCTTCTATTTGAATTATCTTTTGAATTATCTTTTTTTTTTTTTTTAAGGAGAATTTCACAAATACCAAAGTGTAATCAAAAAATCTCTTGATCTCTCTCTCAGTAGGGCAGTTATCCACAAAGAGAAAATATCCTATCCAAACAGAGCAATAGGGTTTTGACACTGAAAGCTTCAGAATTGCCTGTTGATACATTTTCATGGCTGGTAGCATGAGGCTTATTGTAAAATATGTAATATATCATTTATAAGCATTAATACTATGAATCTTTTTCTGCTGATCACATGCATCTAAGCATGGACTGTTCCACACATGCTATTCTCTTGCTCTGTGATAGCATTCACAAGCCAGTTTAAGCTCTGAGTCTCATCAGGACTGAGAGTTACTTTATCCACATTTTACATATGGGGGAAGGGAGGCAGAGAGAGAGATTAAGGGACTTGCCCAGGGTCACACAGGAAGCCTGTGGTAGAACCAGGATATGAACATAGATTTCCTGAGCCTCCATTTGCTACATTAACCACGAGCTCTTCCTTCCTCCCCTGTCTGGGAGAAGTGACAAGTTTTCTTAAGTAAGAGAGGTGGCTTTCAGGGAACTTGGCTATAAGGTACTTCTCTGCGTGTGTCCTGTGCGATACAGACGAGCAATATCCTTGCAAGAAGCACATTATGCAAGTATATGTTTGTACCAGGGAAAGGAAAGGAAAGGAAAGGAAGGGAAAGGAAAGGAAAGGAAGGGAAAGGAAAGGAAAGGAAGGGAAAGGAAAGGAAAGGAAGGGAAAGGAAAGGAAAGGAAGGGAAAGGAAAGGAAAGGAAGGGAAAGGAAAGGAAAGGAAGGGAAAGGAAAGGAAAGGAAGGGAAAGGAAAGGAAAGGAAGGGAAAGGAAAGGAAAGGAAGGGAAAGGAAAGGAAAGGAAGGGAAAGGAAAGGAAAGGAAGGGAAAGGAAAGGAAAGGAAGGGAAAGGAAAGGAAAGGAAGGGAAAGGAAAGGAAAGGAAGGGAAAGGAAAGGAAAGGAAGGGAAAGGAAAGGAAAGGAAGGGAAAGGAAAGGAAAGGAAGGGAAAGGAAAGGAAAGGAAGGGAAAGGAAAGGAAAGGAAGGGAAAGGAAAGGAAAGGAAGGGAAAGGAAAGGAAAGGAAGGGAAAGGAAAGGAAAGGAAGGGAAAGGAAAGGAAAGGAAGGGAAAGGAAAGGAAAGGAAGGGAAAGGAAAGGAAAGGAAAGGAAAGGAAAGAAAAGAAGAGAAAAGAAAAGAAAAGGAAAGAAAACAGAAAAGAAAAGAAAAAGAGTAAAAGTCACACCTGCAAAGATCAGGTCTTCTTCCTTTCCAGCATAGTGCTTTGTCGGTGAAGTGAAGCTACTTTTGTGTCCTGGAGCAGTGTGATTGGGTGAGCGGGGACAGGCCTTTGAAGACCTGAATCTCTGGGATTTGCCTATCTGTCCACTTGTGGACATCTGCTGTGTGGATATGAGCTGGTTGCTAGAGGCCCACAGGGCATGAGCTAGGGAAGGGCTAATTTGAGTAGCTACATAAATCCTCCAGTGTGCAGGTGCTCATGGCTTAGCCCCTGCTTGTCCTAATGCTAGCTCTGGAATACCAAGAACTGGGCAAAACTTGCAGTTTCACAGAACAATCTGTACTTCGATCAGTGAGTTCCTTTATTTACCTATTTGGCTGAACTCAGAATTTCTCTCACAGATATTGGTACATAAAAGCATTCTTTTTTATAGGCAATAGGATGTAGAATATAAGAGATGTTCATGCTGGATGAGCACTTTGTGTATCAATGTAGGACTGTAAAAACAGTCCCTTACTGTGCTGATGAAACACCCTGTCCTGCCATCAGAGATGTGCTGGAGAAAAAACAGACCAGAGAAAACACAGGCAAAAGAGGAAAAGAAGATGGGGCCAAGCTCTTCTCCGTGGTGCTCAGTGACAGGATAAGAAGTAACAGGCAACAAAGTGAAACACAGGAAATTCCAGATGAACATAAAAAAAAAAAAAACACTTATTCACTGCGAGTGTGGCTGAACACAGGAATGGGCTGCCCAGAGATGTTATGGAGTCTCCATCCTAGGAGATCTTCCAAAGCTGTCTGCACAGGGTCCTGGAGAACCTGCTTTAGGTGACATTCCTTGAGCAGGGGCGTTGGACCAGATTATCTTCAGAGATGCCTTCCAAACCCAAATCTTCTGTGACTTTGTGAGCCTATCACCATGTGCATTTTTGTAAAAGAAGAACCTCTTTTAGATGGTGCTGCTGACTGATCTGTCATAGAATTACATGTCCAAGGAAGAGATCTTTTTCCCCTGGGATTCACTGCCGTAGCTGTATTGGATAACAAGGAAGAGGCAAACAGCAGCTCATTTCCTTTGTCTGCTTATGCAGCCAGACCACTGTTGACACAGAAGGCTTTTTAACTCACATATGTATACAGAAGGAAGGATGTTGTCAGTAGTATCAACTTTGATTACAAAGTCCATCGCACTAATAATTTGTTATTCTCTTGCGCTGTTTCAAAGAAAAGGATATTCCTAATTAAGTCATGGTGGTTATTTTCTGTGGTCACCTACTCCCTTTCTTATCATATTGCCCCATCATTAGCACAGAGATTACAGAAAGCCCACATGTCTTTTATTTGCTAGGCATCAAGATAAACAGGTAACTATCATTGCCTCCAAATTCATCCAGGTAAGGAACAGGCTGCCATCCTTGGTCTACCTTTGCACTGAGCACAGGATCTTTGGTGCTTATGGGGATACTTTTCCATCTCACCACAATATCATATTTCCTTGATCTATCCCTGTCCTAAACAATTGGCAAACCCATCTGGCAACCAATTGTGGTGATGCTCCTTCAGGAGAAACATTGGTGGAAGAAGGCTGCGCTTCCCAGCAAAGACTGGTTAGAGATATAATCACCCAGGGAATTACCCCAGGCAGCAGTGGAAGAGCAAGAGCAATGGGGATGGTCTAAGAGATGCCCTGAAAGATTTGCTGCCCTTATTTCATTCATCTACCATCAATTTGTTCTGGATAAGATGCCGTTATCTGAAACCCTATGATCAGTTTTTCTGCTCAGTAAAATGGCAATGTCCTTGAAATCATCTTACTGGGTTAGCATATGCTGTGAAAGTGCAAGCAAGGAAGTTGTAGATAGTGCTTGAATAGGTTTTGGGGGTGGAAAGAATATCAGGCATCCTGTTATAAATTAATCTCTAGGGCTTTGGCAATACTGTGTGAGCATTACTTCAGTGTTTTCCAGATAGTTATCTGTCTCATAGGCACACCCGATTATTACAATTTTTATTTAGCTAACAAAGACAAACCAAGATACTGGGAAAAAATATTTTTGAAAGTGCATCCTTATTTAGCCAGATGTTTGTCTTCCTTTGGTCAGATGTAGCTTATTCTTTTCATTTTTTTTTTTTTTGGTTACCGTTTCATTTTTTTTTCTTCTTAGAAAGATATTAAAATTATTTCCTGAGTGTTTTTATGCATTTAACATATTGAATCTGAAGTCTAATTTCATGTCATATTAGTTTGCGTCAGGTCAGATCCTAGTGATTTGGGACTCTTAAAAGTGAGTACATTGTGCAAAACTGGCTGCTAAAAAATTTCATGTACAACCATGATAGCCTTCCTCCATTGTTATTCACAGTGTCACACTCAGTTAAATCTCAATTCGTTCACTCCAGCTAAGTTTTATTGACTCAATGGCCTGTCCTTGTGGATTTAAATATTGCTAACATGTGTAAGCATTGTAGACTCTATCTCATTTTAATTGATAACAAATTTTCAGACAGCTGCCAATGTGATGAAACTCTTGCTAAGTCCACTGAGTTGATTTTATTTCCATATGAATGTATTCTATTTGAAAAATATGTCTATGCATTTCTTGCTATTTGTCACTGGCCATAATGCTTAAAGGATTTGGTCAGGCAGTCACAGCTGTGACATAGGTGACAACAGAGGTTGCAAATATTGACTAGTGAAGGGCCTACATTTCCTGCTTTAAAAACAAAAAACAGCAACAACAAAACAGAAGAATGGAAACATTGGTGGATATTCATGACTAGTGAGGAAATAAGATATCAAGACTTCCCTGAGTTCTGAAAGCAAGATGAAAATATCAAAATCCATTTACTGATTGTGACAGTATAGGGTAGACTGAGTTGTGGGCTGTGTTTATGCAAATTCCCATCAACTCAGCCCATTAAATACAGTGGATATCCTGTGATACTACTAAATATGCATCCGTTGTCCTGTACTGATTATTTGAGATCTCCAGACACACCTAAACAAGAAATAGGGAATTTTATAGTTGGGATGCTTTATTTAATGCCACCAAGGCTGTTAGCACTATGATTTTAGTTTCATTCTCCCAATTTTCAGAGCAGGGCCGTGTAAGGTTGTAGCTCATGAGTAGCTGAGATGGCCTCCTGTGACGGACTGTCATATTTGATGGCAGCAATTTACCATTGAAAGGGCATGGTATATGGACAGCTGAGTAATGGGATCCTTCATCTGTGAAGGACATAAGATGATAGGAGCTGCTGGGTCCAGTGCCCCTGGGGTTATGATTTTATATTTCTAAAGACAGTCACTTTTAAGATAAGAGGAATCACCCTATGTCAGATGTCCACTTGGTTTAGATCGAATCCCATTTATTGAAGTGAATCACATTTTTGGATAGCTCTATGCAGCACAATGTAATCACATATTTCCATATAGTTAGCTGCTTGGGTCCTGGAAACAACATTACTTTGTTAACATGGCACCTCTTGACCCTACTGAGGAGGAGAGCATATTCCATGGGGCTCTGCTCCCTTCAGTACCCAAGCTAGTACTGTGCTGTGTAGATATACCTGGTGTTTTTGCGACAATCTGGTTGTATATGATAAACTAACAATACTAATTATGAAGGCAATTTCCATTCCCCCACCATCTCCACAACCTTTGACAGCAAGTCAGATTTTGCCTTTGGAAAGGAGCAGTTATTTTTATTCATGTTGCAAAACATTTTCCAAACTCCACATATATTGTTATGTCTCTCAAATGCATTACATCACACGACCCTTCTGAAAGGTGTCCAAATCCTGCATTAAAGCACTTGTGGGAAAAGTTGAAAAAATAAATGGTTTGTGTTAAATGGGATTTGGAAAGGGGAATGAAACCTATTGCACCGATACAGTGAAAATGTAATGTACTAATGGATACTTCAGTTTTGAGTTAAGTGTTACAGTCCCTCATTAAACTCCATTCTAAAGTTATGCAGACTTACATATATGTTCCCCTTCTTTTCTTCTTTTCCACTGGATAACATGTAAAAGGAAAGTGGTGAATTATGTTCTCTCTGAACATTTTGCCATAAATAATGTAACCAAAGCAGGTGGTTTCACATTAAATTAGGAGAGAATTTGGTCTGCTTGTATTTCAAACGCTGACTTGGAGAATTATGTAAAACAACAGGCCCAACCTATGCCTCATAGATGATAGGTAGCCAATGAGAGCCATAGTGTATGTCCTAAGAAAGCTATTGCTGATACAGTTCAGGTGATAGGAGGCGTATTGCTAGGTGCTTGTTGTTTTGGTTAGCACATTCTTGCTGAATGTGGTAGACTTGGGAGAGTGTAGATTGGAAAAAAATTATATTAGATATCCCTACCGGTGAAAAATTTATTCTATAAGTTGTTCCCATGTTTTATTTTTACAGGACACCGTGGACCCACACAATACTCTGACTATGTGCATTCTGGGCTTGCAACACCCTGGCAACAAGGTGAGATATAGCCTTTCTTGCATGTCATAGAGGGAAATTTAGGACTTCTTGATCTCCATAGTATCCTCTAGGACAGCCTCATGTGCCATCTGGACCAATCCACATCTGGACAGCTGCTTTTCTGGAGCATCCATGTATCCTCTAAAACCATGCATAACTCTATCAGCACTTTATTTTGTCAAGGCATATCAAAGGGTTAGAGAAAAACTTAATGCACATTCAGCTTTTGCTTGAAATCAGCTAAGTCCAGAAAAGCATAGAATGATTACCTGAGATGTATCCCAACCAGACATATGATGAAAGTACCCTGCTGGCACTCCTTGGACCATCCTCAGAACCAAGTTCCCCGAAGTTTTGTTCTGAGACAGGCTAATAATCTAAGCTTTGTAAACATGGGCTGAGTAGCGATGGTGTCCGAAGAGAGGCTTGCAAGCTTAAAAGAGGGATTTTGGTTCACCGTTTCTAATTTAGAGTTGCATTTTATGGGATGGACTGTGCTGACTTTGAGAAAGCCAGCAATGTGGCTGCGTTATGTGAGAGCACTGATACTGCTAGCACGATTTATGGGTGTCCTGACCACATGTTTGGGGGACCTGCATCTTTGGGAGATTCTGTCTTTGCTCTGTCCAACTTCAGGGTTTCATGGGTCTTAGTCAGACACCTCATTGCTTAGGCTGGGTGATTCTGATAATGCTATCTCATTAAAAAAGGTAAGATGAGTCACCCTCTGAAGGTGCCTATCTTCCAGGGGGTTTCTGGATGACCAACATAGATGAAATGCATATCTTACAGGTGGGTAAAGCCAAGTGGGACCCCACACTTGCCTACTTTGCATTCAACTGTTTGGATGTTCAAAGTATATAAGAATCCTAAGGTACTGGTTCAGGCTTGTGCTATTACAGGTTCATAAGCATGCTTTATTAGCTGCATCCACTAATTCCTTTACGGATTAACTGATAATTTGTAACAAAGATCTGAAACTGCAAAGCCATCCTCACAGCATCCAAAAAAGACAGTGACAAGTTGGATTTTATCCTCTAATTTATTTCAGTATAAACACTATTGTACAAAAGCCATTCATACACAGGACTGTGCGTGTAGAAATTAAATAGCTACATGCAGAGAGCACAGGGGTAATCCAGGCTATCCTTAGTGATCCGATATTTACTGGCAGTTTCAGCCTTTGTCCCTAGCAGAAGACACAGATCAAATTAACATGAAAGAAGGAATATTGTAACTTTCTTACTAAAAAAAAAATCCAAAAGCATCCAAAAAGCCCACTTCTTTTTCTTTTTCTTTTTCTTTTTCTTTTTCTTTTTCTTTTTCTTTTTCTTTTTCTTTTTCTTTTTCTTTTTCTTTTTCTTTTCCTTTAGGCTATCCTTAGTGATCCGATATTTACTGGCAGTTTCAGCCTTTGTCCCTAGCAGAAGACACAGATCAAATTAACATGAAAGAAGGAATATTGTAACTTTCTTACTAAAAAAAAAATCCAAAAGCATCCAAAAAGCCCACTTCTTTTTCTTTTTCTTTTTCTTTTTCTTTTTCTTTTTCTTTTTCTTTTTCTTTTTCTTTTCCTTGTTCTTGTTCTTTTTCTTTTTCTTTTCCTTTTTCTTGTTCTTTTTTTTTAATTCTAGATTTCACTGAAATTAATTGAATATTGGCAGTTCAAAAATACAGGTCACAACCAGCTACAAATATGAAATGATTAATTTTTCTCTAAGTTGTCCCTCTAGCCAGCTATCCCTATCCAATATGTATACTTTCTTATTGCTTTGCTAGAATAAATTCAATAATAAAGTTTTATAGCATGAGTCTTCTTTATTTATTATAGCCTGGTTTCCTCATCAGTATCAATGGATTTAACTGTAATTCATAGTATGCTAATGAGAAAAGGAGCAGTGTCCCAGGTTGTTTGCTTTGTGAAGAATGAAGTTTCATGGATCCCTAGGGAAGTGGCCAGCATGCTGGATACTTTTCAGCTTGAAAGGAGGGTCAGGACTTTTAATACACAAGTATATTTTAACTGAAAAAAATGCTAATAATGACAAGAAACTATTATTATGCCAAAAAATACCCAAGGGATTTTTTTTCCTAGTTCTGGAATTCTCATTGGGATTGGCTAGATATGTAGAGAAAAGACATATTGAAAAGTGGGAAAACAGAAAAAGGGATTTGATTTGGTATTAACTGCTAGCTATTATTCAAAAAGATTCTTCTTCAAGACAAATGTATTCCCTTGTACCTATTGGCATCATTCAGAAGGTTTTATTGCTGCTATTGGAAATGAGGACATTTTTACATCCCAATTGTGCTGCGACGTACTGCGAAGGAACATTCCCATTGCATATCTCCAGATTCAGGACATCTTAAAATTAAGGAATAGGTCTAGTTTGAATGTAATCCCTAGTTTTGTGGGAAGACAGTGGTTTCGGGGGCATATTAACATATAAATGTCCCTAATTGTCTTGTCGATGTTTTCCCTGATCTTAGAGGGAACATGAAGAATTGTGTTAGACGAGATGCCTAAACCTAAACAGTCAAAATCATAATCCCACCTCTGTTTTTTAATTTCTACTTAAATTAGAAGACAGGAAGATAAAATATTTTACCACTGCTTGTTTTAAACCGTCCTCTGATTTGACCTGCAGAAAGTTGCCTTTTCTTTGACTCTCATCAAAACATCTCTGAAGATCTTCTTACTTGTTCTGGCCACCCAAGCTCCTTCCTTGGCTTATCACATCTTTCTGTGTAATTCAAGCTCATCTGCACCCTTAAGGCTCTTGATCCTTTTTGTTGTTATTGTTCTCCACATCCCGCAATCTCCATGCATGGAGATATGCATTTTTTTTCTTGTTTTTTTTCGGTTCTCACCCAAAGCTCACCAACAAAATAGACTTCCTAAAGATTATTTTTTTCCTATTCTTTGAACTCCTTCATCCTCACCTTGCTGTCCCATACAGGTGTAGATACCTTTGGGTCTGCTTTCTCCCCCAGCTTTCCACACAGTTTTCAACTGTATCAAGCAAATAAAAAGTTAACAGCTGCTAAGCTGGTTTCTACAATACTTCTCAGACTCTAAGTACATTTCTGAGATTTTGCAAAGGCAAAAACATTCGGTTGAATGAATTCTTGTGCCATAACTGGGCCTCTGAGGGACCTTCTCTGGAGGACCCAGAGGAGAGTGGAAGTTGTTGGGTGGGTGCCTGGGGCATCAGCCTGCCTACAGCTTCTTTCCAGTTGGCAGGAGGGACTCAGAGACAACTCTCAAGGATACAGCTGGTCATACTAGAAAAGGCTGAATGCTGTTTTCCGAAACTGAAAACATTCACCAGGATTTATTTCTATTTCCATATTGCAGCTCTTCATTTTTCTTTCCAGAGCTGTTTTCCAATATTTATAGAATAGCTACTGATAGTCTGTGAGGCACCTGGGAAGGTCAAAAAACTGGACATTTAAAATAAAATATACAACAAATTCTTTTTATTTTATCTTGCAAACACATTTGCAGTCTAGTTAGAACAACAAAGCAACACATTTCACATATTTAGTCCCTTAATTGAATGATAGACACAAGCCTTGACTCGTGTGATTCTGTTTCCTCTCTTGCAATCAATTTAATGCCATGAGAAATTCACTTTCAAAACCCTTTTTCATGGTAAACATAGAAACTTTTTATGTAGTTGCTATCAAGGCTTCTGCCGCTGCTGCTAACGTCATTGCATCTTTTGCAGGATCTTTAGTGGCGACAGATTCTTCCACAATTTTGCTTTTGGGCACTTTGATAGCAATTTCACTATGACTGAGAGCCTCTTCAGCTAACTTTATTTATCGTGTATCATGGAAAACTTTCTGCCAAGCAAAGTTCAGCACAGTGTAAGGTTTGATAAGATATTCGCAGCACCTTTTTTTTTTTTTTTTACTGTTTTTATGGGCTTTGAAATAACTCATCTGCCTCAAGTACTTTTTTTTTGTTCTTTTGAAGAGAATTTAACTCACTTTTGAAGGAAATTAGCACTGTTATCCAGAACAGCCTTTTGCAATGTTTTTTTCTAGTTATAGTCTTGTTCACAAATGTACACGTTTCCTTTAAGAAGATATATGCCTAAACCACACTGCATGGACAGGAGTCAATAAAGGAAGCAATTCTTGTAAGCCTGTATGCTTCTATTTCTATTCAGTTTCTTAGGAAGAGGCAACGACAGTAGGATTGTCTGACAAGATGCTGTCATCTGAAAGAATGTGCTGTTATACATTACTGATATGTCATACTGGATCAGACAGAAAAGTGGTAAAATAAGTCTAAATAGACTGTATCAGTATCTTTCAAACTTCAGTGTCTATAAAAATACCACTGGATTTTCAATTTCCAGGAGAAAATTAAAATAGAACCACCCCCATTATTCTTTTAACTTCACTTTTTCAAGCAGAAGTTGAAGAGTTGTTTGGATCTGTGCAATCTGAACACCCGCACAAAATTAAGGAGAGTGGATAAATGAGAAAAATAACTCACAAAATTTTCCCTCTTGTTTTTTTTTTTTTCCTTTGTTTCTCTTTTTTTTTTTTTTTTCTCTCTCTGTACACAGGTCTTCAGGCAGTTTGAACATCCTAAAGGTGTTTAGACAACCCAGTCTAGCAGATAACTTCAGGAAATGCACCTTTTGGTATAAGAATGTAATTCCGGAGTGACTATTTAAAAGTTTCTCAGTGACTGATATTTGCACTATGCCAGCATTATGTGATAAATCAAAAGTATAAAAATGAAGAAGAGGACAGGAAAAAGGGGAAAAGAAGTAAAAAAGAAAAAAGGGGAAGAAAAAAATAATTTGCAGCCTGAAATAGTGCTGAGAAGGGCATGCTCTGCAGGCTGATACAGGGCAAAGCAATCAGAGTGATGCCTTGGTACAGTAAGCGGAAAGCAGAGCAGCTGCACGGCACTTTACTTCTTTGAAACCTCTAACAGGAAGCAGCCTTGACGTGATGCAGGGAACTGGTCCCTCAAATGCTCTAAGGCTATCGGTGCTCTCGGCACTTAGCGCTTTGCAGCAGGCACTGACAGTTTAGCCAGATAGGTAGCTAGCTGTGCCTTAAAAAACACAGAAATACCCACACAAACCTAGAAATATGGAAATATCTATATACACCATGCCCCTTCACATGGCATAGCCCCTTTCAGCTAGTATCGCTATAGGGTACAATATCAAAACTCTCTTGCAGGGATGGCACTCAGTCTAGAGCAGGGCCCATCTATCAGCCCTGGATTTTCTTGGCTCAGTTTCTTCAAGTTTGACCCACAGGGGATGAGTGCAATGTCTTCTATGACTCTCGTTCTCCTAGGGCGGATATCCACGAAGCACCTGGGTGTTTTCAGGGCTGGTCATTCTCATAACGTTGGAGGTAATTTGAAAATTGCACGAGAGCAAGAGCTAAGGAATTTCTTTGCAGTGGTGTTAATAACGCCGTCACAGCCTCGTGACAGAGGAAGCTTTCAGACACACGCTGGGCGAAATGTGAAATTCAGGCCAGCGAGGTTAATTTATAAGCAAGCCAGAGGTCAGACTGTAAGGGCTGCTGAAGCTGCTACATGAGCCTAAGTGTAGCTGCATGCAAACACACACATGCACAGGCACCAGTAGGCACAGGCTTACACATGCAAAAACCTCTTTTTTTTAAAAAAGAGATTTTTTTTTTCTCATCTTCCTGATATGCATGTTGTGGAAAATGTGTGCCTCTGTGGGTCTGGTGACATGCAAATGTTTATGTGGGTGTTAAAAAAAAATGGAGAAGGTGTGAGGCATGTATTCAGAGAGCCAGAAAGCCACACACAGGCTTCTATTTATAGCACCCTCGTGGTGAAATAGAGAAACCTAACTGCAGCTTCTACCTGCTGTTCCCAACTGACGTTTGACAAGGGCGGATTAAGAAAAAAAAACCCTTTTTGGGGTCTCTTTGTAGTTGTAACTGACAACAAAAAGTGATGAGTTAGCTGTTTCCTCCACGACCCTCACTGAGCGGGTGAAGGAGGCAACGGTTTAGCAAGAGCGGCAGAAGGAGGTGACGTGGTTGTGGTGCCTGGAGACGGGCTCTATCCCCCCTCCAGAGCAGTGGCTGATGGAAAGAAAAAGCAGCTGGTCTCAAGGGGAAGGCCAAGCTGTGATTCCCAGTCTGGATTCCCAGCCCCAACGTGAGCCTGAAGCCACTTGACGGTGCATGGAGAGCCACCTGAAGGTGCATGGACTTTTTGATTTCTTTCTAGTTCCACCCATTAGAAAGAGAAACAGAGAGATCTGGTGTCCCGGTATCAGGGTTGAGCTCTGAGGTTTTATTTCAAACCCACAGATGACTTTATACCAATAACAAAACGGCTCTCATTTTGCCCTCACCCTTGTTTCAGTGGATTCTTCTAATATGGGCTCAACTGGACCTTATATATGCCTGCCTGTTCTCATGTAGTGCCTACTGCAGCATTTACTCTCTTGCTTCCCTGAGGAGACTAATTTATTCAAATATCTTTTCCTGTTTGAAGCCGAGATACTCGGTAAGTCAGAGGCCAAGGTGAGTAGGCATCTTACCGCCTACCTCTTTCCACTGCAACGATTGGTCTTTGAGGTCCTTGGTGCTGGCCATGGTCAGAATAACTGTTTTGACGCAGAACGAATGTTCCTATGCTGATAAAGGACATTTTATCTTCCTCAGCTCCCCACTTCATGATCCTCCAGATCATGCCATGTCAGTGCAAATCTGCAAAGAGGAGTTGATGATTTTCCCTTCTCATCGGTAGTGAAGGCAGATCTGATGGTCAGAACAGGATAGGGCTGGGAGGAGAATTTTCAGGTTGAGCCAAAAAGTCCTGAGTTTGGCCCAGTGCTGACTGAAACAGCTAACTTACTTAAAGCTAATAAGCTTTTTTTTTCCTGGCTCCAAAATTTTATTTTATAAAATGTAAAAAAATGCAAGTGGACAAAATAGTTTGTAAGCTGGTATTGTTTACAGCATGAGGATCTTTCAGAAAAAAAGAAGTGAATTATTCAGTAGCAGAAATATTCTATTTTAAAATTTTAAAATAATTTTCAATTATTTGTTTTAAAAAGTTTTGACTTGAAATTTTGTGTCAGTGTAGTTTTAAACAGTAACATCTAAAAAAGCTAGGGAAATGTACAACTGGATTCATGTTGAATGAAATCATTACTTTTGGAAGTAAACTTTGAACTCTATTGACTCACCAAAAATTCAGAATATTTTAATTTTGAGTCAATCTGAATTGAATTTTTATCTTACTCGCTGTTTTAGAAATTCAAGTGAACCAAAAATTAGTTATTTGCACAGTCCTAGCATAGTAATAAGCAGTGAGTTTTGCTGATTTTCATCTCATCTGGAATTGCCGGCAAAGCAATTACTTGGAACTTCTATTTCATTCTAACATTTCTTTGTTTCATTGCTCCTATATTAAATCTGTTTTGACTGAGCGAACTGGCCATGTGGCATAGTGTCTGTTCCTAGACTGCAACAGACTTCATCTCTTAGGGATGAAGAGCACTGAAGTTCTTCAGATCATGATTATCTGTGATATTTAGAAAGGTGTCTGATCAGTATTGCAATATTGCAATTGTTAGGGATAATATTTGGGCCTAGCATTCTGGTGCATTAATTCTGATAACTACATAACTAATTAATTATAGGTTTTTCTTTGGTGAATGTTCCTGAGTATTCACTTGAATTTGCATGTTTTCTTGTCTGTCAATAGGTTACTTTGGGGTGAGACTAGAGGTGTGACAAATGCTGCTAAGATGGATTCTTTGCAACCAGAAGGTGAAAAGGCACTCTTTTCTCCACATTCCTGTTATTCTAGGCCACTTTTTCTTCTGCTGCTATTGTGTTACCTTTCTTATGACAAAGTATGAGAAAATAATCTAGGAAAAAAAAAAAAAAAAAAGAACCAGATAGAAATTTCTTTAAAAGCGTAGGTTCCACCTTAAAGATAAAAGTTAGCAGCCAAAATTTCTATTTGTTAGAGAGGAAATCAGTAAGACCTTTAGAAAAAAAGGGTAGAACATGTATGTTCCTCTCCCACTTCTCTCATGTGCAGGCAGACACCGAAAGTCCCCGTGAAAAGCAAGGTGTTGCCTTGGCCTCCAGGTCAGTGGGGGCAAACAACAGTAGACCAGAAGGTGTGGTGAGCTGCCGCAGTGGGTGTGGGTGCAGCACATGTTGACATGACATTGACTTGCACTGTACTTCAGAAACACGTCTTGCTGGAGGGTAGCAGCACCAGAAGCCTGGCTCATGTCCCTGGGCTGGGTTGAGATGTTGTCCTCAGCCCAGAGAGTTCATGGCTGCAGGGACAGAGACAACAAGGGTGGACAACGATGGGGACTAAGTGGCACAGGCTGACAAAACAGCTTCTGCACTCCTTCTACAAGGTCATGCTGATGTTGTGGAAGATGCTGTAAAGACAAGTCAGCTACGGGAGTTTTTTTAGACACATTTTTGCATTTGTTATTCTAAGAGAGTCATGAAGTTTTAGGTCGGGCACTGCGTAAATGTTGGTTCCTGGCCTAGGGTAAAGTACTGCTAGGCATCTTTTGGGTTTTAAATTTGCGTTAAGCAGAACATGTTAGGGCAGTGCTTACCCTCTCCAGCTCACTAGTCGAGACAAAAACACAGGCAGGAGAGGTCCCTCAGTTTTGCCCCTAGGCACACTGAAGGAGGTCATGGTGAGGTGGGGTTCAGGGACAAAGAACTGACCTCAGCAAATTCACCCCAGTCAAAATAAAATACTTTATTATAATTTTACCTGAGGATAATTCAGGCACTTCAGTCATCCTGAGGTTAAGAAAAAAAACAACCCAAACCCAGCTTTTTTTTTTTTTTTAGTGAAGGCAAGCCCTAACTGTAGACCTAGCTTGAGGGCTTGCCTTCACCAGGGATACTTGGTAGATTGGCATTGCCAGTTGGCTAACTGCTGTAAAAAATTATCATGGATATTCCCTCAGAGTCTCCCCATCTCTTCTCTTTGCAAACTAAAGCTCATCTTCACTGTAAATCAGCAAGTATTTAGCCTGGGGCTAATGCTCGTGATTTAAGGGAGAGAAGAAGGTATCGGTTCCTGAAATTAATTGCCAATAAGTAGGAACATGTCATCTAGAGCCGTCTTTACATGGATGTCTGTGAATCGTCTCTAAAACAGGAGCAGGGAGGGTTCGTCACAAACAGCAGCTCTTCTGTAGCCTTCAGGTGCAGTGTTTAGACACTTTTTTTTTCCAATACAAAAAGCCACCTCTCCCATCCCCCTGCTTGTACTAGATTGAACCAAGGCTGAGCAAAAGCTGGCAAAGCTCCAGCCGAGCTCAGAGGGTATGCTCAAAAGCAGGAAGCTGTGGCAAAGCTGAGTCGCTAAAAAGCTGCTGGAGCTAATATATTGTGGTCATGGGGATAGGCAGCATATCTGAGTAGCGATGGGAAGAGTAGAAAAGCACCTTCAAAACAGACTTGAAAAATACTGCTGATCTTCACACTTTGGCTGGGCTTTTGTGCTCACTGTTACACTTGAGATGTTCAGATGGACTTTTGTGCTGAGGGTCGCTCCAACATGCCGTGTGTAGGTGATCCCTTGCTCAGGAGGGCTCAGCACGGTGCCTGCCTTGCAGATGCCTCACTTGTCACCCATGCACTGAAATGAAGCATCGCTTTGGCTTTGAAGGTGAAGGGATGTGGAGGGTTGTGTTCATCTGGCAGCACCTATGATGACATCTGGGGCAAAGCTGGTTGTAAACACTCGGTGGCGAAAAGCTAGAGTTAAACGTCTGGACTAACTAACTTTTTTTTTTTTTTTTTTAGTGGGATGAGAAAAAAGGGTACCAGCTGTGGAGCTAATAAAAACACCAGGTGGTCAATATATCATGGAGCCTCATTGTTCTAGGAGTTTGTTTCATTCATTAATATGAACTGCACTGATGAGAACAGGATACATAGTATTGCCTTGTGAGATAGGGAGCCAGGGGATGGAAGGGGTGAGGTAAGACGAGCTTTTCCTTCTCTAAGTGCCCTTGGGAGAAGGTAGGGAGTGGCCTGGTTTCAGTTCTGAAGAACAGCTTCGAGTAGAGATAAAGGGAAGACTTCCACAAGCTTCTCAGTGAAGAGCTAGCTAATATCAAAATACTGTCACTCATTAGGGAGCTGCAGCCAGCACATCTGATGGGAGGGATAAGATACTCTCTCCACGCTTGAACTGTGCTCTCTACCCCTTTGAGTCACACCAGTAGCTCCTCTTTTTCAGTGCAGCCTGAGAGATTATTTCTCCTTGTGTCTCTGGAGAAGATCCAAGGAACCACCAGTATAAGAAGGGGAAATAAATGTAATTTCTGTGGTCCCCACTCTACTGAGGATCAGAGCATACACAAACATCCAAGGACACTGTCCCACCTGTCCTCCTCTCATTAAACCATGGAACCAGGACAGGCAAAGCAGGATGTATTGAGAACCTACATGCCGTTCTTGTATGTTTTGTGGCTCTTCAAGAAGGCCCTGCTCTTGGGTGGAGGAAACTGTGAGTATGTGTCAAGTTGGTTAGTTGAGCTGTGTCAAACCCACTCTCAGATCGTGCTTGCTGCTTGCCCCTCACTCCTTAGAGCTGCTCTGTGGTCTAACCCATCTAGCCATCAGCATGTGAAAGATGGATCCAATTCAAAGAAAGAGTTGTGTTCTCAGACCAGTTCCTGAAGCTGGGTCAGGCAGGCCATCTCAGCGCCCTGTAACAGGTGGTGCTTTTTTATGTGCTTTGTGTCTTAATATGGGCTTCAGTCAGGAGGTATACATAGAGAAGGAGGAGGTATATCATAGACCCCATCTGCCAGCTTACAGTTTGGTCATATCTGTGTAGGCTCTGTGCCAGATATGCAGCCAGAATGGTGGCCAGGAAGGAAGCAGTGATGGACCTGTTGTGTTCAGGCTGGTTCTTACATCCCAGCACAGAGATAGTCTTATCCAGCTGTGCAAAGCGCAAAACGCCTGACCCCAAATACCCTCCATGCTCTAGCTCTGCTGTGGGGTTGCATACAGCCTTGTATTTAGTGCTGTTCTCAGGAGGGGACAGAACATGAAGAGTAAACATTTTCCTAGAGAGTATGCTCTAACCTAGAAGCAGAGTTTAAACAACAGCAACAACAAAAAAATACTCATATATGTTGGCCTGAGCTGTGGTTTGGAAAGAGAAAAGGAGAAAAGAAACAAAACAAAAATACTGTCCCACAAAGAAGAGAAAACAGGAAAGGAAAAGAGCAAAACATCCTGTACACAGCAGCCAGTGAGTCGAGGAGGGAGGGTCCATGGCATCTGCATTCCTGTGCTGAAGTGGGCATGGGCGGTCTCTGTAGTCTGACACAGGCTCCAGCCCTGTGTCAGAAAAATGACATCTCTTGTTTACCTCCCGACTAGATCAGAAGGTCCAGCAGTAACTTCAGACCCTCTCTAAAGGCCTTTTAGCGTCTACAGGCTCTATCATTACTGGTGAATTTCCTGGGATAAATAACAAGGATCACAGATCTGCAGCTGGGTGCAGACAGACACAAGCTCTGTCTGTCCCTCTGCAAGATGGCTGGATGAGGGATCAGTGCTGATCCTGAGGCTGTGCAGTGAACTTAACACCATATTTTGATGGAGCTGACAAAGTCAACACACCTGAACCAAAGTGTAGGCAGAGAAACTTGGGTCTTGCTGCACTTGTCTGTGCAAAATGCTTGTTTTTCATCACAGTTACCAGCCTGAGAATGAAACCAGTGTGGGGATTTAGCTTTGGTGTCAGGGAAACCTTTCCCTTAAGGAATACTTTACCAAGCCAGGTTAAACACCAGTCAGGTTCCTGTCTCCTGGTCATTGTTTGTGTGGTCGTGCTGAAATGCCTGTGATTTCCTCCAAAGCCCATAAATGTCACTATTTAATCAGTTCCAGAGTTACTGCCTCCTCCTTCAAGCACACTGCATGCATGAATCTATCACTGAGCTGCTGGAGCTAATCTCCTTCTCTGCTTTTCCTTCTGGAGAGAACAAAATTATTTTTTGAAATAGAGGAAGAGCATTTCCAAGGGATGGAGAATACGGTCTTGTGCGGGGAAAGTCAGGGCTCAGTCATTCTGCGTCGCTGTGGATGGAAGGGGAGGATGGACAAACAGTGCACTGTCAAGAGGCAAAACCTGAATGAATCCTGGAAAAGCTGCTGCTTTCTCATCGCATCATCCTTGAGGTTAGTTATGCTGGTAAAAAAACACTCACAGATCTTCCCTTTAAATATCTGCACTACACAACGAATGCAAACCACGAGAAGCACTTTCTACCTCTCCCATGCATTTTTTTTCCATTGGTCTCCCTAGAAAAGTGTTCCAGGAGACTGCCAGGAATAATTTTTTTCCTCTGCTTTTCTTGTGGGAATTTGAGACATCCAGCTGACACATTTGAGTGTCACATATACGTGATAGAGCCCAGGGCAGAAACTGTGGGTCTTCTTCCTCACATTACAGTTGCAATGGCAGCAAAGTTCTCTCTAATGAGACTGGAAAAAGCATGCTAATTTCAGAGATCTTAGGCTTAGTTTTAAACTAGCTTTCTCATTTTCCCAAATCACTTAAGCTTGAGAATGGAAATTCTTCTGATATAGGGACAAAAAATGATTTGGCACATACAATCTTTCTAACAAGGTGTTTGATATTTGGGTATTTTAATAGGTGCTGCCAACTTACTTACACTACCATTCATTATAGCTCCCTTCTATCCGCTGTCCTCTCTTTTCTAACTCTCACCAATCCATACCCTTTCTTTTCTATCACCTTGTTTATTTTAGGGCACAAAGATACTTAGAATTATTTATTTTTGGATCAGCTACTGATTCACTTAGTGACTGACTCATTTCATCACTCTATGCCTCATTTTACCTATATATTAAGGAGGATTAATGATACCTGCTTTTCAAGGTGGTTAGAGCCTTAATTCATTCTTGTAATGTTTATAAAGAGATTTGAGATCCTTGGTTCCTGGAAGTTAGGGAGTTGCAAAGTATCTTGTTTTTACTTACTAATGTCTTTTGTGTTATAGAAGTACAAGAAACCTTGAAATTACTTGGAGAGTTTGTTATTTTCTGGGTTTAGTTTATACTGCAGCTCAGTTACAGGGATTTTTTTTTTTTTTACTGAGGTTTCAATCAGGTTTAACATTATGATCTACTTTACTGAGGGATACTAGGTGTCGGGAAAGACAGCAGTGGTTATTTCATGATGAGTAACAGAGTTGTGCACTGCGGAGTGATTCTCTCGCAAATCCGAAGTGCTTCTCTCCAGGGGTGGCTGCATCAATAAAAAATGGGTAGCCATAAATCCTAAGCCAAAAGAATAGGTTTCTAACAGTATGGTGCATTTGCTCCAAATATTTTGTCAGATTTGTGAGAGATCATTCAGAATACAGGAAGAAATGTGAAAGGATAGCAAACCAGGTAGAGGCATGAAGGGAGTGTCTCCGAATGAATCCTAAAATCAGTTTACAATTTCTCAAGTTTGCTGAGTAATCTACCAAATGATACCAACCGATGACCACATCTGCTACGAATATCACACTCTTATGCAAACATTACTTACAGAAGGGATAAATTTGAACTTGAATGCAGACAGATCATCAGATTGGCTATAGCAAAAATAGCTCCACTGAAATCATTACAGAATACTTGTTTCTTCACCTCTTGTCTTATACACTTTGGCCAGTTTGTGTAATGCAGAAAATATAGTTGTGCAGAAAATAAATGGATGGAATACCCCTCCCAACAGAGTTAATGGGGGTTTTGCATTCAATGTGAATGGGACTAGGCTTTCTCCCTGCTCTGCCTCCTTCTGGACTGATGTCAGAATCATAAAATCCACCACCACCAGTCCTGTATGCAGAAATCTCTCTGTGGAGGAGGCAAGCAGAATGGCAAATCAGCTGAAATATCAACAAAGCAGAGTAGGAGAAGTGGGATTTGGGCTGTCTGATCCATTTGCCTGTCTTTGTCTTCCAACGCTGTTTAGAAGAGCCTCAGGTTGAGCTGACCCAGCAACTGAGACCACTGTCTATGAGCGCAGTGGGAATTGTTTCTGTGGGGCCTATGGCCCCCAAGGGTCTCCCTACTCAGGAGTATTGGCATGCCTTCTAGGTGCTTGCATCCAGCCATACACAGCACAGCAGCCAAAATATGGCCCAAACTAAAGCCTCTCTTTCACAGAGCTTTTATTTTCTGGACTCAACCTGCTAGTTGCTGGTGATTTTTTCATCTTAGCAGACTTCAATAATTATTCAGATGACATATATAGGGAGGCCACAAATCGTTAACAATTAACCCAACTATCCAGCTCTGGAGCCACTGCCAAATATTTGTTGGTTTGTGGAGGAAGTCTAAGTGAATAAACTGTACTAAGCGACAATGGCTCTGCTTCCCAGCCAGACTGAACAGCTCATAATGTAACTCAAACGTTTCCTCTTTCTAAGCCTTCTTATAAAAGAATAGACAAGGAAAGGGCAAAAAGGACATTTAGAGAAAGACAAAACTGGAAAAACAACCACTGATGTAATGTACTTTCTAAACTAAACACAAGGCATGCACTGTTACAGCTATTTGAATGATGATTAAAACAAGACAAAGCAAATAGACACGTAACTTTGTCTGTTGAGCCCAGAATGTTAAGAAAAGTGTGAAAAAATCCATGTTGGATCTATAACAAATGTATGTCTTGTGCTAGGCATTGTCTGACTCATATTTACCCCTAGCAGAGAGAAACACCAAAAAGTAGGGTGGGCATGGTACATAGAGCTGTGTGTAGGAACTAGGGCATCCAAAGCAGATAAGCAATAGAAACATCATGGACCCTGGTGACCATCTTATGTGATCCTACAAGGCCCTGCTGAGACTGTGTCTTCATTGTGGAAATGCAAGGAAAAGAGGACAGGCTTTGAAAAGAGTTTAGAATTTGAATCACCAGAATAATGAGAGAAGGACAATTTCGCAGTCCCATTTGACAGAAGGATAATTAAGGTATGGAAAGATCAAAGTCCTTTTGCCACTTAACCTCTTCCATATGTCTGATCTGGCCCATTCACGTACTTACACCTCTTATGACATCAGGGCTAAGTGTCACAGCAGTGGTGTCTTCAGACTCAAGATCTATGTGACTTGCTTAAAATCACAGAGGAAGTGTGTAGGAATAATACCCTGATCTCTTGAGTCCCGCATCACTCTCTCAACCACAAAACCATCCTTCCTGTATCTGTATAAAGATATAGCTGAGAAGTGATTTTATGTACATATGCACGTATACAGAATGCCTTATAAGGAGGATAGGCATGCTAAGGTGAAAGTTTCATTAGAAATCAGATAAATTCAATAAACCTCAAAGTGAATCTTTTTGGTAAAGGAATCTTGTTTCTGTAAACTCTTCCAGCCATTTTCGCCCTTTTCAGGCTTTACAACAGGACTGGTTTTTTGGCCAAGTTTCATGAAATAATAAAAAAAAATCACATGAATCTGAGTTGGAGCAATGCTATAGAGATTGCTTTCATAAGGCAAATCATTACAACTTCAGTGCATCTGGTATGGGTTGCAGTCACTGATTTATTTCAATGATTTTCTTTATATATAAAGTGATTTTTTGTGTGTGTGGGAAAGTAAAAAGCAAAAATGATGAGAAAGTGGTCTTCATTCTGCAGTGAATGCGTAGGTTCAATATGGACAATGACAACTTTGATAAAGTTAACCAGCAGATTTTGGCTAGAGCTAGCTGAGCAGTTCTGAATTATGCTAGAACACAGCTGGGCTGTATTTTCAAATATTCTTTAAGAGACATTCTTATGGAGACACTCATGTGATTAGTAGATGTGCAAAAAGAAGTGATTCCTCTTACGCTGTATCATTAAGGAGTGGAATTCCCTTCTGCCGTAATTTATATAGATATTCAAAAGTTCACATGGATTCAACAAGCAACCACACAAATCTGTGAAAGAAAAGATCATCTAGGATTGTTGGATACAAAGACACATTCTTGGCTCAGAAAGTCTCTGAGCCACAAGGCAAAGTCTTCTGGGGAAAGGTCACTACTAGCCTTATTTTTTCGTGCTTTATTAGTGTGACCTGTAGGGACAGGACATACGCCAGGGCAAGAGTATGTAACTGTTCACTTTGATTTCCTAGACCTATCAGATTTTTTTGTGCTTGCAAGGAAGTGCACTGGAGGAACTGAGCCCAGTCTCTAGGTGGTGGAAATGAAGCACTGCATCAGTGAACTCTAAGATGCTAGGGGTAGGCTTTCCGGAAATGCTCAGGATTGGGATCTTTCTGCTAAGGTACTAAGAATTGATTCCAGTGAAAGCAGAAAGAAGGCAGCGGAGAGGGTGTGCTCACCTGGCATCCCTTCTGTCACCTGAAAGACAGGCAGTGCATTTAATCCGGTTGGGTAGTCTTGCTCTTTGTTCAATGGGAAGATACAGGCACCTCCAGGGACAGATTCATCCCATCCTAAAACTGCATGAGTCACATCCTTGATCTCCATTTACTATATAGTAGCAGTGTATTTACCTGTGCCTCAACTCAGGTGCTGTGAAATGACATCTAATGTCCTTTGAGGTGCCCTATGGTATTTTTTGGCTTCTGGATGACTCTCTAGAAGGCATGTGCTTCCCATGGGTTGTCTTCTATGTTAGGTATATGGAAGTCTTGGATCACTTGGAGCATCTGAAATGATAGTGGACATCTGTGTTTAAACAACTGAATTAAGCCTCATGGTTCACCTATGAACAACTACACACAGGCACCTAGGGTTCCATGTCAGGAGCTGAATCTCATCTCTAGTTTTGAGATGATAAAACTGAGGTAAGATGAGTTCCAGCGAATGATTTTGAAAAATGCCATCTTAAGAACAAAAAATGTGTAACCTCTTCTAGAAGCACTCAGCATGTTGCAGTGAAGAAAGCTTCCTTTTTTTTCTCTTCTCCTCAGTTTTTATTGCTCCTAAAACTTTGCTTGATACACTTCCAAACCCTAAAGGAAAGTCACTTTTTTTCACAAAGGGCCCCTCCAGAGTTACTAATAAATGTCTCATACCTACAACAAATAATTTTTACATTTAGAAATATATAAACCCCAGATGGTTTTTTAGAATGCATCATTTTACAATAGTGTAAAAAAAAATAAAGAGAGAGATTCTCAAATTTGTAACACAATAAAAAAAAGCCAGCTGCTACTTTACACTAGCTGTCAGTACAGTAGATGGAAAGTGGCTTTTAATCACTCGTTGGCCATTAGTTTGACAGAGCTTCTTCCTCACAAACCACAAGTCACTCTTACACATGGAAGCAATTTTGACTTTTCTTGGACGGGGGAGGGAACCTCCACTGTTTCCAAAGATTTTGACAGTTAGGACGGCTTAGCTCAAAGCTTCTTGGTCAGGGTACATTTACATAGATGGGCACAAATGGATGAAGTTCATTTTGCCTGCACTCCAAGCTGGCTGGAGTTTGGACAGCTCTGAGCTAGAAGCCAGAAAATCATGGTAGCATGGAACTCTGCCTAAGCTAATAAGATCTGATGGTGAGAAGTAAGACATATTTGTTTGGGCAATGCATCATGTAGCTCCACAGCTTCTGCCTAGCTCAGCATGGCTCAGGGATTTCTGGTTCTGTGCACCCATGTCCAGTGCCTTCATCTTCTCTGATGATGGTATCTAAAGAGAAGGAAACACATTAGAATGATTCCTAAGTCCACCAAGAATTTCTGTTACCATATGAAGTGTTGGATCGGGCCTGTGGTCAATAGGACTTGAACTATTCCTTCCTTATAAAAAAGGCTACGCTTAGGGAAAAACATAATTTGACAGATCCCTATCCAGCAGATTTTCCTTTTGTAGCTACTGAGCATTTCTGAGAGGTTCATCTACTCTCCAGTGAAGCAACAGCACAAGGTTGCAGACTAGCTGATCATCAGGACAGACTGTCTGTGTTACAGAATGCCTCATGCATACAGAAAATGCTGACTTTTGCTGTGTCATGACATGACAACCCAACACAGTGCCCCTGGACAGGCCTTGAACTCTTGATGAACAGATCTGAGAATGCTATGTGGTCTTCCTTGTGAAATGTGCATGCTTGAACATGTTCCCCTTTGCATTCTGTTAATGCATGAGAAGGTTGGATGAGAAATGGTCTCTTCTGTTATATATCCCTTCTGGGCTTATCAAATACACAGCAATATTAGCATGGCTCTGATTGTGCTCGGTGTTCAGCTAAGATCAGGCCTTTATGGACGCCGAGAACTCATGCAAAATGTTTTAAGCTGTATCTCACTTTTAAACAATGACAATAATACAAGCACTGAGGAACAGCATGAAAGATTGTGCACTTGTGGTCTTTTTTTTCTCTCCAAATATTGATCTAATCAAAACAAGGGCTTGAAATGAAAATGTCACTTCAATGCTAATTGTGGTCTTGAGGTCACAGTTAAGTAGCAGTGCGTCAACAGTTAATATAGAACCTCATTCTTCCTAAAACTGGTGTGAATTGATAGTAAAGCTAGGGATGTCAAATGCATGACACTGATGTGAAGCCAGTGGGAGTGGGAGTTGAATCAAGCCTCTAGTGAATTATCATTACTCTGAATTTCTCTGATTTCTGGCAGGTTTATGGCACGGTCTCTACGTTATTTTAACTTTATGTTTTTGTGTGTGTGTGTTTAATGTCCTGTCTATCTGAATGCTGCATAACCACAGTGTGTTCCCCAGGGGCATCCCTTCTACATATACCCGAAGTTCTGCTTAGTGTTTCACTTGGATTTATTTGAATCTTTTATTATTACAGTACTGAATGAATACTTGCATTAAAAACACTTGTCCCAGTAATTTCACCAAACCTTCTTTTTTAATGACTTCATCACATGGAGGCCTTGGCACAAAGGATCATTGTGAATACAATGCAGTGCTATAGATTTAAAAAAAAATGAAGTTTTGTCTATCCACAATGCTTGTAATGGGCTAATTAAATTTGTACAAGAAGTGCTATCAGACACTACACGGACACTTAAATCATTTTAGAAGCAGCATATATTGATTAGATTTGTTTGGGTGAAAAAAGTCTTTAGAAATATATATATTTTTCTAATGGAGCATTTTTTATGAATGGAAAGAGAGAGTTCTTAAAAATCTGACAAGATCAGAAGATTTAAAGGATTCATAATTAGAGCTCAGCATGAAAGAGATCTTTTTAATTTTTTTGTCCTGCATAACACAGACAATATCCCTATACTAAATTTCGTGTTGCTTTAGGTTATCTTGGGAAGGACTACATGGCTGCTCTGTTGAAGTATTTATATTTTAATCGGTGAAATTAAACTCTTCTGTATAGGTAAGGCCCGCATAGAGACTTAAATATGAGCAGTTTCCCATTACAGTCAGGGGTATTGATAGGGTGAGGGCATAGCATTGCATTTGAGGATTGTTGATGGCAGGCCCCTTGCTTCCACCATGGAGTTTCTTTCTCTAGTAATTTTGCCTTGTCTCCTGTTTATTTTGTCCCTTTTTTTTTTTTTTTTTCAGTCTAGTTTCATTAAAAAAAACACAAATTATTCAATTTCACTGTTATTTTATAACTTACTAATTTAAATTAAGCCAGGAGGAGAGGAGAAGGAAAGAGGAGTGGTAACTCAGAGATATGACATTTCTGCAAAATTTGAGAAAGGAGTTTGCCAAATTAATGCCCTCAGTGAGGCATTCCCCCAAAGAGAACGGCAT
The DNA here is from genome assembly GCF_000705375.1 of Tinamus guttatus. Next base: position 216,766 of record NW_010588027.1, read on the forward strand.
CAGCCTAAACTCAGCTATGTTATTAGACACTGGAGAATTCACATAGCACATCAGACTAACGCACATCTCAATTTTCACTGGCTCTGTGATGGTGAAATATTCTTAGTCTAAAGAGAGTTCATGAAGGGAAGGGCATTAGCATCAGTTTTGAGCAGCCTGTTTCCATTCACTGGTGCAGCAAAATGATGGTTTGGCATGATCACTTGACTCGCTCACAAAGACAACATCTTACTTCAGTCTTACTTTAAGTCTTACTTTAGACTGAACGTCATCTAGCCAGGAAGAAGTTTAGGTTGAGGTAGATGTCTAGATCCTCTCTATGATCAGTGGAGAGCACGCACTTCCTCAAGGTGATGAGTGTATCCTAAACGAATGGTTGGACTGGGTAGCCACTTTCCAGGGCAGTCACTTTTGAGGACCGCTATGTTCTCCACCGAGTGCAGAAGGATCCAGTGCTGCTAGCTTATGTCCAATAACTGATAAAATACAAGTGAAAGGAACCATGTAGTTGCTAATTCAAAAACAGTGGCTATTTCTCCCCACCAACAGAGCAAGAGCATCTGGGCTGCTTACTGCTCCCTTCATCTGTGCCATCATGGCATGTACAACAGCTAAATTAAGCACTTATGTAAACTGGCCTTCTGTGTTTGGAGCTGGGCAGAGTCCCAGGGCCTTGTGGTGAACGTAGTTAAGAAAGGTTTATTCTTATCCAGCCTCGTCAAGATAAGATCCCTGTGAGAGTTCACTTGTAGGCAAAGGGAACCTGAAGTGCATTTGGAAAAAAAAAAAAAAAAAAGTTTTTCCGCTCCAAGCTCCAGGTCTCCACTGAGCCAGTCATTGGATTTCCCAACTGCTCTACTAAAAATAAATTGATGAAAATGAAAACTTTCTCTTGGCAGAGATTTTGACAAGTGTCTAATGTAGACCTGTGCTGATGCAGTCAATGAGTAATAATATCAGCAGAGTCAGCTATGGGAGAGGTTTATATTTTTCCTTTTTTTTTTTTTCCTTTTCTTTCCTTAGGAAGGGGGAGGGTTGTGCTGTAGCACATTATTTAGAGTATAACATGATTAAATTGCCAGAGGGGGAAAAAAGTCAACCCATTGTTCAAGGACTATGCATGGATTGAACATTAAGAAGTAAATTTCCCCACCTGAAAAAAACGTAACCCTTCCTCTTTCTCTTTGGCACAGCTTCATCTGGAAGCTTTACATGTGCAAGTTGGTTTCAGAAGGTGGATCAAAATCCATGTTCAGGTCTGATACAAATGAAGGCCATCTTTGTTGAATCTTAGAGAAGGATCTTTTCTGCCTTATGCAACAAAATCTTGTATTATTATTATTAAAGAATGGATTTGTTACAGTCAGAAAGAAAGCTGTAAGACCGAGTGAAGCACTACTGAGTTACACCAAGATCGTACATGTCTTTTTTAAAAGTGCACTTGATTCAATATTAAAAACAGCTGATGTAAACCTGATGGACAAGGTCAGCTGCAGTTGCAGCCGCAATGGGATGGGAGTGGGCTCAGCTTTATGGCTGCTGTCATGTCCTGTATCAAGGCCTCTGGGAGCTGCAATGACTCTTGACTGTTGAGAGACACCTAGCTTAACAGGCTTGGATAGTTAACCTTAAAAAAACATAAAAGCTGTAAACAGAAAATGCTAACTCCATGAGTAACTCTGAAAGCCTGGAGAATATTTAGCAATCCTCTCCATTCACATCTTGCAAGAACGTGCATCGACATGCACTCAGGATAAACAAAATGAGGTCTCTTCTGTAATTCTGAAATCCTTTTGAAAGATGAGGAAAACTGTCAGAAAGCTTTTGTTATCCACTATTCAAGTTCAAGTTATGACTTACCCATCATGTAACTCATTGTATTAAGTAGTGTAATACCTGAGTAACCAGTTGGAAGAAAACTGTTTTTTTTTCTATCAGTTTATAGAGACCATTGTGTCTGTAAAAATGAATGAAGCATCATATACAAATACTTCTCTGTTGTTAAAGTATAGGTTACTGAGTTTAGCTGTAATTTCCCAGAGAGAACTGAAAAGTATTCACCCAGAGACATCCAGACCTGCAGAAACAGCTAGCTTGGTTGGCTGGTTGTCATTCTTACTGAATATTTGCAAAAAATATTTGCAAACCTATTTTATCTACATAGCCCTTAATGATAATTTTCAGATTTAGTTTTCTTAGAGTGTTCCTTTCTTTAACTGAATTACAAGTGCAAAAACAAGATTGTGGTCATATCATGTTTAAACAGGCAAAGTTTCAAACATGAAGCCACATCTATTATTCAGCACTATCTTCTAAAAACATTAAAAGATACTCTTTTGAACTCTGTGGTTATTTTTGTCAGAAGACAAAGCTTCTTCAAGTTGAATTCTATCCTGAAACCAGGGTGTGAATAACATTTTCATTGCTTTGTGCATGGCTCATGGTTACAACTTGCTAATCTACCTGCTCAGTGTTCATTGTATTCCTTTTACCCTTCTCTCCCATGCATTGCTTCTTTCCTTCTGTCCTTGGTACCATCAAATGATGCAGCCCCTTCAACGCTGATGCTCGCAGGATCCTTTGCTGGGTTAATTGACCTCTCTAAGCTGGTAGAAAACCATTAAATTTCTATTGCTGTCTTTTCTGCCAGCTCAGTGAGCCGAATTGGTTCAAAAATAGATATGGGGTGCTGTGGGAGCTGGTGGAGCAGGAGGGGTGATGGGGAATGTAGTCCAAAGTGAGAGGGGAGGAAGAGAGGGAGGAACACACCACCCCAGCTACCGCAGTTAAATTAATTCAGCTGAGTTGTCTACCTGCACTTTATATAGGTATGGAACCATTTACCTGACTCATTCTTCTCCCTACTTAGGGTAGAAATTAATGAAATAGCAGGTGTCCCTTAAAACAAAGGGTGAGAGATAGCATTGTTTGCATTTTCAGGCATTTAGAAATTTCTGTAAATCTGTCTGGATTTGGTTAACTTTTAGATTGACATTCAATCTTAAGGAGGAATGGAGTCTTCCAGAGTCCAGTGAATCTGCTCATCTGCTTCTATCATGCTTCCATGTCAATTTATACTTATATTCATTGCTCAGAAAGAAGGAAAGGACATGATAAAAAATTAATAAACACTTATTAGATGGACCGATTCTTTTCTATGCTTTATCAGCAGCCTTGGCTCACTATCTTTCTATCCATTATCAAACAAGGTTTTTTGCTAGACTATGAGATAGGCATGAGATGAGAGAAGGAACTCGAAGGTGTGTAAAAAGCCTGAAAGTAACTTCACAGTGAATATATCTAAAAAAGCCTGAAAGGACTTAAAAGTGACTATATATATATATATATATTCAGATAAATCAAAAATAGATGCAAAGTTAGGAAAGTAACTCTCCTTATTTGAAAGGACAGCTGATGGGAATATTAGCTAAAATTTGCACAAGAGTAGAACTGTGGAAATTAGAAGTGAGGATTATTATACTACAGCAGATTGCAAATGACTATGTTCTTTTTTTTTTTTTTTTATGATATGAGAAATGAGAAAACACCTGCACAGAAAAAAATCTGAAATCATACTGAGGGTAAGTGGAATTGACATTTTCATTTTGACTTCATTGATTTGACTTGTCCATTTTGATTTATAATTTATTCCTGGACTAAAGTAGATATATCTTATATATGGCAACAAAACCTGACACAAGATTTTCATCACAACAATGTATTTATATTTTATTGCAATTACTTTTCTGGGGGGAAAATATAGATGAGATGAAATCACTATTTTCTAACAGAATAGAGCTGGTCATCCCCAGTGAAACATTTAGCTTGAATTATCTCTGACTTGCATTTATCCAACTGAGGAATGGTGCCACAAAGCCACTTGGGATAAATTCATGAAACTGAGAGGGAAGCATGCGTAGCAAAGAAATCTCTTAATTTTACGTGCTACCATTGATTGGCTGTTAGCCTTCTAAGAGTGGCAGTAGAAATTTACAGTTGACAGAGAAACATGGTTATTCTTGCCTTAATTTGTGAACTGATGCTGTTTCACCAACCTGAATTGTTCAAAAGTCTTTCTGCTTGTTTATTGATCCAGTGCCAAGTAGATCTTAGTGCTTACACATCCAGTGTTGTGAATTACAGAGGAAACAGATGCAAGTTCCAAGTGTGTGATCACTGGGTCTTCGTGACCATATTTTCTTCTTTGCAGAAGATCTCATGTTCTCTGTGATGGGCAGAACAAGAGCAGCACTGAGGCAATGCATTGGTTTTGGTGGAAGGCACTAGCTGGAGATTAAGAATATCTTGAGTTCAATTCTTGCTGCCCACGTTGTCTTCTGGAGCTCTGTGGTCGGACCTGGAATGATGAAAAAGCATTTGGAGGGCTTAATAATTTTGCAAACCTGGACTTTGGTTTTTCTTTCCCCAGATCTGCAACAAGGCAGGAAAGATTTTCTCCTTTTTCTTCTTTTGACTTCTGTTATCTGTTCTGTCAATGAGCATTTTCAGGGCTTTCTCTGCTCATTTATGCATTTAGTATTTTAAGGCATCTATTTTTATTGACTCATACAAATACTAAAAGCAAGAAACCATGAGAAGAATCTGCTAACTGTATTAGCACACACTGAATGACTAGTTGCCAAGACTAAGGTTATCCATCATCAGCCAAGCCCAGGAGAGATGATACTAATTTCTACTGGCAGAAGCGTTCAGTGCATTTCAGGTTTAAGAATGAGGATCACTTGAATGTAAAGAAAAAAGTCACATTCCATCTCATATAAAGCAAGGGCCCAGGAATGTCCTTTTGCATCTTTTAGGCCACTGGTATGGGGGAAACATATTTTATGCTTTTGTTATTCTCATTTTTATCTGCTTAAGCAGAGGTAGACTGAGCAGCAGCATCTTGATAAAATTCATTTCTGGGATGTGGCAAAGGCTTTTCATTGCAAAGCCTGCACATCCTTTTTAAAAAGCTAACCCTCCCCACCTCAAGTGAAATAAGTAAATAAATGAATAAACACTTAGTTGAAGCCCTGTTATTTGTAAGACATTAGATTTCTTGTTTTCATTTTTTCCCCAAGTCTTCTTTTAATATTTTCTAACACTATTTCTTGTAGTAACAAAATTTATTTGCTTTCCAGATGATTTGCTCTCCCCAGTGCAAAAGGGACGTGGAACTCCTAGAAAGGGTCCAGCATAGAGCAATAAGTGACTGGAGCATCTATTGTCTGAGGAAAGAGAGGTTGTGGAGTCTCCTTTTCTGGAGATCTTCCAAATCCGCCTGTATGCGACCTCATGCCACATGCTCTAGATATCCCTGCTGGAGCAGGGGTGTTTGACTAGATGATCTCTAGATGTCCCTTCCAACCGCAACCAATCTGTGTTTCTGTGATTCTGTGAAAGACTAAGTGAGCTGAGCCTGGAGAAGAGAAGATTGAGAGGGGATCTTATCAATATATATAAATACCTGAGAGGAGAATGTAGGTAGGATGGGGACAAACTCCTTTTGGGGGTGGCCAGTGATAGGACAAGGGGTAATGGGTACAACTGGAAACACAGGAAGTTCCATCTCCATGTGAGGAAGAACTTTTTTACTGTGATGGTGACAGAGCCCTGGAACAGGCTGCCCAGAGAGTCTGTGGAGTCCTTCTCTAGAGATCTTCAAACCTGCCTGTATGTGACCCTGTGCCACGTGCTCTAGGTATCCCTGCTTGAGCAGAGGTTGGACTAGATGATCTTGAAAGGTCCTTTCCATACTCAACCATTCGGTGATTTTGTGATGATCTCTTTACCCACTCTTATCACAGCACAAGCCTTCTTTTTAATCAGATTTCTCAGAGGGCTAGAGGTATCAGAAATAGCACATCCAGCTTCATCATGATAAGAAGTCAAGTAAGGGAGAAAAAGTCCACAACATTGTCCCCCTAAGTATGAACTCAACACTATTAGACACCAGAGAATTCACATGTTGTGTCACATGAGTAACAAATGTCCAAACAATGCCAAAATTCTTGATCAGAGGAAGCATCAGTCAGCCAGAAAGCAGATATCCGTAAACCTCCATTCCTTGTTTAGATGATCGTAAGATGTTTTCTTCTTTGTGTTCTCCTTATTCCCTGCTGAAGCTGAGGATTGGCAACAGAAGATACAGCTGTTCCACAGGTTTTGTCTTCCTGTTTTATTTAAAAGTGGCTGGTTTTGGACACAGAGCAGGAGCTTGAGATATGTGAGAAATCATCAACCATGGCTTGACCAGTAATTCCAAACCTTGTTAGACCATCATTCACCACTGACCAAAACAGACTAGAAGGTGATTAGGTGAATCAAATCCAAGTAATACAATGTTATAATCTATCTTTTTTTCAGATAATTCAGGTAAAGTAAATCATATTTCATGAAGTAAGAGGATCTGGTCTGCACTAGTGTCTAACATGACAATTCTGCTAAGGAAATGATCTTATTTATTTATGGTCAGTACTAATTCCAGTTTGATGGAGACAATATTGGAAAACAAGTACAGATATAGAGCTCATACTCTTTTTTTTTTTTTTTGTCAGTGACATGAAATTTTTCTTGGCCACCTATCTCACACAAAATGCATTACCAGCTCACAAAACAGAAAGGAGCTCAGAATAAAGGAAAGCTGACAATTTGGGTGTCCATTTAGGGGAAAATCTGTATGCAGTACTCTGCTCAGCTGTGGATTTCCACGCTCACTGCAAGATGGGCACTTCGAACTGCCTCCTGACAGGTGTGCGAGGCCTTTCAGAGTGAGGTTTGCCAGCTAAAAACCATAGTAGAGACCTATTTATGGAAGCATATGCTGTTGAAGTCTTTCTTAACACCTGCATGGGATTGAAGGGCTTGACGATGCAACACAAATCTCTTATTTGTGAGCAAATTCACAAAGCCACATGTGACGTAGAACATGTGGGATGGTCCTCCCTTCCTCTGTCTTTACTGAATATCTCACTTCCTCTGGGTGTATAAGAACTGTGGCCACATTCCCTGCATGTCTAATCTGAGGATACAGAGTTTCTGTGCCTCCGCATACGACACCTTCTTGCCAATATCACATTCCCATGGAATTGTGATTTTGGACTAAAAACCCAAGTGAGCTGTTTCTGCCTAAGAAGTCACAGACAGAGACATTAACTGTACAGTGTATGGCAGACTTTGGAAATTACATTTGCAGACAATTAAAGGTCACAGTGTTTAGCTAAGTCATAATCCATCACTATGAGCAAGGCATTGATTACTGCTCTGGACTACATTCATTTCTAATTCCATTAGTGGAATAAATGACAGCTTCTGTATTTGCCTCTTCTCTTGATACATAGCAATGAGAAGGGCAAATTACTTCTGAATTCGAAGTAACTGAACAGATAAGTGCCTTTTCATGCTCTTTGGCACAAAAAACCCCTAACAACAACAAACAAACAAAAACCACACACAAAAAAACAACTCCCAAAAAACAAAACAAAACAAAAAACACCTACATAGCCAGTAAATATGGCAATCTTCTGAAATGAAGCATCAATGGTTTGGAATAAGGTCATGATGTTAAGATTACGTGATTATCTGAGGAATATTTACAGGTGTAGCTGTGTAGCTACACAAGGCAAATTAGTTTCGCCATCAATCCTTATGTGTCTGATTTGGTGGCAAAGGTGTGGGCTTACGCATTTGGTTTTCTGTGGCTTGTTCTCCAGGAATAGGAGTTGCCCTTAGCTACTTGGAACTCTGGCATCTAGTCTAAGCTCTTTGAGCACAGCCATATGAAGCACACAAAAAAAGAGATGGACATATCAAAAGACATTCTCTACCAGCTCCAAACTTATGCTGCCCTTGGGCAGTTGAGATGTGCTAATGCTCCTTTCTTCCTTCCTTTCTTCCTTCCTTTCTTTCTTCCTTTCTTCCTTTCTTTCTTTCTTTCTTTCTTCCTTTCTTTCTTTCTTTCTTTCTTCCTTTCTTTCTTTCTTTCTTTCTTTCTTTCTTTCTTTCTTTCTTTCTTTCTTTCTTTTTCTTTCTTTCCTTCTTTCTTTCCTTCTTTCCTTCTTTCCTTCTTTCTTTTTTTATCTCATTCAATTTCAGTAATTGGTCCTCCTGTTCTCCTCCCCCTTTGTCCCCAAGTTAAGTGGTGGCACAGCTGAACAGCTGGGGACAAAAATGGCAATAAAAGTCACTAGGGCAAGAAAAAAAGAAGAACTTCTTAATCTGGCTTTACTCTCTGACAGGGAAGCAGCCCTTTTACTTGACTAAGCTATGTGAAATTAATTCCACACTAACTGATGTAGAGCAAAATTCGTAGCCAATGACAAACAGAAAGCTTGATAGCTGTTCTGTGGAGACAGTGTTTCATGCTGACCAAAGCTGTCCTGTTAGTCCTGAGAACTTCCCCGCTTAGCATCTTTCTCAGACTGCAAGCTCCTTGGGTTTTAAGACAGCGCAAGGTATATTGCTGTCTTCGACTGGGTGCTGCAATAACAGTGAAGAAGGAAAGAATAATCCATTTCTTAGGTGATAGCTACCCAGTAGGTGGGCATGTGGATACAAGTGCTCACTTGAATTGCTGAGTTAAAAGCTCAATGGATTTAGGCAAATTTAAAAATTCCCTTAGTAACTAAATTGCATGCTTTAGTTGCTTAAACACCTTAATAAATCTCTTTGCAAAAGTAGAAGAAAATGGCAATCAATCAACATCATTAACATTGGTGAGATGCTTTATGATCAATAGGTGTATCAAGTATTATTAGCCCAAAGGCAGAGCAGTTCTTATCACTGTCTCCAATATCGAGACTGGTTTTACTTGGCAGGATTTAAATCTAACGGTTCTTATCATAGAAAGAGAAAGAAAGTGTCATCAGAACTGATTGAACTACATATTGGCTACATTATGTTGTAATGGCTGTCAAAGATAAACATAGGGGTGGCTTATCTTGCTTCCTAATCATCTTCAGGTGTAATGTTGTCATTCATTTTGTTACCTCTCTCTTTGTATTTAAACCCCGGGGAGACCACAAACTGAAAAGTATACATTCAGTCTATTTCTGCTTTCTATTGGTCTGTTTGTGGGAATAATCGTTTCAAACTTGGTGACCACAAATGAGCTTATGTTTATATAAAACTTCCTGAGAAAGTACGAAGGGGACCTGCCAACCTTTGCTGACAGGTTGACAAAGTCTGTTGCTGCAGACTGGGTCTGGTCTTGCATAAGTCTGAGCTGCCTTTGCTTCTCATCATGGTTTTCTGCAGATTTGTAGGAGCTTATCCTGTAGCTATGCTTCATCTTAAACTGCTGGGCATCCTCATCCCTTCCTGGTGCTCTCGTATAGATAAGCAGTGACTCCTCTGGCTGATATGGAAGCAAGCAATATCCTCTAATACATAAGTGGGAGGGGATGGAGGAGAAGCTATTCCAGCTCTGCTGCTTCTGCATCCATCAGCTCTGAGCAACAAGCTTGGCCTGAAGAGGGAGGACAGCAAATTCAATGGAAGTGAAAATAAAACAGAGAAGTAAATTTATTCTCCTAGAGCAGGGGAACTGATTTCTCCCGAGAGCTGGATGCTCCTTCTAACACACTTTGTAACCTCATACTAAGAGTATGAAAGCAATTCTCAGGAAGGTTTGTCCGAACAATAACCCCATGACGGAAGGAAGTAATCTTAGTATTCTCATTTTGTAAATAGGGAACTGAGACACAAAGGGTGGGTGTACCTTACTTAATTGTATACATTTGGTAGCTTGGTCTGTGCTGGTTGTTTGGGCTCCCTCTGTAGTCAATGGAGAAACACAGGCAATTCCAGAGAGTAAATATTCTATTTTTTTTTCTTGGCTACTTGTTTTAGCAGTGGAGGAGTTGCTCTTCACATAAGCCCCATTAGGAGCTTGGGATAGGTAGAGAACCATCTTGATTTTCTGCCAGCGTGGGCATCCTCAGAATTTTTCTAAAGTATTCTAATAGGATCAGGCTCTCACAAAATGTGGTTTTGGCTGCTTTGCTTTGAAAACCTAGCTGATGGCATATTATCTTCCTTGCTTAACAGCCCAGTGTTTTGAACAGTCATTTTGGAAATGAAAGTCTCAGTTCAGTCCTGAGAGAGCCTGGGTTTGTCCCTCATAGAAACATGACCTAGATACTTTACAGCTCTTCTGAGTAGAGGTATGCTACAGATATGCAACAGGCAAATTTAAGAGTGGTGTCAGACGTTGGAGAATATGACCCACATGGACTCTCCTTTCTGCATGTAGACAGAAGAGAAGCAGTGATTCTCCAACCTCAGTGCTCATGTGTCTATCCAGGAGTAGAGGTATGTATCCCAGGAAGGAAGTTCATGGACATAGTTTTTAACAACAGTTAAACCAACAGAACCTTAGCTGGTTATGATGCCCTGGGCAGCCTCTGCTTATGGTGCCCTGGGCAGCCTTGGTCACTATCATGGCTCTTAGAGCTTCTCCCAGAAGTTTGTGCTCTTGTGTAATTTTTTTTTCTTTCCCTTCTAAAATTTTCTCATTCTGTCTGTTCAACCATCTTTAAGTAGTAACATCAATTGTTGGAATCTCACACAGTATGGAAATATATTTTCCAATCCTACCTAAATGGACATCAGATTTCCCTAACTGCACTTGTTTAGGCAATTTCTGTGATTTTGAAACACTTTCCCTTTAGACAAGAGGTATGAAATCCTTTTGAGCAATAAGCACATGATTTCTGATTTACACAGAGAGAAAAGAAAGAGGAGAGGAGAGGAGAGGAGAGGAGAGGAGAGGAGAGGAAAAGAGGAAAAGGCAAAGGGAAGGGGAAAGGGAAAGGGAAGGGGAAAGGAAGGAAAAAGAAAAAAAGGAAGAGAAGAGAAGAGAAGAGAAAAGGAAAAGGAAAGAAAAGGAAAGAAAAGGAAAGAAAAGAAAGGGAAACCAGTAGTTATTGAATAGAAGGTCACATAAAGAAAAGAATATTGTAACTGGACTGATAACCGTGTCCCTTAAATTAATACCGAATAATTGGAAATGATAATTTGCAAGTGACATTTCCTGCATGGTTAACCGTGGCATAGACTTTATTGTTATATTGTTAAATATGAATAAGTTGCTGAACAACTGCTAATAGCATTTGTAGCTATTGAAGATAAGGCAACAGTAAGGGGTAATCAAACCACATTCTACCAAGTATAAAATGACTATGTAAAATGACATCTATAAATCAAAGCTTAATAGTTTGATGTAACTTAGAAATGACTGGGCAGCCCCCAAGCTTGCTGTGGTAGGGCTGGCTGATGGCCTGGTCAGATGGCTGCAGCTGACATGGGTGAGAGACGGGTGCTGTCATCCCTCAAGTGATGCATCCTGCAAATGCTGTTGCATTTTCATATTTGCTGGCATAACTCTTTGTGTCAATGCTCCCCACCCTGGCTCTGCCCAAATGATTTGTATTTTTAAAGCTTGTCTGATAAAAAAAGTGTTTAGGCAAATTTAGAACATTTTGACAGTGTTCCTGAACATAGATCACTTGCAGTTGGACCAGCGAGTCTGTGCATGCAATGTGGGGCTTCCTGTCCGACCCACACTTTACTACAAACTTGGAGAAAGTGCAGAAGAAGGCCACCAAAAGGATTAAGGGGTTGGGAGAAAATGCACAATAGTATAAGAAGTGAAGAACTCCATTTGTTTAGCTTCTCAGAAAGAAGACTGAGAAATATTTTGATTGCACTGTATAATAGAGAAAATGCGAGATATGAAAGGGCAGTTTAATCTGTCAGAATGCAGATAACAAGAATCATAGAAATGAAAGCTAGACATGTTCCTCTTAGAAATAAGGCACATATCTTTTTAACAATGAGGCTGATTAAGCAACTACAGAAAGGACTGATGGAATTTCCATTTCCTGATGCACAGCAGTTAATTTAAATCGAGTCACCTTCCAGGGAGAAATATCTTATTCCAATACAATCTATTGGACTTGATACAGGCCTAACTGGATGAGAGAACAGGAAGTCAAATCAAATGGCGTGGGTTTTAGTGGTAGCTTTAAAATATAAGAGTAAAAACAGTACTACAGAAGCATGTGTAAATCTGTCTCGTAGCTCATCTTATCTCATCTCATCTCATCTCATTTATCTCATCTCATTCATCTCATCTCTCACTGCACTTTAATTGAGGATATAAAAAGATCCCAGTAGGTAATCCAGGTAGCTCTTCCCTATTTTATAGCTGTATAATTGGAAGTGTTGTTATTATTATCACCATTAGGGCTTAAGCATATATTTAATGTGCACTTAAATACTTTTTTGAACTTGAAGCCTTCATCATCACAGTGTAATGAGAACTGAATCATTATAGAGCAGTAGATTAGTTCTTGGAGCTTCAGGACCGTAGGCAGTGATGCCATTAACTCATACAAACCACCCAGCACTGGGCCTGGCAGGTTGAAGAGAGATGTCCAATGAAAACGTAAGCCATTGAAGTTAACTCATGTTGAGGCTACTCATGTACCTGCTAAATATGCGCATTGCATTTAAAAATAAAGATGGAGAACCAAACAACAAGAAGTTAAGAGGACAATAGTGTAATAAAAACAACTAGAACCAATATAGGAAGTTGTATGACATGAATGGATACATGAAAGAAAATACAGGATGTATGAATCAGATTTGAAAGAATATGCAGTATAGGTACATTTTCAATAAGTTCTTCAATCCCTCTATTTTTTTCCATCTTTTAAATAGTACAGGAAGTGTTGTTTGTCTGTATAAGACAACTATATATATATGTCAATCTACATATATATATATATCTGCTGGAGCATATACCTCTGATATTTTTCAGAACTATCCAGGAAAATCTCTGTCCTCTATCATTAGTCATTTGCTGTGCAAGCAGGCTGAGACAGAGATATATTTTTTTAAGTGCAGGTTTAGTAACTTCTTTTGATGGCATTTTGGGGATGCTATATCACCATAATGGGAATCCAACTAGCCCCTTCTCTTCCCATGCACTTGAAATACCTGTAGATTCATACTTATCCTCTCAGTTAATGACTACACCATGGGGCTACTTGATACCAGACATTGCTGAGCTTGAGATCTAAGAAGATTATAAAATAAATGGACTATGAGAAACAAAGAAAAAGAAGGCTCCTCAGACACATTCTCTGCAATAAAGCCAAATGCTGGTCAATGTTTGTGGCAGCTGGAGTTCTATGAAGTTTTTCTCCATGCAGTTTTCCAGGAGTCAGTAGCGGCTCTGCTTTACTTCCAGGTTCCTCTTATAATTAAACTTTTCATGACAATATCTTTGTATCTCTACTGCTCTGTCAAATCTGATCGAAACTGGCCTAAGGACTAAAAAGTTCTTATTGTGGGACAGGTATAGAGACATAAAGAAACAGAGATGGTGTGATTTCACATACTGTCCCCTAAGGAAACCAGTCTGAAAAAGGGATTGACTATTTATACAGATAGCAAGGATAAAAATACAAACCATAATTAAAGACAATAAAACTATTGGAAAGCACATTAAACATTGTACTTCAGGGCTTAAGCTAAACTCTGGCTGTTAGAGAGGATTATAGCTCTATATCAGAGCAAATAATTGATTTTCTGGGTCACTTCACACGCATTTCAAAAAAAAAAATCAAAATCAGTTTATTTTTTCCCCTGATTTTGAATTTTTCTGATGGAAACTTTTTCACACAAGTAACCAGAGTTTTACAAAAGCATTTGGTGAGTCTAAACTTGTTGATCTGGAGATCAACAAGATCTGGAGTGGAGATCTGGGCACTCTTCAGGTTCTTTTGTATAGTACAAAGATTATAATGCAGAATTATTTCATCCATCTTTCACCAAGATTTGGAGTGGAGATCTGGGCACTCTTCAGGCCCAAGTGTGTGTGTAGGGAGGTGAAGTGGGAGTCAGATAGTATTTAATTGATGGTTTCTTTAGAGCTTTTTATTCCTTCCTCATAATGTCCCCCTCTTCTGGCTTTACATTTGGTTAGAGAAGGACATTCGATGTCCAGTTTGGCCCAGGTTGATAAAGTCCATGATTGGGACACCATGATTTGTAGGCCTCCTTTACCTTTAATTACCAACACAGTCTGTTCACCTGAGATATTCTTATTATTTTTCTCTGTTAACTGAATGAAGAATGAGGGTCTGACAGCTCTGGTAGTAGGTGGTCTGAATTACTTTTCATTCTCTTGACCTTATACACAGTAAGAGGTGAGATGCTTTAATTAGACTCTTGTGGTGGTCAATGTGAATATGACTTTATGATTAAAAAAGAGGAGGTAAAATTCTCCAGGGTTAAGGTTACAAATGCCCTCATCTCATTCTCCTGAGATTAAAGGTACTGTGACAACTGTTTACTTACCTGGGATTGCACTCAATTTAATGATTTTGGTTGGAAATGGCTGTGTATTCTGCTAGGAAATTATTATGAGTGCTTTTTACTGGATTTGCTTTGAAACCATTCCTTAGTAGGGTATCTTTCCTCAACCAACAGACTTGGTGGCTGAGAAGAAAGGTTAAGCCAAGGCAAAGTCGTGAGGAGATGAGCACTGAGCCATGCCATTGACTACGGAAAGCCAGAGAGCACTGGAAACATTTTGACCCAGCCAAGGTACATCTCTTTTTTCTCCAAGAGCTTTCCTGGCCTGGCTGGAACATTGCATTGATGTTGGTGCAGTTGTGCAGTGTCTGCTCACAGAGAAGCAGGAAACTGTCTTTCCTCTCCCTGTACCTCTTCTCCCCATCTGGGAAATAGAACCAAAACTTCCTAATGGCATAACGTTCACAAGCACTTTGAGCTTGGATCTTTAAAAATACCAATTTGTATTGAATTTCAGGTACAAATGATGGAGTGTCAGCAGGATTTGATGCCTTAAATATCACTAAGGCTCTGACTTAGCTACACCAGGATGGCAGTAAGAGAATTGCTCAGAGTTGCAGAATATCATTTAAGTTGGCACTGGTGTAACTGAGCAGATAAAAGGCATTCTCCATCAGGGAAACCCACTCAGCTGATCATGGACCAGCTGGTTACTTCAAGCTGTGGTAATCCTATAGCTGAGGTGTTAATGGCCTGAACTTTTTGTGCAAAAGTCTTCCGAAATCCACCTTTCCACCTCTTCAGCAGAGAGCATGGCATGTGTGCATGCACACTAACAGCCATAGAGAATGTGTGCAGCCATGGATCTGTTCTAATGTTAACATCTATTCTACAGCATGGCAGTTTATACGTTGGTGTCTGCTGCCTGCTTACCTGAGACAGCTTCCCACAGAGCTGTGGGCCTTACAGCTAACACAAGGTGTCCCTTCATCTCTGCTCCTCTAGGAAAAATCTTGAAGGTGCCACCATTAAGCATACAGGAGCCAAGTTTGACTCATCACTTCCCTTGCTGATGTATGAAACAATTCCCAAATCTTATCTCTTCTTCCTCCACAGTATATCTGGAATCTAGCTTTTCTGTCTTCTTGACAAAGCCAGTCTGGCACTCAGGAAGGAAAATTCAACGTCTTGAGAGGGCAGATACACTGGGCAAAACTTCTACTTGGTTGCAGATTCCAGAAAGAGCTTCCTTCTCCAAGGCAGAGGACGAAACTTTCTCCTCCTGGGCTGGGAGCAGGGATTGCCTGTGATATGCAGAGACATGAGTTGGGCAAAGGGCTGCTTGGTGAGGCTGAAGCTAGGCCATTGCCTCTCAGCACGGCTCATGCATGGACGAGGGTCCTCCTGGCTGCTTCTCCATTGGGAAACTGGTGCTCTTCCAGCTCACTGAGATTGCACTCACCTGGGATACCTAAGTTAGTCTGCTGTTTGCACAGGTTCCCTTTATGGCCAGAGGAGAGAGAGAGGCCAACTCTCTGTTGGCCAAAAGACAGTTCATCTCAGACATGCATCACTCCCCATGGCCTCACCGGTGACTTCAGAGGGAACTGTAGGTGACTCCAACCCAGCGTAGGTACCTCAGTTAAGTACCTAAAAATAATGGAAATAACTCACTGGCCCAGGGTGCATGATAATGAGCCCAGGCTCTCACTCAGAAAATGTGGGGCGGGCTGTAAGAAGACAAGAGGGCAACCCACAAACTGCTAGATCAGCCTTTCTTTCCTGCAGTGTGGCTTTCCCAGAGCTTCTCAGAAAATAGGACAACCACATATCTCTAGCACAAGGAGAAGCGAATCAAATTCGAAACAACCATGGTACATATATTTACACAAGACGCAGTCAGATCATAAATATTAGACTCAGGAATATTAAGTGGTAATTTCTTGGTGGGTTTTTTTTCCTCACCTTTTTTTTCCACCTGTGAAAAAAAAACAAGTTAAAGATGACAACAACAAATATTTAAATATGTAATCTATATATAACAACAATAACAAACCAAGAGAACAGGTATGAAGTCTGGATATCATCTTCACCAGTGCCCACAGCACATCTGCTACTATAGATTCCAACAGAGAAGAGTTCAGAATTCTAACCATGGTTGAACAAGACATTGGCACATTCACCCACTCCATTCATGACAGGCTAAGTCTGAGCTGACTTTTTACCTCCCTCAAATACTGCAGTCATTGTCCAAATATGGAGGAGATAAATTTGACCCCAACAGATAAGTGGCTGGTCTGTAAAGTGAGTGAAATAATCCTTCCTGG
The DNA here is from genome assembly GCF_000705375.1 of Tinamus guttatus. Next base: position 233,418 of record NW_010588027.1, read on the forward strand.
TTGCTGTGTGCTCCTGTGCTGTTGTGAATATGCACTGCTACAGAAGCCATCATTTAAGAAAATGCACAAGCCCGTAGGCTATTTCTTTTACAATAAAATAGATATGTAGGAATACATGCAGTTCATTTCATCTGATACAGGTAAAGTAGTTCGATCAGAAATAATTGTGCTGAACCCAATGTTTTATTCTACAATTGTGAGGAAAGAGGAAGCAGTTTCTTTAATAGAAGCAAAGTTTTGTTAAGTATAAGGATGCAGACACTCAGTAATCCCTGTAAACTACTTCCCTGACATTAGCGATGCTACATTGATTGGTCCCAGCAGAGAATTTGGCTGACAGTATGGCAGGATCATATTACAGCAAATATTGTTCTGTGTATCTTCATGTAAAACTGGAACACACCTGAGCAAAACAGGAAAAAGCGACTGCTTGAAGGAGGTCAGGATTTTGCAGAAAATGAAATGAACTCACCAAACTGGAACTGAGGGTGCGGTTCTACAGGAACTCCACTAATACAGAGCCAGAACATTTTTCAGTCTCTAACATAACCGTGCAGGACAGGAAGGAAAGTCATGCTATGGGGCTGGAGATGGCTTTGTTTTCTATAGGCAAGGGTACACCCAAGAGAGTCAAGGTCATGACTCTACTAAAGAGGACAGAACTGGGTTAATCGCTGTTAGGACAAGAAGTAGAAGGATCCCATCAATGCCTCACCACTACAGTAAAGAATCATCCTTGTGCTGTTTGCAACAAAATCCCAAAGCTGAGGGGCACTAGAAAGTTCTCAGGATGCTTTCTGCTGTGTTGTGGCCTCTTGACATTTCAAAAAAACAGGGACAATAGAGAGGCATTTTGCTGTCTCATATCCTGTTATTACAGAAGCTCATTTCATTTAAAATTAAAAAAAAATTAAAAACTTATGATTTTTTTTTGAGGGGGTAGACTATAGTTCAGTTGGTTTTGCTGCAGTTCTCTGTATTTGAAATCCAATGGGACCCTTCTGTACAAGAGCTTAATTTGGACTTGATGGGAACGCAGTTTACCAGTTTAAGTCACTGTTGGATAATACAGCTTGAAGCTGTTCCACAATAAAGCACTACATTCATCCGTGAGCCTTATCGCTAAGACTCATCTGACCTTTTCCAGGTAAGCTGGAATTGCTTAACATCGTGGCTACCCCAAAACTAATAGAACCTTTCAGCATGGCTTAGACTATCACTTCACTTCCCTGACATCAATTTCTAAAATAAAATAGAAGGCTAATTGGTAAATCAGGTGAGTTTTCTTCCCCCTCCTCCCCGGGATATAATGGTCAAATGCATTTTCAAATCTAAACTACCAGTACGAAGGTATGACTTAAATGCACAAACAAAAGGATAGCCTCAGTAGGAGGATGAAAGTTCAACTGAATTTACCAAGCCAAATTTATCATAGTTGGTGGAGATTGATGTTAAGAGCGGTATCCAGAACACAGGTCAGCTTTAATGACCATAATCTTCAGGGGACAAATGGATGTCCAGGATGTCCAAGAGAGAGAGCACAATTCCCAGGCTTCTGGCACCCCCAAATCATTTTTGCCACATCATGTCACGCTACTGTACTGAAATGCTTTTAGAGAAACATGAGACCACATAAGTTGACTAAAGCACAAACTCTTCAAAAACTACCTGACATGGGGTTCTGAAACTGAAATTGTCATTAGTAGCATATTTAGCATGTTTTACAATGGATTTTGAGATGTGCTGCAAAGCCAAACCACAGGAAACTACAGAAGCTAAACTACTGATCCAGGTGGCTTAAGTGCTAGACCATATGTCTTCTTCATCAGCAGGTATATGTTTTGGATAAGGATTAGCAGCTGTTGTGAATGCTGGGCATGAAAATGGCTCTTAAAGGAGTTTGAGGAGAAAAGAAAAAAAAATAGGTGAAGGTAAAAGACCAAGGAAACTAGACCCTTAGTATCAAATCTCTAGTGATCTTACAGAAGTCATGACTATGAGCACCAATCACAAAGCATAGTCCCATACTGCTACTTTCTATACTTATGCAGATGAAAAAAAAAAAAAAAAGGAGAGTTCCTGCAACAAACCACTTCTAATCTCTGCAGAAGGTGCAAATATCCTCTAATCGCCACCCGCGGTAAATGAGCTGGGGCTTTGGGTATAATCTCCTGTCTAAACTAGCAAAACATGCCCATTGGCATGGCTTGTCTGGTGACGCGGCCTGGTGACAGCATCAAGCCAGCTCAGAAGCATCCGCATTTCGGATTCCCATCTGAGCTGCCTCGCTGTAGGAAGCAGAAGGAAATGGGAGGTATCCAAGCAGGCTCTCGATGGCTATCTGAGTCAGGCTGGGGCAGCGCTGTGTGAGCAATGCTCCGGTGCAATCCCCAGGAACGCTGTCTGCAGCCTTCCTGGCGGCTGCACGTGGAGCTTCCTCCAGCACTTGGCGAACGCACAGGAATCCCATGTTTAGAAAGCCATTTTCCTGTCCGTATAAACAGTTCGACCACAATAGCCTGATTCCTGGCTCGGAGGCCTCATTTAAATGTTGGTCAGTTGAGGCCCACAATTAACATTTAATTAGTAAACTCATTACAAAGGCAGGAAGTCTCAGACTTTCCCTTCATTCTCTTTCAGGCCTCTGAAGGGAAGGACCAGGCCCATCTTTGGCCTTCCATTTAACAGACGGGTTTTTTATTATTTTTGTTCCCTCTCCTCACTTCCCCCTTGCCCTCACCCCTCCACTTCCAGAACATTTGCTTGTCCTTAAGCAGACCAGCATGACCCGAATGTATTGAGCATTTGGCTGCAAATAACCTACTTAACATGGATATTTCTATTTACATGAACTTAGACTCAGTGGATGGCTTCTCCGGCATTGTGAGGGGTCTGAAGGAGCAGCAGCTTTAAGGGGTTAGGTGGTAAGAATGCACCATCTTTACAGGCCTTCGCTGTAGAGGTATAGATTAAAAAAACATGTTATACATGACTCTAGAGGCTTAGATTTAATGTCTGTGAAATCCAGGACCAAATTGGCCTCTTGACGACAAAAAGGAGAAAAGATGAGGGTTAAAAGAAGGATAAAAACCCTAATTGAGAGTGAGAGTGGTCTATGCCAATAGTGAGGTACTTTACTGGAGGTGCGTGTGATTGGATTCATGTGGTGTCCCTTTTTGTGGTCTGAGAGAGGAACTGTGACAAGTTGTTCATCTATCAGTATCTAAGAGGACACAGGATCCCTCTTTTTGTCGCCCAGTATCTTTTTATGATGTAGATCCTAGAATATAAATTACAAGTAGATTTACTTTTTAGACAAAAAAGGTAAAAAATCTTATAGTAATTTATTCATATGTTCATGCCCTGAAGTAGGGATAAAAGTAAAGAAATCAGTGAAAAAAAGCAAACACAAAACAAACAAAACAAAAAGCAAAAAACCCCCCAAGACTTTTCAAAAAACTGTATAAAAATCATTTCTCCCATTTCTCTCAGTATCAAATCCCTCCTCTGTTATAACATAAGGCACATTTCAAATAGCACACCAGGCTGGCATTTCATATTTTATATTTTGTCATTTTGAAGAAAATTTCTCAAAATAAACTTTATATTTCTCCCCAGATAGAGATATGCAGTGCTAGCCATACCATCATGCATAGAAGTGTTATATCATTTTTTAAAGAGGGACTCTGGGGAACAAAAGATGCTCCAATTGCGAGACTTGCTGAATTGTTTTTTTCTTGCCTATATATATATATTTATATGTATATATATATATATTTGTCAGAGAGGAAAAACTACAAGCTTTTTCTTTTTTTTAATGACATTAATGTTCAATTGATTTTTAATGACGTCAATGAAATTGTAATCTTCCCTCTCACATTGTGATCTGGCTATCTAAACAGCAAATTGGCTTTGGATTCATTGTTTTATTCCATGAGACATCTTTAATTCATTGTTTTTCTTTTAAACAGTACATCTTTAACATTTTTTCCCCCCTGATTTTCACAGAATTGGAAGGAGATTGCTGACTTGTAGTGATTTATGGAAGTGCTTAGGTCTGGTTTGTTTTGGTTTTACACAAGTGTTAAGGAGCATTTATCATTCAAATAACATTTCTGTGTTAGGATGGGGACCAGAGAAAGCCTTCTCCTTCACACCCTAGCACAGATCTAAATGTTGGACTAATTATTAGGGCCACTTTTTTTTTTTTTCTTTTAATGTGTTAGGTGTCTAGGTCAATATGTAGCAGAATGTTGCTGGAATATCCTGTTTTCTCTTTTGTTTCCTCCACAAGGAGAAAGGGAATCAAAGGGAATCCCTTACGCAGGTCATTTACCCCCTTCCTCATCCACTTCAGTTGCATTTACTTGGACATCATGTGGGATGATCATAGTCATGACATTACCTCCTTTTTTATTCCTCCCAGTGGTGCTTTTCTCTCAAGAGAGAAATTTATTCTCCTCTGGCAGCTACCCAGAAGGTTCTGTGACAAGAATGGACAGTCCCTTGCTAACCTGTATGGCCTCCTAAGGACTAAACATGGGAGTCCCCTGACCAGAAGTGTTCATCTATAAAGTAGCTATTTAAGCTTGAGCAAATCATCTTTGGTCAGTACAAATTAGGGCACAATTCAAACTCAAATTCAAATCTAAATAGAGAAAAGGTCAGATGTTTTCATAAACTCCACAGTTTGCACTGACTGCAATGGGATGCTAGACACGCTCAGAGACAGACACCTGCATTGCAGACATCTGAAATTAGATGGCATGTGATCATCCAGCCTGTAACACACCCAAACATAGACCATTTTGTTATTACCATGTTGTGTTGTTGTGCTTGTTGTGATCCAAGACCCGCCATCAAAACCTGCCTTTAACTAGGCACTTCCTGACCAGGAGATTTTAGAGTTGAAAGGACTGATGTAAAACCTTGGAAATTCCAGTCACCTTTCTGGTAAGAAACACTGGAATGAAAAAGAACTTTGACATTTGACAATAAAAATATTCATCTGATTTTTCATCCTATCATTGGAATAGTTTCTATTTTTTTCCCCCAATAGCTTCCTTCCTTCCTTCCTTCCTTCCTTCCTTCCTTCCTTCCTTCCTTCCTTCCTTCCTTCCTTCCTTCCTTCCTTCCTTCCTTCCTTCCTTCCT
>NW_010588027.1:253633-303566 GCF_000705375.1 Tinamus guttatus
AGAAGACATCCCATGATACATTCAAGAAATATTAAAACACAATTAGAGATCTACCTTTGTTAGCTCTTGCCAATTCTGCATCCTGTTTCGTGTTTGCTAAGATCCAGCAAAAAACAAGAAGTAGGTGTTGTTCCAATTTTTTTCTCTCTCTTACTTTCTCTGTCCAAACATTTCTGGGAGTTAGTCACAGAGACCACGCTGAAAAACATTGCACATTCTTTGGCTGCAAACCATTTTAGTTCTCTATTAAGTGCTGTAGTATAAATAAATACATATATGCAAACAAATGCATAAAGAATGTTGTTTGGTGGTCATAAGAAGCCAGTCTGTCCTTGGCCTTTCATCCCAAGATGAGAGGACATTCGAACAAATGGATAAACACCTAGACTTTTTTTTTTTTTTAAAAAAAAGAAAAAACTCTTTTTTTTCTAGCTGTTATTTTTCAGTTATACTGTTTCATCTTAAGTGTGTTCAGTATAATATGACTGTGCAACCACTATATTAATCAGAGAAGTTCTAACCAGGGGAATCAAAAGATTACACTTAAAGCTTGCTTCTACAATAATAAATAGACCATGGTCCAGGGGCTGGTGGCACATGTCATGGATCCTCTCTATCCGTAATTGTCAAACACTTTGACATCCTCTGTGCATCTTGTTTGCCACACATATGTGCTGAGCACCCTTTGAGTTGCTCTAGGGCATGTTGTCCTGTCTCCTGAAGACTATGGGTCTTCCATAGATCCTGTATGATATTTGATAACTCAGAGCAAATATGACGGGTACTTTAGAGTGTCACTCCTGGTACCAGATGTTGGTATGTGGCTGACTGGATGAAGTTCTTAGATGGTACAGTCACTAGAGTCAGGACAACTGATTGGTGAGATAAATGTAAGTGCCCTTCTAGATCCCGCTAAAAACATTGCTAGATCTTCACCAACCACAGTGGGAGCTCACAGGTCAACATGAAAACACCTAAATTTAGGTACTTTAATCTGTGAACTAAATCTTATCCCAAACTCCTACCTGCATATTTAAATGCTTCTTGAAATGCATAAGCTTATTAGTGGCTATGTCTTAACTCCCTTGCAAAAATAAGATAGTAAATACCAGAAAATAAAGCAAAGCTTCTGAAGCAGCTTCATGCACAGTATAGACAGAGCAGGAGAATCCCTTTTTGCTATATGTCTCTTTAGAAAGTGTCCTGTATTGCTCCTTTAGGATGGATAACTCTCTATCTTGGGGAAATGTGTAGGTGTTAAGAGATTGTTATTACTGATACACTAATTTCTAGATTTCTAGTTCCATGTCCTAATGGTTGCAATGCATCAGTGCATGTGTCAATTGGTTCTGGTTGGTTTTGTGGAAAAAAAAAAAAAAAAGAAAGGAAAAGAAAGAGATACAGACTCCTTGACTTTCTTCAGATTCCCAAAGGAAGTTTTAGTTCATTGGCTCTGGGTATCATCCTACAGTGTCTGAATACTGGTGCTACTGGTTGGGTCTTGGAAGGGATTCAAAGGCAGTACTGTACAAGAAAACTTCACAGGTCCTGGCATGTTAGATAGTGGTGGGTAGTGGGATTGCTTAATAAAGCAGTTCAGTTCAAAGTGAAGGTAGAGGGAGTGTAGGCTCATAGATCATAGCACACATGCTAGCCCAGAAATGCCAGGGTATTTCAGTTGTCATTAAAACATGCAGGTACATGAATTATTGGTAGAACTAACCAGCCTTTGCATGGAGCCAATAGGGGAGAAACACTTCCAATTTTTAGCAAGTTTGAATCCTTTGGCAGATTGTTTAGCTTGGAAGTTACTGAAAGCCATATTCATTTAATTAACCTTCCAGTGTGCTGGCAACAGGTCTAGGAGTTTATCTGTGCTCAGCCCCGCCTCCATGATAGGAGTTTTTCAGGTCCCACACACTGAATTTTGGAAGCAACTTCAGGAATTATGAACATGAGAGATGGATGGTACTTGCCCAAGTCAGGCGAGACGTGGGTGGGCTCTTCCTCAGTTAACTTGCACAACCAATCCTGGCCAGTATCCTTCCTAAACCATCTGCCAGCCTAGAGCTGAATTTTCAATAGGGCAGGATAAAGTTTTCAACAGAAAATATAGGTGTCTTGTATTCAGAGTATCTTTCAAGAAGTTTCATTTTTTAGGGGTTGAGATGCTCAGCAAAAGACAGACCAGAGGTTCTGAGGGTCATATTCAAGCAACTTTCTCTACATGCCTATGTACTTTAGGACAAGAAACCAAAGAGTGAATTGTGCCACTCCTGTCTCCACAACCTGAACTATCAGTAATGGAAAATCTCAGCCCAAGTAGGCACTAGGCACCCCAGTAAACAGTTTGGAGAAGATTAGGACTATATTCCAATCCCATAGCACTTGAATATGAGGATTGTGATTAAAAGAAGTTATTTGTTTTTCAGAGGGAAGCAGGTAGGACTTGACCTTTTTCCTGACATTATAATCTTCATTTTATACTTTGGGATGTTCATGAGATAGAAAAGAAGTGTATGGTAAGAAGTGCTTTCCAATGAAAATAGTTAATCTTTCATCATTGCTCATTTACATCTATCTCACTACAAGCTCAGGAATGCTGGTCTAAACAGAGACAATCTCAAAAAACAGACAGGTAGACAGGGGGTGTAACAATGTGGACTTCATTTTAGACATCAAAGCAGTTGTTTTCTGAGCACTTCTATTTATAATGTTGGTAAATTTTCAATGTGCTTTCATAGAACGAGATAGACAATTAAGTGTGGAGGTTTTATGTCGATGAGTAAGTAAACGCTTCATTTCTAAAATGATTTGTCTTAAATGAGAGCTTAAGGTTCTGTTTATAGTCTTAGAGTACTGGAACATTGTCACACCTTGCTTGGGTAACACCTACCCTCGGGGACTCCAGGGAAGAGCATCTGTCCTGGATTTCTTTTTCCTCTTGTCAATTCTACTACTCTTTGCATTCCCAGAGCAGTGCATTGAGTTTTCCAAGGTCCACATTATCAAAAGTAACTTCAGTTTTCACATCTGTTTGGTCCTCTTGGCCACATGATGCAATTATGAATGACATGAAATATAATCAAAGTGGGAAGATGAAGGAAGTAAGACATGATAGGGAGAGGCAGGATTTGTTCATGGTACTGCAACTGAGTGCAGTTTTGGAGAACAGAATTTTGCCACGGGGTTTTCAAGGTGGCACATTTTCTACTTGGGGAACAAAACTAGCCCCATCTGGGACTAATTAGGCAACCAGTGAAGGAAAACAGGAACTATAAACTGATTTAAGAGACCTGCCCTCTCTTGCTGTAACATTCATCCAGCCATGACTTCAGCCCTACTACAGGGGAAAGGGGAGAACTGCTTGTAAGAAACTTTTGCCTTTGTTTATGTTTAGTGACCTCAAGGAATAGATCAGACCAGCCTGGGTCAGCATCCAGGCTGCAATAGAGTTTTTTTTTCCTCTGTTTTCTTTCCTGACACTCATTTCTGAGCTCTGCCCCGATATGTTCCCAGAATACAAACTTCTAAAATTCCTGAAGGAAGCCACCTGTTAATAGTCCATGTCATGCTCTCAGAGTGGTGAAGACAGATAAATCTACTCGTGTGGCTACCTAAATGCTTGCATCAAAAAAGCAAATAAAAGGGAATACAGAATTTCTCCTTAGTGAGGTCTCAAAATTTTTAAACCAGCTTAAGAATCTGGATAACAAGGTCCCCTCCTTTTGAGCATTCGACATCACCAGCATCATCTCAAAATCTTTTTGTTTGAAACTGTAACCCAGTATTGAGAGGTAGGCTGGTTATTTTAAGGCTAGAAAACATCTCAGGTCAGTTGAGTACAAGATTCGCAGCACATCATGCTTCCCGCAGGTAAGAAGAACAGGTACGTAGGGGTAAAGCAGACTAACAGAGCCAAACAGTAGCTGTTCAGATACCTTGGAAAGAGGCTGGGAATAATAATGTAGTGAAACTTCCTGAAACATCTTCCCAGGTGTCAGCAATTTGCATTCTCAGGTCTTACTGAGCCAGAGAGCCTGTCTTTGTATTCAATAGCCCTTGGGGGATTCTTCTGCTATGAATTTTTCCTTCTGCTCATTGGACTCACACAAACTATTGGCAAAGGTCTATTACCTTTCCCCCTGTAGACCAACACTGCAATTTTGTCCTGCTCTGTATCACCGGATGCCACCAGATGCCAGGTAGGTCTGGTCTGGTCTCCATCACAGCTTCAGAACACAAGGAATCCTAGCAGTGAGAGAGACTGAAGTGGTTTTGAGCAGCTGGGGTACATCATGTGGCAGGACCCTGTTCCCCAGAAAGGCCTGTCTGAAGACAACCTCCTAATGGCAGCTTAAGAACTGGTGGGGTGGCTGGCCCTTCAGTTGCCTCCCTGAGGAGCAGCATGGCATCACTTGTAGAGTTTCCCGGGGAAATTATTTCCCATAGCTGTTCAGGTGGACAACATTAAGCATGATAAACAGAAGCTGGATTCATAGGAGAAGTTTGTGCATTAGGTGACAATAGGATCCCTCTTGTCACCTATACAATGGAACCCCTATGGCAACAGGGGGGTGCTGTTGCTATAGCCAGCCCCCTCAGCTGTCCAATATAGCTTCTGATGGAAGATGTTTTGGGAACCAGGGAGTAGGTTTCATTCAACTTAAAAAATAATTTTAAAAAGCCTGCCCTTCAAATTCAGAGGTAGAGCAGAAATGAGGAATAAAAGGCCAGGACACAGATAAGGGAGGGTTCTTCTAAGAAAACACATATGGAAACATTAAGTTATTTACTCAATATCTCTCTGAAGTTGGAACAGGGAGTAGGAAGGCTGTCCTTTCATCACTATCCCCTTCTCTGTCCCACAAATCAAAGCAATTGATGGCATATGACCTTCTCCTGAAAAGACTGAAGTGCAGCCACTAGCTCTAGAAGGTCTCAGATGCTCCTGCCATGCAACCCTACACCTCTCTTCTCTCCCTGTTGGGCACACCTAATGAGTGGTTGGCAAGCCAAGTGCCACCAGGAAGGCACCTAATGACCCTTCCCGCTGCAAAACCAAATGAAAGGCAGGATATGTCCTCAAACAGCCTCCGAGAAGAACGGGTTAAGCCAGGAGGTGGTGAAAGCCACATGAGAACTACACAGGTGCAGCAACAGTTTTATTTGGTAAATACCACCTCCCCAGCCCAAGAGGAGGCTAATGAAAGAAGATGCCTCTTCTGCAACTAGGAAGAGTGTGGTTACGAGCGCTTGCCGAGCTAATAAAGGCTGTTGAAGCTTCAGCTTCCGTTGGTGGTTAACCCCGTGACATTGCCGAGCTCCTCTGAAAACAGCACCTGACTGAGACACAGTTTAATTGTGTGTGATATAAACACATTTTATCACATTAGTGTGCTGCTGAGCGCACAACCGAGAGGCTCTGCTTAATCGAGCAGGGGCTAATTCGTACATAACAAGACGGGGTTGTGCTCTGATGAATAATTTAGCACTCGAGCTGGTGCGGGTAATCAGGGCTGCCCTTGCCTTGTGAGTAGCTGCTGGAGCATGGGGTAGGGTAGAGAGCTGTGGTGCGATAGGAAAATGAGCGTCCTTGTGGTTGCAAACCAAAACTCACCGACCTATTTCCTAGCAAAAGTGTTAGTTTTTGCTTCAGTTCTTTTTCTCTGCCTTTCAAGGAGGAGCACTTGGATCGATTGGCTGAGCATTGCAGGTTGTCTTCCTCAGATGAAGGCTGGAAAGCCAGCTCAGCCTCCAATACCTACATCTCCTCCAAACTAGGCTCTGCAGGGAAATATAAGCTGCAGGTGCAGGCTGAATGCCTTAATGCTGAGCTGGCTTCTGTGTGGGGAGCTCATTGCATCACGAAGCCCTTTTGCATCCAGAAGGCTGGTTTGCAAGCAGCCAGAAATAAACCTGCAAAGAGCTCCTCACACCTTGGGTCCCTGCTCTCAAGCTGCTTCAAAAGCTCAAAGGCTACTTTTTCTGCTTGTCCTCCAGAAGTAAATAATTCCAAATTGGAGGAGGAAGTGGCTACATGGAGGTAGCACACCCTTGCCTGTGGTCATCACTATTTATCGCTTCTCCTGAGCTGAAAAGGGCTATTCTCTGCCATCCACAGCCCAGTTTCCTAAGGATTTTGTAGGGTTCAATGAAGATAATTATATGTCTATTTTCTCCGCTCCAAAGATCTATCAAACTGTATTCCAGAGACTGAGGAAGCTAAGACAAGAGTCTGCAATGACACAGCCCAATTCATGCATAAAACCTGGAGCACAAGAACTTCTCCCTCTCCCTGTAAACACAGGCCACAGGCCTCTGCGTAGTTATTTTGAGTGCAATATACACATCTTTCTCTTTCAGTATTTTATTTGTCTGCAAAGCATCAGGCACACACCCATGGCACTGTAGGCACAGCATGATTTTAATATTGTTTTGGTTCATGTTTCACTCACTCCACATCAGCTAAGCAGCGTGTAAAGAGTTGCAGCCCAATTCAAGGCTGCCAAAGGTGAGGGCTGGTGAACAGCTCCCTGGAGTTCCTCCTCAGTTACGGACAGTTCTGCAAATACACAAAATGATGGGATTTAAAAGTGCTGCCACCGAAAACTAACAAAATTTTTCTCCTCTCCTGCTGAGGCAGGATGGGACCTATGCTGTGGCATGCAACAGCCCAGAAGTTGGATTGATGCTTCTTTACTTTTTTTCTTCACACCTTCATCCCAGGACTTTCATCCATTGACAGCCACAAACATCAGTTCTTCGTCCTCCTCTTCCTCTCTTTCCAATCCTCCTTTCTGAGCTGACCTCCTTTGCACAGCTGGGCTTGTCACAGTGCTGATTTCTTCAGGCATTAATTTATGAATGGTATAGGCAGCGCTTTGGAAATTTACCCTTTCGTGCCAACTTCCTGCTCTGTAGAACACCTGCATTTTAACAGCAGAAAAAGAAAACAACCACCGCAGTAAACCTTGGTAGAAAACTGGTTTCAATTAGGAGGCTTAATTGCAATGAAACTGAAAGGAAAGAATACAGGGTCTTTACTCATTTGAGTTTGCCTCCTTCTCCCTCCCCCTATTTTTGTTCCTTCCACCCTGGGTGAAGCATCATCGCTCTGCAAATCCTTGCTCTGGAAGGTGCTCATACTGGGCACGCAGACATGAGCTGTCTTTCTCATTTGCCCTCATCAGAGGATGAAGCAAAATCTCACTCTCAGACTCTTAGGGCTGTAAGGACCTTTGGGGCTTGTTGGGCAACCTCTTCTACATCGCAGGCCAGCAAAGTGGTGCTTCTCAACCAGTTACCCTCACTCTGAGTCCACTAATTTGTGTTTGGCTAAATGAGAGACACAGAGACCTTAACTTTTCTCTTTTCTCCCCCTTATTACCTCTATAGTACTCCCCAGGATATACAGCCAGGCGTCATATAGCAAATATAGCTGACTTTTTGACTTCATGGAGCTCACCAATACTCTTGTGACCTTGCACACATGTTCTCCCTCTCCCTGCTGCAAATATTCTTGCTACAAGAAGCCTGAAAGGTGCAACTTCCCTATATTAACCCAGATCCGCTCAAGGTGCAGTTATTTTCATATTTCAGTCAACACTGTTTCGTGTCTCTTGGCAGAGTGAGAATGTTGTCGTATGTGGTATCGCGTCCACAGGTGTTATGGCCACTGCCACACTAAGGAGGTGAGAGGAGACGCTTTGGACCTGTCACACATACACTCCATCATAAAAATGTTAATGGATCATTCCAGAAAGTCGCTGCAATCTTTTCAGTTGGTTTTATTAGATGTTGTTGGAGACATTCTTGGCAAAAGCATGGCCCAGTTCTGTCTAGCTTCTGCCCCTGCAGGGTTGGAGGTGGGTTACGTGGCGGCGCTTGCCCTGAATGGCAAGCATGTGCAGACACTGGTTTCCCTCACCTTTAAGTGGGGACTCAAAATGCAATGTTGCTGGGTTCACTTTTCCCAGCCTTGTTTCTGGTGGTATTGTACCATGCATAGAAGTACGACATGAAAAAACTGTGTGATGGTGTTTGCAGGTGCTGTTGCATGTGGTATGGTTTACTCAACAGAGATGTTACCTGAGATGTCCTTGTAGAAGAAACATTGTGCCCTGTCCATAGCAGCTGGTCATGTTTTGATCACCACCATTTATCAAAATGATTGGGCAGGAGAAAAACTGGAGATAGATATTTAGCCCAGTGGATTTTTCTCAAAACGAAGCAAGGCTATGAAATGAAACAAGGCTACAGTGAAACTGTACCCTGATAGCTGATGTCAGTGCACGGCCCTGGAAACACATGGAAGAGTTTGAGTCCAACCCAGCAGAGATTAGTGAAGTGTGCAGGGAAGAGCTAGTCAGACCTGGATTAACTTCACCTAAATTTAAGCATCTGAGGAAGGACTGCTGTCTTCTCATAGGGTCAAGGAGAGAGCAAGTAGCATCCCAGGATTGTTTCAGGCTTTAAGGGGGCTGAATTACCCCCTAGAGATACCTCCCTCACTCTGTCTGCAGGGATGGAGATGGCACATTTATAACTGAGGTGCGGAAGATGGGTGCTTAGACCTAGGAGATGGAGCCGGGTGATGTTTCCATCAGACACACACGCTGTTGCAGTTGCCATTGGAGTCTCTCAGCTGAATTTCAGAGGACCTTTTGCTGCCAAAAAGATAAACGCTCTCCCTTTCCTAAACCAACGACTCTTTTTGAGGAGGCCAAATGAGACTTGTCAGAGGTAGCCAAGACAAGAGTGCCACCTTTTTTTGCAGCAAGACTTTCTGCTAGTGACACAGACAAGAAGGAAGCACAGGCAGAGCTCTATGGAGCTTGTGCCAAGGCAGAAGGTTTATCTGCCGCTTTCCCGCAGCGCTCGGGCGTGTGGTAAAACCGAAATCTTGCTCAGCGCGGCCGGAGCGCGTAGCTGTGGTTGCTCTGCAGCGAGAGATGGGACCGGTGCCCGTTTGATCTGGGGGATGTTGCTGTCCCGCTTTGCCCGCGCGCCGTCGCGGGTGGGAGCCAGGGCTTTCGTCCTTGCTGCGGTAGGACCAGCCAGAGGCTGGCGTGCAGAAAAAAGCACCTTCCTGGCTGCAAATGTGCAGCGACAGCACGGGGAACTGCCTTTGGGTTCCTGGCGTGGTTAGAGCCGTTAGCCATGTTTGTGCCGCCGCGGCGCTGCCATCAGCGCGGTCCTTCCCTTCTCACAGTTAATTTCCTTATTTGCTTCAGTGACGGTGTGACGTGTCGTGTCAGTGTTTGGGCAGAGCGGCTGGCGAGGAGCTGTAAAGTAGCCTGGCAAAACCCTTATTTGTGTGACTTGTTGCAACAGAGACATGTCAATTCAGCAGTGGGCACAGGGAAGGGATAAAAAGGAAAAAAAAAAAAGCTGAAAAGAAACAAAGAAGAAAAAAAGTTAAAAAAGGAAAGAAATAATAAGTTTTGGCTTCGGTTATGGTGAAACTGCACATGTCATGGAAATGGAGGAGAAGTACAGATCCTTCATATCACAGGGTGAGTGAGCCTTGACACTGATATTTTTCATGCATCAAAAACAACTATGTGATATCAATGTGCACACTTTTCCTGCTAGATTAAACAAGTTCATGTGACTGGAAAGGTATTTAGAGGTGACCAAAGTCAGTCCCTTGCAATGTCTACCAGTCATCTATATACTCCACCTCTTAATGAACTCTTTGGGTTTTCTTACCCAAAGCTGCTCTAGAGCTCCAGTGCATTAAACATTAGGATTAAACACCTTCTTCCACAATTGCCTGGGAGTTGGATGAAAGGAAAACAAAACAAGAAACAGTGGAAACTATGAAAGAATGCTATAGATGGGTCTTCTCTGGAGCAAGGTGGTTTATATCTGGACACAGGTGTCTGCACCGCAAGCAACAGAAGAGTGAAATACTTGGAAAGCAAAGCCAGAACAGCCACATCAGCTATGCTGTGGTGCTCTGAAACAACAGTTTTGGAGTAAAAAGTCCAGCATGTGCTGTTAGGTGAGCAAGCAGTTGGGCATATGTTGCCACCATGTCCATTAGAGAAGCAATCCTTTCCTACAACCAGGATTGCAAGGTAGAAAGTAAACCAGTCCCATGACCAATGAAGTCCAAGCTCTGCTCCCCACATCAGTAACAGTTTAGCTTCTCTCTTTCTTGGCCCTTTTCAGCCAAATGTTCCCAGGCTGCCTATTTGCAGGGGCCTCCAGGAAGGTAAATGAGCAAAGGTGTGAAGTCAATGCACGCCAGCTAAAGACCTTTAAGCCCTTGGGGGGACACTCTCATTCAGGAATAAAGTGGCCTTACATTGCTGTAGTTTAATCCTCCTCTGAGGATTAAGCACTGAAGGCTTAGTGCCTAAATTTTAATCCTAAATGAGAACATGCACATGTGCTTTAATTTATGGGCTCTGACTTCACACCTGTAGTTGACTAGCCTTCTCTCTTCTGCATGTCCCTGTGAAGGAAAGCTCTAATGAGATGCAACTGGAATTTGGGTGATGCTGTGGCTATTAGTTCTCTCTCTGAGGTTTCTGTGGTTTGGGTTTCAGTGCATTCCTGGTGTTCTTTATTTTTTTTTCTTTTCTTTTTTTTTCTTTTTCAGATACTCTTTTAGTCTTGGTGCATATGTGTGTTTGATTAGAAGCATCTCAGATGCTAGAATTTTACCCCCAGAGAAACACATGCTTTGGGGTCATTAAAAATATTTTGAATCCTGGTGGGGTATAAGGCAGCCTCCAAGGATGGCTTGGATTAGTTCTTTGAATGAGAAACGCTTCTTCCTTCAAGCACATCCTTCTTCCCCATCAAGGCTCATAACTCCAAGCACTCAACTAAGCTACTTAAGTTACCTAGTTGGTCGCCGTAGGCTCTGTCTGGAAACAATATGCAAAGTAACTTTCTCTGGGGTAGTTCAGTTTAGAAAGAAATTTTGGAGAAGTCTTTTGGCTAAACTCAGGAGATGGACACTAGGCAGGCCAGACAGACTCTTGAAGTTAGGTTCCTGCAACAGTTCTCCATTACCTGGATTACTTAAAGGAAGTCACCAATGGTAGGTGGAAAGGGGAACCGAGTCCATCTACACTTTGATACCTAGCTGATTTATCAGAAGACAGCTGCATCTTTCAGATGGTGCTCAATGAGAAGAGTATTGGTTTGGGATATGGGGATGAGGAACAAAGGCAAATCCCCTCATTTTGTTATGCTTTGGTTTTCCTAGATGTTAAATGATGTCTTTTTGGTCTTTGCTTTGAAATTGTTGCCACTTTAGGAATCTGAGACCCTCCAAGAATGACAGTTAGAAACACACAGTAACTTCAGGTGTCCCAACACATCTCCCAGACAGTCTTTTTCTACCTGAGAGTCAAAAAAGACTAACTCCTCTAATTAAACATAAGCATTAGGTAGCAGGTCCCTCACTAGGGTTCTTAGTGGAAAAAAAAAGAAAAGATAGTGGCATTAAGCTGAAGCTATTACTATAGCAGTTACAACATTATTAGAATGCATGCCCAAGCCGAAGTTTCATTTTCAACATAAGGCAAATGGATACCCCCTCCTCCCATTTGTTCTTATCATTAATTTACTAATTAGTCCTTTAGACAAAGGTGTTTATTACTCTGTGAAACAAAAAATAAAGAAAATAAACAAAATGAGCTTAGATTGAAACTGCTGTTCTCTCACAGTCACTTTCATCTATTAAAAAGGAGGAAGAATAGCCAAGATCCTTAGCTCAAAGGACCCACTGTTTGGAGGCTCCCTTTTGAAAGCTTTGTAAAGTCTTTATGGCAATTCTAAAATGCCCTCACTTCTGCCTTGGTACCTGGAAATCAGCAGTCACCTACTGGTCACCTACTCTGAGATGTTTCAGTAGCTGGCCCTAATCTGCAGAGTATGTGAGTTGATGCCAGATTTTAAGAACAAGAGTGATACTGCCAGACAGAGTGGACTGTATGCATGTTTAAAATGAGCTACACACTCTTAAAGATCTTTTTAGAATGGGACTGCTGTTTGTTTCTCAATAATCAGGACAGTTGAATCATTCTGTCCATGTGAAAGCCAGCTAAAAGTAGTGAAAGTGTTATTAAAACGGGGTCAATTGCACACCAGAGAAGCAGAAAAACAAATGATTTGAAAACCACCACAAGATGTAAAAACATGCTCTCCCTTCATTAAGAGATGCCAAAGAAACTTTCAGCTGACCCCACAGTCTTTAGAACCTGCAAGTTTCGCTAAACCTCAGAGTCATTTACGTACAGACATCCACCCACTACAGATGTCAAGCACTTTTAAAGTAGTAGCACAACATTTATAGTAGCGCTTTTTTATATTGCAGCACAAGTTTCAATATTGCATGTGATCAAAATTACGCTGTTGAGAGTAGTGTTTTTGATGCTTCCATATGTCAAACTTCACTCATTCATTTAAATCATGGGGCTCAGCAGGGTTCAAGATATTCTGCAAAGCAATTCAATAGCTTTGACATCACCATTTCAGAGGACGAAACTGAGGCAAGGAGAAAGGAGGTGACTAGCCACAGTCATGCAGCAGGGCTGTTGCAGTGGTAGGCAGAGGTCAGCTCCTCGGCATGCTAGTCCTCGGTGACGTGGCATTTGGGGAATGCTACACAGAGAATATGAGTCTTCTCTCATCATCATCCACTCAAGCACAAGAAAATCACACACAAAAAAACCCACCACCACCAAGAAAAACTTTAATCCAAACTAATTAGACAATTTAATAAGCAATATGGAAATTACTGCAAGAAGTTGTGTTCACTCTGTAATAGAGAAGATATTGTGCAATCTACCCTGAGTACCCAAATCTTTCAATTAAGTTCTTCCCAAATCATGAGATAGGTTTAAAAGCTCATGATTTACAGAATCACAGAATGGTTGAGGTTGGAAGGGACCTCTAGAGATCATCTAGTCCAACCCCCCTGCTCCAGCAGGGACACCTAGAGAATGTGGCACAGTGTGGCGTCCAGGTGGGTTTGGAAGATCTCCAGAGAAAGAGACTCCACAACTTCTGTGGGCAGCCTCTGGGAGCCTTCCAGGGCTCTGTCACCCTCACAGTAAAGAAGTTCTTCCTCATATGGAGAATAAACTTCCTATGTTTCAACTTGCACCCATTACCTCTTGTCCTTTGTCCCTTGTCCTGACACTGGCCACCACGGAGAAGAGCCTGGCCCTGTCCTCCCTAATATTCCTAATTTCATCTCAGTCTTCTCCTCTCCAGACTAAACAGGCCCAGCTTGCTTAGCCTTTCCTCATACCATAGATGCTCCAGTCCTTTAATCATCTTTGTCGCTCTATGCTGGACCTTCTCTGGAAGCTCAATGTCCTTCTTGCACTGGGGAGCCCAGAACTGCACACAATACTCCAGATGCAGCTTCACCAGAGCTGAGTAGAGGGGCAGGATCACCTACCTCGACCTGCTGGCAACACTCCTCCTCATGCAGGCCAGGATCCCATTGGCCTTTGTGGCCACGAGGGCAAATTGCTGCCTCATGGTTAACTTGTTGTCAGGGAGGGCTCCCAAATCCCTCTTTGTGGAGCTGCTTTCCAGCTGGTTGACCCCTAATCCGTACTGGTGCCTGAAGTTATTCCTCCCCATGTGCAGGACCCTGCACTTGTCCCGTTGAACCTCATGAGGTTCCTCTCTGCTCAACTCTCCAACCTGTCTAGGTCCCTCTGAATGGCAGCACAGCCCTCTGGAGTGTTGGCCACTCCACCCAGCTTGGTATCATCTACAAACTTGCTGAGGGTGCACGCTGTGCCTTCGTCCAAGTCATTGATGAATAATTTGAACAGCATCGGGCCCAGTACTGACCCTCGTGGGACACCACTGGCCGCAGTCCTCCAACTAGACTCGGCCCTATTTATCGCCACCCTCTGAGCTCTGCCATCCAGCTAGCCATTAACGAAGTAGTAAAACTGGTGCCCTAAAAATATTTTCTAGCTCTTTGAGCATTTTTATTTTAAAGTATTTCCCCCTAACCATGGGACTCAAAGGTGCTGTCTTTTGTTTTGTCTGAGGCCAAGATTGCCTGAGATCCTAGGACTCCAGCGTCAGAAGACTCCCACTTCCAGAGAAATATCATGAGATTAATGCTATCAGCAGGCTGAAAGCACAGGCTACGCTTCTTCCAGTATTGCTATTGATAGAAATTTGGATTTGAGAAACTAAATTCTTCAGTCATTGTCTGAATACATTCATTGACAGCAGGAGAAAAAACAAGCCAACAACAAAAAAACACACAAAACCCATGTGTTTTCTTTTTACCATTGCTGCCCTTTAAGAGGATGAATTAGCTTACACAATTGTGTTTCACTGGCTTAAATACATGTTTAGTGGGAGGTGTCTTCTGTCATGCCCTGGTGAAATTGGCCTCTAAGTAGCAAATTCTTTCGTCTGTTATTCTACTGGGAGCTCACACATTTTCTGGGGCAGGAAACATCTTTTTGCTCCATGCATGCAAAGGGCTGGGTGTACTGCGGTTGTGAGCCATGGCTTGGGGCTCCTAGGCGCTACCTGCATAATTAATATTAGCAATGAATAATAATAATAATAATAACAATAATAATGGCTGAATACAAGTGAACCCCATAACCTTGCCCTTGGGTGTCTGAGTAGGAAGCACGAGCCAAGGCAATTCAAGAGAGACACCATCAACACAGCTACCTGCAGCATCCCTGGCAGCTGGTTTTTTTTCCTACAAAGTGCTATAAATGTGGCTGGGAGGGGGAGACAGTGCACAGCAATTTCACATTGCTAGGCTCTATGTCCAGGGCAGTGTACCATCACCAATGGAGTCATTTCAATCTTGACTGGAAAGCCAGTGGGAATTACTACTCCGGAACAGTTTCCATTGAAGGGAGAGCGGCCCCAGAAACAACTTGTGTGAGTGGCACTGGGGTGTAAAATGAATTGCCAACAACTATTGCTTTTATGTTTTCTACACAGGCACTCAAGTGATGAGACTCAGGCTATTATGAAGGGGTGATGTGGTGGTGCCAGCCAGTTGGCTTTTACTGAGACGATTAGCAGCTCTACCTGTCGCCTCTTTATTCAAAGGTGAGAGATCCACTTTGGTTCTGGCAGGCTCCTACAGACCCTTAATTTGTTGAGGGAAACATCCTGGATGGTTCCTGAGCCTTTCCACCTTCCAGCAATGACTGTGCTTCTCTGAAACAAATATCTCCTTGCTCAGTTTTAATAGATGTACAATTAGAGTTTGTACAATTGGAGTATTTTGTACTCCAGTGTTTCTATTACTGTTGTGCCTTCACATCTGGGCCACCTCCTGTGGTTTTAGGAGGCCACAATACCTGGAGAGGAGGAGCATTGCTGCACAGCCTGGTGATCCTGGTGCAGGATAATATACCTTTTCTTCCAGCAAAGCCCAGGACATAATACTGGGGGCTTAGCACATATTTAAGTTCTCTAATAATAAGAACTGACTTAAGCTTTGCATTTGGAAAGAAAAGCAGAGGCTTTGGCCGTGTTTCACAATGACAATATTTCTCACGGTTTCCCTTTCTTTAGCCTGGCATTTATTGCCTCTCTCAGGAAGACCCTTGAGTGGTGACGGCAAAACAATTCTCGAAGCAAGTAAATATTGCCCTAGAGCAAAACCACTGAGCCAAATCCTGCCTGCTTCCAGTCTGCTGCCAGTCTCTTGACTTTGGTGGCATTGCATGAGATTCAAAGTCTGGTTCTGAACAGTTTTCCTGGCTGGTGGTTTCTGGAAGGATCAGTCTCCGCTCCCAAATTGAACAGCCCCCTGCCCTTGCCAAGAGCCAGTACTTAGGTCATCAGTGCCCTTCAATTAGTTTTTTGCCCTGGCTTCTACCCCACTGAAGGCTTTCCCCAAAATTCTCTCCTCTCATGTTTAGAAATATTCAAATTTCCAGACTAAATTTACTGATGGCCAGTTTGTTCTTCTGCCAACATGTCCTTTGGCTTAAATAGCTCATTTCCCTCTGCAACATTTACTCACTTGCTCCTCCCAGCCATGTATTTACATAGGGAGAGCCATCATAGGCCCTGCTAGGAGTGCCTGCTCAGTGCCTTCTAGGATAGGTCCCTGGCATCCGCGTTGTAGACATAGCAGAAAGTGCTTCCTCTGCATCAGAAAGCAAATAGTATTCCCACCTTGTTCCAAGCCTGGTGCTCGTACATGCTGGAGATGGGCCAAATGGCCATAGAATTACCTAAATACTTCATTTAAATGGCAACCAAAATAAAATGCAACTGAAGCAGTCTCGTGAGATGGATTCTTTGGGGGAAGAGAGGTCCATGCCATCCTCCTCCTTCCCCCTGCCCAAGAAAGAGGGCAAATTGCTTTGCATTCCCCCAAACGGCTTCCCTTTTAGCCTCTCACTCCACTCCTCATGTCTTGGTGGCCAGGGGAGCCCCTGACATGAGGCTAGCAGGACCCGAGCTGTTGGGCTGCCAGGATGAATCAGACCATTTCTGACATCCTGACAGTTATTAACTCATGAATTAATGAATTGCCCCATTTTGGGGGGCAGGCAGACTTGCAAGGTTGTGTAACTTGCCCAAGGCCACAGAAGAAAACAGTGTCAGGGTCAAGCGACATGTCTGGGTGTCTTGACTTATGGGATGGGATGGGATCTCTGAACCATTGCACTCCCTCCACAGATGGGCCAAATTGCTCTTGCTGTGGTCAAAAAATGCCCTTAGGCACCGTTCACCTTCTCTCCTGCAAAACATCCTTTTCCTCGCCTTGCAGTAAGACTAAAGAGGAGCGTGCACCAAGCGGAGATTTGCAGCTGCCTTCAGCAGTCCCTAATCCCCGCGGATGTTATACTCCTTGGCGTAAGGAGCTTGGCGAGCGCGCTGTGGCGCCTTTGTGCGGGCGATACGTACAAGCGGCGGGGCATTGTTTTCACGTCTGAGCCGCTCTCCACGATAAAACTTCCTTCAAAGCCAGAGCGAGTTGCACCGGAGTGCATAAGCCCCATTTGTTTTCGATTTATATGTTACTTCACCGACACAAACAAGTTCAAACTAGTGCTAGGGCTGTGCTGCAGCTACTGCAGAGGCAACTGAGCTGCGTTCTGGTGACTGCATTGCTTAAAGAATTGTTCGCTTCTGATGATCAGATACCTGTTTTTCTTTTAATTAATCAGAAAACAGCTTTTTCTTTTCATATTTCCCACCAAAAAAAACTTTATCTGCATGCTTACATTAAAAACAACCCCCAAAGCAGTATGAGTTAAAACAAGTAGGATTCTCTACAGCATGTTTATTATCCTTATTATTTATTGTTATTTTACTATCACTGCTATTCAGAGAGTTCATCACAGAGGTAATATTTGAAGACAAATTAGGCAGAACTTTTTTACTGACCAAATTCATCCTAGAGCTATGCCGTGGTCTCTGAGTTGACTCATCCTCTGATGGTTTTGTGGACTTTGTATATAAAGTGACAATTACCTTCTTTTCAACTTCCTGCATAGTTGTTATTCACCAGCCCAGCCTTCCTACTCACCAAACAAGAATTTAACTAACAAAAATACACACACAATATATATCATGTGGATTCATTCTTACAAAGCGTTAGTGTTTCCTGCAGGAGATGGAGGACGCTGAATATATACCAGCCAGCATGATTTTTATGTGGGATTTTTTCATCAGGAAAATACCTTCTTTTGGAAAGAAACAAAATATTTTATTTTTTACTTTGAAAATCGGGAAAATTCTTGAGTGATACCAATGCTGCCAAGGGGCTTGCTTTTTTCTAAAATTGAAACCGATCTCAATTTTGTGCTAAAGGTTATAAAATACGCAGAAGTTTGGCAAGGTTCATCTTGTGCATTGCAAAATGGAGACTTTCAGAGATGTCTTGTAATCATGGAATAAAACAAAAATGTCAAGTGCCACCATGCCAACGGAGAGGCTTGATCCCTTCTTAGCTCTGCTCGGCCTCCCGTCTCCAAAAGCTCCAGTCCAGGGCAATGATGTGAAGCTGCCGCTTGTCCCTTCTGCGTAAGAGGCAGCATGGAAGGAGAGCTGGGGATTTTCGGGGAAGAGGCTGTGGAAGTCCTAAGGACACAGATCAGAGGAGGAGGCAGAAGGGAGGCTCCTGCCTGGTGGTATGAAGATTGCTGATTCAGGGCTGCAGCCCTCGCAGGAGTTAGTGTGCTCTGCGGTGCAGAGGGAGCCAAGCCACTTATGCAATATTAATATTAATAACTGCTTTGCACTTCTATAGTGCCTTTCATCCAAGGATTTCAAAGCGCTTTACAAACATTAATTAATTAAGGCCCATAACACCCTGTGAGGTAATGCAAGTAGATATTACAGCTCATGCAGAGGCCAGAATTGCCAGCATTACAGGTATAATCCTCTAGCAAGAGTTAACTTATTCTTGAGCAAGCTTTCTTACTTATAGGCATAAACAGGCTTCCCTTTAACACCGAGCATGTCTTTTTTTTTTCTCCCCCTGCTTCTTTTTCTTCCCCTTGATCTGTCAGTCTCCGCACAGGCAAAACTCCCACTGCATGGCAGCCAAATGAGGGGAATGTGCCGCCCTTCCATCTCCTGGCTCACTGCTTCCTCCTCGGTTGCCCGATAAAGACGTAGGATAGCGCAAGGCTGAAGCATTGGGTCAGGTATTGATGTCCTGCTTCTGCAGGGTTTCCCTGTTCTAAATATACTTCGCACCGAGGAGATTAAAAAAGGAAGTGTGCTAAAATATCTTTTATAGCACCTGCTTATCAGATGACCTCTGAGCAACCTGCAGGCATGAGCTAATGTAGCCCTCGTAGCAGCTGGTCATAAATGTCATTAGGGCCACTTTAGCCATTTTTTTCTTTTAAACACTTCCCATCTCCTGTGTTTTGGGGCCAAAACTGCAGACGTGCCAAACCTCTCCCGATTCTCTGCTCACTTGATTCCTATTGCGGCTTTTCAGCTCAGGGTTTGCCTCTGAACCATGGGTGCTGCTGGACACTTCAAGTCCTGCCGTGTGATTGAATATGCTGGTGCTTGTCCCACCACGTATCCCATCTGGAGCAGAGCTGGACGAAAGGAAGTCAGGAGATGGGAAAGGCCACAGTTGTGCTTCCTTATTCCTGGGATAATGCGACTTCCAGAAAACAGAGAATTCTGCTTATTGTATGGACAAGAAATGCCCTTGTCCACCATCCATCATGACAAGATATGGAAAAGGACACGGTCCAAGTCTGGAGCAGGGCTTTGGCATGCCAGTTTCATGTAAAGGCAATCCCTTTAGATTGCCCATCTAAAGCGACATTTCCTTAACTGCTTGGGACAGCTGGAGTGAGAGAGGAGCAAAGGGACCTTGGGGTGGTTTAGTCTGGACAGCAACTTCTCCAAGTTTTGCCCATTCAGGTGCATTCTGAAACTGTGCAGACATTAGCTAATTAATGCGGTGAGTTCATTAAACCAATTAATTGCATTTCTTTCTGTGAGTGGGCTGGGCCTATCAGTCATCTTCGCAGAGTGCAGTTTAGGGCGTTAAAAATATTCTCTTCATCAAATTAAACTTTATTAAATAATAACTCCTTCCAAATTCTAGGCTAGGAATGAACAACGTCACTCTAACCACAAGAGCTGTTTATTGCACATAAACTTCGTTTGCTGCCCTGCCAGCTGTGATAAAACCAATTCAGATGCATATTCTCAGTACAGTAAGCACTTTCTCCCCTTTCATAGTCTTGCATTAACCCAAAGACTCTGTCCTTTTGTGCAGAACACCCACTGAAATCAATGGGAATTTTGTGTGTGGGAAGAATGCAAGGTTGGGAAGTTATACGTCCGCATGTTGGCCAGCAAAGGCATTGTGTTGCCACAAGGGTCTTTTTGGCAGGCAGCAGAGTATTTTGCATTTTTCAAAGACAAGCAGAACTGAAGAAACACTTAAAGGAGAAAAAAAATTGGTCCTTTGCCTAGTTGTGATTCTGTATAATTCTAAAGTGAGTCTGGAAAAAAATATATATATTTAATTTTAAAAAGAACTTAAAAATTTGTATTTTAAAGGAACCATTCATTACAGTTAAAAAGTATTTTCCTTGGTCTTCTTGAACCTCTCAAAACTTGTGGGTTTATTTGTTAGAAGGATTCTTTAGCAATGCTGTCTTTTCTCTTCGGTGATAGCAGAGTTAAAAGGTGCAAATATATGCAAAAAATGACATATTTTCAAATAATGAAATAAAAATACTTTTGCATATTTTTCATTTTATATCTAATTTTCTGTTTTAAGTAGGTGTAGGTAAAAGAAAGAAAAGTATACAGGTAGTCTTATTTTTTGGCTACAGGCTCCCCATAAACTTTCTATTCTAAGATAAGTTGCAAGGAAACTGCAAGGAAAATCAAATCTGTTTCTTTTCACCAGCTTTTAAAAATGAAGACAGTCAAATAATCACCACAATTTAGTCATTTTGCCCCTGCAGTCTCGTCCCTGCAGATCTGCTTGATTTTGATTTACATCTGCCCAGGAGCGAGCAGAAGTAACATTTTTCAAAGGTTTGGTAAGAAGGAAGGATGCGGGTGCCAACTGCCACTGCAGGTGTCTACATCAAAAGTCAAGGTCTTCAATCCCCACTCGTCATGTTGGTGTCTGAAGGTGTCCAAAGGCATGGAGTTTGGGCTTCTTTTAGGCTTGAAAGGAGCTTAAGGACAGAAAAGAGTTGGAAAAGCATCCTCCCTTTCTCCTGCCTCCCTGCTTTCCACATCATGCTCCATGCTTCTATTAGAAACCTTAAAACTGCTCAGCAATTTCTTTTATTTATTTATTTATTTATTTTCTGATGTGTCTTAATTGTTTCATCTCCCTGAGTGGAGCCTTGTAGTTAAACTCCAGGTTTTGGGTTTCTTTCTCAGTCTCAGCACCTAAAAGAGAGTCATTACAACTCCTAACTTGTGGACATCTTTTTTTTTTTTTTTTTTTCAGATATGTCCCTTAGTTCAAAAACATTAACCTTAGACCAAAAGATCAGACCAAAATCTAGGATGTTTGCAGCAAAGCCAGGAAACATTGAGATACTGATTCTCAGTTCAGTCTCTTCACCTGCTCCTTCCTCATATTAATTAAATGAGGCAATTTATATCAAATATGCTAAGAGTAAATTGGAGACTCTTGGAAGAATTCCGGCCAGTTAGAATGATAGTTAAAAATAAATCCATATATAAAAGAGAAAGAAACCCGAAAGACCACAGCAGGCCACAAAACACTGTGAGAACTTGAAAATAAGGCTGCAGGGAAAAAAATCAATTGCATTGTGGCCAATATTAATCTTCCATCAATAAATACCATATCTTTCACTTCTTATGGTAATTGCCCCAGTGATTCCCCTTAAAGTGGTTCTCGAGCACTTAGAGGGCCCGTTGATAGCATCTTATCAGGTCTCAGAGCAATGGTGTGAAAGCACAAATAGGAGCTGTGGCCTAGTCTGAGAAAAAATGTAGTCTTTAGAATGTGCTGATTTGACAAAAGGTTGTTGTTTGTCACAGACATTAGTTTTTATCTGCTTAGCAGATAATTCTTCCAGAGGGGACTCTTCAGCCTCTGCCTGACTCCGCTGCTCAGTTCTATGCAAGGCTGATATTCCCTTAAGAGATACTATAGCAGCTGAATGGTCCCGGTCTCTAATTGCTGCTTGAAATGGGCTTTTTGGAATCACGGTGTGGATGCTTCAGGGTGGCGTGTGACTTTGCACGGGTTCATGCACCAGCCGCAGGGCTGGTGCTCCCTTCAGCCTGAAAAACATCAGGAAGGAGTTGATGCTACCATGAAATTGTTGTCATAAAAATGCTTGTCACAGCAAGAGGAAGTGGAGCTAGTGGTTTTTCCTCTTGGGAAGTGCCTTGAGTCAGAGCTAAAGTCCATGAAAACTGACTATCGACCTTAATTAACTCCTGGAAAATAGGCATGATGCTATGTTTGCGGTGTGCAAAACAGCATCCGCAATCCTCGGCTATTATAAGGCCCATCACATCGTTTTCTTGAAGTTTATGATTTAAGAGAGAGACCTGACTCTTTGCCCATGCTCCCTCGGCAGCCAGGTCTATATTTCACAAAATATATAGGGCAGATCCTGCAGAAAGTACATGAGCAACCTTCAGTGTGCAGTGAGTTGTCTGGACTTAGAAATTTTGCATGCTTTATGCAACTGAGACATCATTTTGCACATGCATTATTGCACGTGCAGGAGGTATCAGCTAAATACTGAAAGATTTTTGGACACGCAGTCACATAGTACCATAGGTGGTGCAACAGCAGAAGACACACACGTAGGGTTTTTCAGACTATTTCCTTTGGCATTCTGCTTGGATGCCCCACTTCTGAAGGGCTCCTCTGTCCTTTAGAGGTATATGTATGTTTAAAAGGTAACACGTGATTTGGTCTTTAGAAACTATATCCTGACCGTGTCCAAAGCAACTCCAGGTCAGCTTGGAGGTGAATTAATTTGGATACAATTAATTAAGTTGCCCTAGCTGCATACATTGAGTATAATCCTGTGCATGTTGCTAATACTTGTAGCTCTTGAAGAGCACATGTGGAGTTGGGTGTCCTCGTGGTCTCTCAACAGTATTATATTTTGCTTATTATTTAGATTTCCTTAGGCTTCAGTAGCATTTTCTAGATTTTACAGAAATATTCCAGAACTTATCCCTTCCGAGGTGGCATGCAATATTTGAAATTAAACTAAAAGCCATTTCTTTGATGTTACTTTTTGTTCTAAACTTAGCCATCACATGCCAAAGCCCCTGTTTTGATTGAACATAGCTTTCTTCACTTTTGCAAGTATTTTTTTTTAAGGTAAAGATCTCATTAAAAGATCTTTTTAAAAATTATATTTTTTATTGCCCTGTAATATATCAGCAAAATTACACAATTCTGATTTCCTGTTAGGATAGGAAATTAACGTCAAAAGACAAGAAATGAGAAGTGGTGGCTTCTCCCATGGCATATTATAGAACTAAGAGTGATGTAGCGATATCAGAAACATTTTTTCCCCTTAAATGAATGGGAAGGATATCAATTCATTTCTTACCTACATGTTTACTTGAATTCCAGGACACTTTTCTATCCTGCCTAAGTAAACATCCAGGACAAGACACAAACTGATATTACTATTGTAAACAACACCAGCAGATAAGAAGTTTCACTTTTCTACTAACTGTGATGCCAGCCATTATACCTTATTATATACATTTTAAGCTCAATTATATGAAGTACCGAGTATTCTGGCTTGCATCCAGCTGTGCATTTAAGCCCCCTCTTGACTATAAACCCATCAATGGTTCCACTGAACCTGATTCTATGCCATAATGGAAGCATGTGTTGAATTGCCCAGCTGGATTGGGGCCAAGGAGCTGAACATTTTGAGGATCCAGGCCATCCCACAGTCATCTCTATGGTTTCTGAGTATCTGCCCAAAGTCATTAAATTTTTTGAAATAGCACCTCTGTTGTGGTGTGTTATCCCTCCTTCCTTCATAAAAATCTTTATTGAGATTTCAGCTCTGTCCTTAAGGCCTGATCCAGCCCAGGATAGGAGTCACCGCATTCGCAGCAGTTGTTGGAGCTGGTTGAAGTCATCCCTGTGGGTTGGTGTATCTTGCTGGAAGGTGCCCTATGCTCACAGAGCTTGCTTTTAACTTTGAGGGTTGTGTTGAAGGGGGCTCCTCAAGACGAAAAAAAGACAGTTAATGGGAGATTCACCAGCTGAGGAAGTTTTGTCTTTTGCAAAAGGTCCTAACACAGAAGCATAAATAGATCTTTTAATGCTTGTTCCAGCTGGGACATGCAACACATTCAGTCATGCGGGCCCAGACCTAGGACCTCAGTTCCCTGTTCAGCATGTGAAGAGAATTTAATGCTTTAGAAAAATAGCCCTAAAGTCTCCCTGCTGAGCAGGAAGCAACTTAGAAAAAAAACGTGAAGTGGAAGTGCTTGAATCAGTGCTGTAGGAAAGCATCTCACGGGCACACAGGCCCCAGGCTTCCCCTGATCAGGTCTTCAAAGCAACAAGTGAAGCCAGCTTCTTTTTGCTCCCATTAAAAAATGTAGTCACCAAAGGAAAAGGAGGAGCCTCTCCACATTTATTTTGTAGTCCAGTGGTTAAAACCACTTGCCCAAGAAGAGCAAGACAAGTTCTTGGTTTGCCGCTGCCTGGGAGGTTCAAACCTACATCTCCCAATTGCCATGGGAGTACCTCAACCACAAGACTACAGGTGACGCTGGGTGGAGAAAGCGTTTCTGCATTCCTTGGTCAATCTGTGGGCCTGTGTGGGAAAGACTAATAGATTCCCATGACCCTCTGTGAGGAGAACAGGGTTCTAGGGTATTTCCTCTTTTCCTTGCAATCTGTTTTTCTAGACAGAGCGTGAGATTCGTATTTGGGAAGGGGGATGGAAATGTTGGGAGAAAGTTAGGGGACATTTAATAAATAAGGAGTCTGCTCTAACAGATCTATTCCCTGCTGTATCCTTCAAACCTGTTCATAAATGTGTAGGGTAAAATATCTCTGAAGCAAATAAAAGATGGAAATCAAAACTTAAGGCAATCCTGTTTTTTTTTTAATCACTAGGCCATGTTCTCCTGCTCTGCTTGTATAGTTACTTTGGGGTATTGCAGCCCTTTCATTTCTTTCTCTGCTCACCAGCACAGCTTAATTGAGGAAATGAATGTTTTCTCCTCCCCTCCTCCCTGTGCCCCACATCTCACCCTCACCCTATAATGCAGAGTTTAGGATAGTTTCATGGGAAATGGCAACTCCGAGCCCCTGAGGCTGAGGAGGGCCCAGAGCCCACTGTCCCACTTCCTGGGTGAGCGCTTTCATCCCGAGGTTATTACAGGAGTGGAGGGCATTGGCACTGCTGTCTCCTCCTCCGCCCACTTCATTTGAAAAGAAGAAAGCAACTACAACTTCATTCTTGAAGGGTGTGATCCCGCTGGTGAGAGGTAGGTGTGTTCCCAGCATACCTGCAGGATTGGGCCCCTGGGGGGACATCGGTGCCGCTGTGCCTTGCTGTGCTGGATTGCTGTGGGGCTGAGGCGGCCCAGCCAGGAGGCTCTCAGTGAGATGAGGCACCTCTGGGGTGTGATGGTGGGAGAGGCAGTTTGGGGATTGTGATTTTTTTGTTGTTGTTTTTTGATGTTAAAACTCCCCCAAGTCTTCTCTTTTGGGCTTTATCTGTAAGCTTTGAGGTCTTCTTTGAGGAGGTCTTTGAGACCTCCAGAAGGTCTCTTGATGGAGAAGGGGGCACCTCCAGAGAACTTTTGATCCCATCTAAAATCTGAATCCCCTTCCAGGGTCTCTTCTATCCTCAGAGCACATAAAACCTATGGAGGTGCCTTAATTCAACTCCTTAGTTAAATGAAACAAATACTGACCTAATCATATCTTCACTTAAGATGAAGTGTTGACTTCAGCACTTGGATTGGTCTTAAGCATATGCTTAAGTACCTTGCTGAAACAGGCCTTAGACAAGATTTAGCTTAGAGACCAGCAGCGAACAAGAGTTAGGCTCTTGCCAGATCATCAGCTTATTTCCTTTGGACTTTCCTTGCTGAGTGAGATCCTTCTAATGAAGAGCCTGCAGGTTAAGGGTGTTTTGCTTTGCAAATGGGGAATGCCTTCTTGGAGGATTGGTCAAAACTTCCTTTCCTTCCCCTCTGTGGCTACACATTAAGCTAGAGTATTTTTGTAGAACTGCTTTCCTGCTCCTGCTAAAGGGATAGGGCACATTAATCTGGAAAATAGGGCCATGCCTTTGCTGGGGTAATACAGAATCCTTTTTGGCTCAGATGTCACCCAGTTTGCCATTTCCCAGTGTACAAGATGGAAATAGCTTTCCCGTGACTGAAGGCGTCTTTCACACACTGTTTCTTTAAATTATCATTTGCAATCCCTCAAAGAGAGAGAGGCAAAGGAAACTGGGTGGGAATTAGTTGCTTCTTCACGTACATTGCACTACTTACTGTGTGGGAGGATCATTATTTCTAATGATGATGGATGGTTTGTATATGAAAGGGTTTCTTGCCTCTGTTGTTACCCAAGTTGCAGCAAGAAAGGGTTACTATTTTAATGAGAGAAGTTGAAATACAATTTATTGAGAGGGATGAAAAAGAAGAACCATAAAAGCTGAATCAAAACAAATGGAATGCTTTACCTGATCACTTTTATGGCATTGCTGCTCTCATAAATACACATACAAACATGTCTGCCCATGCCAAATGAGCTTTGACTTAAACTATTTTGTGCAATCTCTTTTTTTTCCCCAAATCTTCAGAAAATACAGTTTTCCCCAAATAAATATTTCCAATGTTTTTTTTTTACTCAAAACACAGAGAACAGAAAATGTGTTTACAAAAGCTTATACGTTGACAATTTGTTCTTTCTTAATATCCTGCCGATAGAGACTGTCTCGATCACATAATGACAGAAACCTGAAGCCTTATCATACCTATATGCCACTATTATTCAGAGTACTGAAGGTGCTATCCAAAACAATGCCATAGAATGTGCTAAGCAGGAGTCTTAATATAAATATATTATCACCAGAATAAAAGCATCACTTTATTCTGGTCCAGACTCAGCTGATTAAACTGATGAGTTGTCATGAAGATAGATAGATAAATAGATTGATCATATTATTTTTTTAATAATTGCAGCCTTCCAACTTAACATATTTTGACAAGAGAGTATATTAAAAGCCATTAAAACAGCTGTTTTGCTGTAGGGAATATTACTTGTGGGTTGAATGCAGAGATATGTGTAGGTATTTATTCAGTAATCAATCATAGAGAGAAAAGACCTCGAATTTCAGTTGGAAGTTTTTATTTTTATCCTTTTCCTTACTACTGGTCTTTAAACCTGCTCTGAGGAAAGCTATACATGCCCGGCTGGTGCTCATCAAAAGCAAGCAATCACAGCTAAATCAGCATGCAAAATGCCACTCAACCTTGGGCCTTTATTAAAATTTGCTGGGACTCAATTTGAGATAGCGATCGTTCTTATTAAAAAGCAAAATGTAAGATAGTTTTTTTATATAAATCTCTGGATGGAATGGAATTGTTAATCAGCATAGGCTGATGTGATTTCTCTGTTGCAAATCCTGCCGAGGGCTCAGAAGTGGCACATTACCATAATTCCTAGGCTAGAGCTGGCAGCTTGAAAAAGACCTGCAAGAATCTTTAAAATGCTTAAGCAAAGCTGTAAGTCACAGCAAACAACACACACTGAGGCTGGTTACCACAGGTTCTCCTTGTTATATAACAAAGTTTCTTCCTCCGGTCGCTTTGCTCTCACCACAATTTGTCGTTTTGTTGGGCGATTGTTTGTGCTTTCATGAGAAAAAGGGCAATAGCAACAAAATCCCCAAATCTAATCAAAGCTCTGTTATTTCCCCTTAAAAAAAATCTCTTTTAATGCAGACTGCTGTGCTGTATTGTGAATTCAATATTTTTGATCACTGACACAGTGATCAAGATATTTAATTTCACCTAAGTCTCACGCCAATCATTTCAGAATTAGCCCCTTTCCTTTTTATTATTTTTATTTATTTTTTATTTCCTCTCTTAAAATACTCCTACTGGTGTGTTTCAATCCAGAAGTGGTTGTGGGTCGGGGTAAATAGATCTTTGCGAATATTTTGTGTATTCATTTGTAATATATCGTTGACCTTTTAGTTATCCCAGGCGTTAATAAAATTAAGCTTTTATTATTGCTAATAACAAACATTTAAGTAATGAAAATTACAATCATTTTGTGCTATGGAAAATGGTGCCCGTCACTGCATATAGAAAACTCCTTCGCTGAACTCTGCATTGTCGGTATGATTATGATTTATCTTTTACGTTACAATAACATTCAAAATCCCTTATCATGACTACATTAGATACTGCACAAATGTATAGAAAAGAATAGTTTTCTTGTGTTTTGCTGCGTCCATAAATATACATAGCCGAGGTTAAGAGTGAGCAAACAGCAGTCTACGCACATGTCATACGACCTCACGGAGAATACATTTTGGAGGCAGTGGCATCAATGGGAAGTGTTTTCATTGACTTGAACCGTTTTGGCTCAGGATCCAAGACAGAAGGCTGGCTGCTTTCTTCTCGTCTTTAATCAGCAATGCACAAGAGGCAAAGAAAACAAAGAGCCTTTTAATGAGGTACTTCTACCTTGATATTGCCGGTCCTAATCTCGCCTAGGCTAGTAATGGACAAAATATATTATTTTTTCCTGATTTGTTTCGGTTAGGGGTCTGGGAAATAAAGATGTTACTCACGGTGCAGCTCTCGTGAGATGTGTCCACCTAAGACAAGAACCTCCTTCCAGGGGATTGCTGAGGTGTTCTGCATTAAGACGCCAAAAACTCATTGCACAAAGAGGAGTGACCTACAGAACAGCCTCTGCAAACTGGTGCATATGGGAAGAGAAACTTGTTCTGATGTTGACTCTCCTGTGCCTGCCTTGAAGATTGTGAGAACAAATCGGTCATAGATTGCTGCCTGATAGTCATGAGCAAATTTTAATTCCAGCATGCAGGCACTCCCTTTGGAATGGAAAGGCAGACTCAATTGCACATGGAGAGAGGGAATTGCAACCTTTGCAAAAAATCAGAGACTTTGTTTTGAGAGCCAAACAAAATTGAATGTGTTCCCCCCACACACATACATGCACTATCATCAAATATTATCAATTTAATTGCTCGGCTCCTGCAGCTGTGAGCACAATATATCAGCTTGGCTGGAATGGAATTCATAATTCTGTAAGACACATTCGAAAATACTGAGCTAAATTCTCAGCTAATGAGAATCAGCATAGTTCCACTAACCTCAGATAAGCTACTGAAGTAGGAATCATTTGAGTTCCTCTGACTTAGTTGGAAAGCTTTCACTCAGTTCAGCAGAGGAATATAAATTTCCTCCAAGAATTTGTGTTCCTGCACCTTTTGGGGATCTGATACAAAATTAGGGCTTGAATTTGATGGCACTATGTGATATACCATGGCAGAACTGCCCTAAATATCAATGGCTGTACTATGTAGCTCTACTGGGTAACTCATCAACATGAGAGGCTGTGGATATTTAAAATCAACATGGCTAAAGGAACAACTCTTTGAACTAATATCAGCAACAGCTATTTAATGTTGTTAAATAAAAAGACATAATCTCTGGCTCAGAAATTCTCGATCTGCAAATTGCTGGTGTATTTGGGAAAGTACCATTGTATGCTTCCTCTTTTCTTATATTTTTTTTACAGGCATTTGCTCTTGGCTACTGCTAAAGAAGGATCCTAAGTTAGAAGGACCTTTGCTGTGGCCATGTGTCACTCTTCTTATATCCTACAAAATGGATTATGCAGCAGAACTTTTTTTTTCTATTTGACAGGGTTTTCTTCTCCTCTTCCCCAGCCCCAACACATACTTTCTTCTTTATTTTGATCAAGTAAATGGAAAAAAAAACAGTTAAGACAAAAAATAAGAGCAGCATTGCAATATAAACTTTTTAAGCCTTGCTAGGAACGAGACGAGAATGAATATTTTTGCTGTGAGTAAATCTTGCACTCCACACAAGCTTTTTAGCCCACAGAGTTACAATAACGGGGAATTTATGAATTGAGCATTCCTG
Source organism: Tinamus guttatus (assembly GCF_000705375.1). The sequence continues at coordinate 283,277 of NW_010588027.1, forward strand.
TTTTCTATGTTTTAGTCAAAGTATTAATGCTAAAGAAGTACTCTAAATGATCTGTACATATCCTATCGGTACACACACATATGCATATATGTATACTGCTGCAAGAAAAATAGACTGCTTTTTAATTTCAGTCTGAGTTAGCAATTTATGCCTGCACAATGGAGATGAAAATAATAAAACCTTTCACTTATCTTGTTGTGTTATTATCGATTTCCTTAGGTGCAAGCCACAAAGAATTGGCCCCTTTGCATTTAATTCTGTGCATCTCCCAGCATTTGCCATGTGGCCTATTTGAGCAAAAGTTTAGCATTCTTGAAAGCTTGTGTAAATGTATACGTTAGTGAATAAACAGATGGTCCTTAATGAAAAACATCTTCTTTTCATCAGCTGTGTCACACTGATTTGATTCTTCATTTGTATTATCAGATCTTTGATGTAGTGGAAAAATGCAGAGAACAGAGTTTACAGGGTCTAAATTAGTTCAAGTATGAGTGGACATCGCTTAGAAATGTAGGAAAATTTACACCATATCAACTAATCGTAGGCAAACTAGCACAATAATGATTTTTCATTGTTACTGATTAAGAACAAAAAGTCACAGATGCCGATCCAAATGTCTTGGCCCAGCAGACCCATTTTGTGCCCGGAGAGATCTAAGAAGCCAGACGCATTTTTCTGTTCGAAGCAGCAATCAGACTGGAATTGACTGAAATTATCTCTCAGTAAAACAAGAAAAAAAAAAACAAAGAAAATAAAAACAAAGCAAAAGGTGTGTGGGGAGAAACAACCCTATATTCTGCAAACTTACAGGATGCTTTGTTTATTTCCATTTGTGTCAAGTCAAAATGGAACAGGAGCTTGGCTGCTGGTGCTGCATTTATTTATTTTTTTGAATGACTCGATTTTTTAGAATCAGGTTACGCAGCTGGACTTCACATTGCATTTGCTGCGGCTGCTTCATCAGAAATGCTGGTAGTATTTGTCAGCCTGGAAGTGTCTTGAGGCTGCTTCTGAGAGATACAAGGAGGCAACTGATAAGGAGAGCATCAGAAGGGCAGTTAATTGCCTCCAGTCTCTCGGTGCCGGGGAATATTTAAAATCTATGGGATTAAAGGCAGATTAAAAACTGTGGAAGCAGGAGCCCAATAGCGCTGAAAGATCATAATCAGCAAGGGTAATGGCAGAGCAAAAATGAATGTGGCAAATAAAATGACAGATAGGAAATTCAGATCCGCTTCTAATGCTCGAAGTTCCATCTTGTAAGCACAATTCATCTACGTGTAAATCATTTTTTGGCTTCAAGCTTATCAGCCAATCGGTGAATTAAAAATGCTCTTTCCTTGGAGGATTAAAGAGGTTGATTGAAGTCAGTGTGAAAACTGGCTAATAAGTCTGGAAATGTCAGGAGGGTGCTTCATAGGAACTCAGTGTACTTTTTCTATCAGGGCTATGAAACAGGAAGTTTGAAAAGCTCTGTAGTTCTGTTACTTTGAGAAATGCTTTTGTGTTTTCCTTTTTTTTTTTTTTTCCCTTTTCTCTCCTGTGTGTCAGAGTGTCATGCAGAAATATTTTAATTTCCAAGATGAATGGTGAGAGATGCAAATGCTTAAAAAATTAAATTGAGAGAATTTGCTAAAATATATGGAGAAGCAAGGGAAGCTGCATTTAAGAAAGCATGGTGAATGCATATTATGCTCTTGGGAAGTTCTAGGTCCCAGGCCATGAACTGCTTAGACATGTTCTGCCTGGAAGGAGGTATTTAAACTTTGTTCCTCTTCTGTGCCTAAAAATATAGTGTAGGTGGCAAGGCCAGAGGTTGTGTTAAGCCAGTCCTGCTGTTAAAAAGGAAAGCTACCAGGAAATTTCTAGATACAGTGCATATATGAAAACATGCAGTCCTGATATAAAATGAGGGCTTTCTGTCATTGCTATTGAAACGTGCGTTTCAGAGCTATGCATGCTCTGAAAAATTGTACTGTTAATATTTAGTGTTGCTGTCTGCAAACGCCCACATTGGTAAGGACAAATACCCTCAGGCAGGTACCTTTAGAGAATTTTGATCCTAGTTGTTTGAAATGGATGCTTTATATTGGCCAAGGTGGAGGACTATGGCTGTCTCCTTGTTTCAACCCAAAATCACAAAGGAGGTCACAAAACATCTGCAGACAAGAGAGTTTTCCAGAGGGAAAGTTGCTACATGCTGCTGCAAGATGTATGGTCTGGCTTTCACACCAGTTTCCTTCCTCCTAGACTTGAGAGAGGGAGAAGTCCAGGGATGTGTTTGGCTCCCACCCCAGGAACCAGAGAGGACTTGTCAGTGCAGCCTGTCCATGGGGGCGTCCTCAGAGCCATGTGCACCAGCAGCCGTGCGGTGGCTCTGTCTTCTCCTCACCCAGGACCTGCTGCATGGTCCCAGCAGGACCAGATGTCACCAGCATAACCTCTATCTCCTGTGTGATTTTGAGGAATACTGTCTCACTGAGGGAAAAAAAAAAGATAACTGACTGGAAAGAAGTCTGGCCCTATGTTTAGGCGTGCAGGTCTCAGAAGTCAGTGTGGAAAGCCAAAGAGATGCATGTTTACCTGCTTCTAACCTGTAATGTTGTTTGCTGTCTTGCTTTGGGGCTTGGAACACCAAATTGATGAATGGCCCTGTGTTTTCTTTCACCGCTGTGCACAGAGCCACATCCAAAGAGAGGACAGAGACGCTCGCAAGTTCACCTAACCTCAGTCAAAAATTCCATCCCAAAACACTCCCTGGCTGCCTAATTTAGGAGTCTTTAGTACAGGCATCTTCATGGAGGAGAAGCAAAGAGGTTTCTTACCCTGCCGCAGGGAGAATGTCTACTCTTTTTGTCCTGTGATTGCTTTTAATGTAAACGGCGTTAACCAATGCAACGCTTACCCAGAACTCAGGTCGGCCAGCTGAGAACCTCAGTAGGCTGCCGAGCGGTGGTCTACGTATGTCTGGGCTACAGTGGGTTTCTTTGATCTCCTAGGCCCCCCAGCATGCGTTTCTGTGCTGTTTCAAGAAGAAGAAGGCGGCTGCACATCCTATCTCCCCAATCTCAACCTCACCTTACCCCTTCTTGGTTAGGGCATTCACTTAGGAGGTGGGAAATGCAGTATGAAATCCCCGCTGGGCTGAAGAAGGCACCAAAGCCAGAATTCTCACTTCATGGGCCAGCGCTTTTGCTAACTTGTCTACTGATAAAAAAGAAGAATCAAAAAATAATAATAAAAAGGTGTGTGTGCACCACTGTCTTGGTCTGCTTTTCCAAAAGAGCGAGTGAGTCCAGATGTCTCCCCTCAGGAGTGGGCTCGGCACCCTGGAACTGAAGTGGAGGGAGATATTTTTTTGCTCTGCAGCCCTTGATTCATGCACCTTAGGATGGGTTGGAGCTGGGGCACACCCTGTGTGCTCAGCACTTCCAAATTGGCCGGGTTTCAGCGGCTTCCGATGCGCCATGTGGAGCCTCCCCCAGGGCTGCTCCCTGCTCAGACTTCCTGGTTTTGAGCCTCCAGGAGGCTTGAGGCTGCAGCAGGACCAGAGAGGAGGTGGAGGGAAGTGCTGCACTGACAGAGATAATTAATTCACCCTGTGCATTAGATAGGGAAAGTCCAGGGACCCCATGCTACATTTGGGAGTTCTGTTTTGGGGCCAGGCACCAAATAATAATCATAAAAAAAATTACTGCCCAAATGCCTGGGTCTAGAATTTAGCTTTGGAAGGACCATGTTCGGTACTTTGATGTGCTGTGTCTTTTCTCTGACCGTTGGGGTGAGATCACTGGAGATGTCTTAACAAAGAGATGACAACCTGGAAGGTTTTCCAAAATCCCAAGGTCATATGCACTATTTTCCAAGTCTTCAATGGCACTGAAATCACCAGTATTTTAGATACCTAATTACTTTGCCGCAGTGAGTTCTGCAAATCCCACTGGCTGCATATGCACAGCAATAGGCACCTAAATATCTTTACAAACATGGCTCTTGATGTCCCTGGCTGCATCTTTGCTACATTCAGTACATGCTTATATGTTCCTCAGCCAAACTGTGCTGTCCAGGGCTAACTTTGGAGCATGAAGCTTAATATGACCAGTATGACCTGTGCAATGCCTGACATGACCATATGGGGCATCCACATGCTCCTGTGGCAGCATCTCTCATCCTGAGTAGTCCTGAAGTAGTCCTAGCTTTGCTGCCCCACAAAGGCATATGGGGTTTGCAGATAGCATCTTGGCAGCCCTTGTACAGTGTGGATGTCCATAGGCAGAGACCCTTGAAAAGAGGTAGAACATAAATACATGACTTTTGGATCAATGTTGGCCTTCAGACACAACAAACACACATCATTTACCTAGCAATGTCGGAAGGAGACGGTTGAGAAATTGGAGTCCTGTCCTAAATCTGTATGTGGAAAAAAAGGCATGGTATTTCTGGTATGTCTGTTTTCCTGATGGATTTTGTATGGTATATCTCATGTAGGATACCAAATTAGACATAAGGGCCACCAGAATGAAGATAAGTACTTTATGTTTGATATGATAAAAACAAAGGAAGGATGCACAGAGACGGGTGATGTGGTCTAAGCAATACACATAGGAAAGGGTCTTTGCATCTGTGTTTGAGGTTGAGGAATGGGGTAGGAATTTATGGTTTGAGAATCTTTTTCATTCCTTGTTTTCATGGTGTGTAGCACATTGCATCTTAGCCTTTAGTGAATAGGCAATTAATACCCTTTAGTTGTGGATGAATTTGGATTACACTGCTCTCATTTTGCCACTAATTAGGACCGCATACATACAGCTGCCATAGCTCAACATACATCTATAACCTAAGCTAAGGCAACTTGATTTGCACCATAGAAAGTCACCTTAAGGTACTGAGGTTACCTTAGGTTACCCGTGGCCTTAAAATACACTGAATTCCAGACGTATAAATAATAATAATAGAAATAACAACAGCAATGATTGCAACTCCCTGGGTTCAGCTGGAGTTATGTGTCAGGTATTATGCTTAATAATGGAGTGTGTTAACAAACTTATTATCTGATAATAGTGCTGTCTCCATACAACTATTATAGTAGTATTAAAAAAAAAAAAAAGAAAAAAAGCGCCAAGGTTTTCAGACCCATCAGACAAACAGGAACGCCTCACTCTGTAATCTCAACTCAGCAAATAGCTCTCTGGAGCTGGATTTTCAAAGAGCAGTACTGATTTATGGAAAGCAGAGAGGACTTCTGCATGATTGGAAGATAAGCTGATATTATCCCAACCAGAGCATGCACACAGAGCTGAAATCCACCCTTGAGTGCTGCAGACGTATATTGAAGGTGGAATTTGAACAGTACTTTACTGCCTCTGTCCTGTTGTCTGAAAAGGAGATAAGCTAGTGTACCTTTCAGGTGAGCAAATTGTATATAACTCCCAGTTCCTTGATTTCGGTGGAACAGATGCCCAATTCTTTCATGGGTTGCTTAGTAAACATGATTGATAAGTCTTTCAGTAGTAGAAGCTCAGTGCCACAGCCCTCAGACTTGTGTGATTTGCTCTTGCTGGTACTTCTGAAACTACAAAGTTGCTAATAAATTATTGTTTTATTTTTTTCTTGCTTATAAACCTTGCATGATAGGACATGTGTGTAGCACTCCAGCACAAATGCTGCAAGGAACTATGGAGATACTCAACGTGATAGGTGGGCTGCTCTGCTTCCCTGTTGTTTGCCTTTGTACCCCTCTCCATCTCTCCTAGTCCTTCCTCCTAACCATGGGGAAATACTGTTTTCACGAGCTCTGGGTCAATGTATCATTCTCCATTCTGAACCTCTCTGAAGAGTGTTAACGTACTCCAAGGAGCAGCAGGGCTGACTGCAACAGCAAAACCAGCCCGTCAGTGAAGAGATTCCCCTTCTGCTCCTGTGAGGGCTTTCCTCACTCGGTCTGTCCCAGGGGCATTGAATGCCTTCTGTCACCTCACTCTGGAGACATTAAGACCTTGAAATTTGAAAGAGGAGTGGCGTAGTCTGGAGAAAAATGGACCTCTGTTCTAACCCGTGTGGCTTCTGATACGCACATTGTCGGGCGATAACAAAGGATTTACATAGGATTTACATTTTTCTTAGGGGACGTTTCATGGAAAGGGAGCTATCAGTAGCAATGACAGATGAATCCATTTGACGGCAAAGGCTGCCTCTTTCACACAAATAACAGGCTTTTTTTTTTTTTTAATCTACAATTTGTCACTGTTTATTCTGCAGTGCAAACCTTTTAATTGCCCTGCAGCATCCTGGGTTTGTCTTCCCTGGGAAGCAAGGGAGTTGAGTTGTCTGGGGGAGTTAGAGGGCATTTCTGCCTCTCACATAAACCTAGAAATCCAAACAGAGATTTCCAGAGTTCAGTCCATTTCTCAGAGTGGAAAGTGGCAGAATCTTGTCCTGGCTCATCTGTGGGCATGGTCAGCTTGTGCAGGAGGAACTGGGCTGGTTCCCACTGGCAGTGGTCACGCTGGAATTGGTGCCCTCACCGCTTAGCTTCTGCCTTGCATAAGTGATGCTCAAGCAGTTTCACAGCTTTTTAGCAGATTTCTCATCACCTGTGCTGCTCCCGATGGGAGAACTACGAAAATCATTCTAGTTATCTCTTTTCCTTTAGCAAGGCAGGGACCCAGGTGTGGGGAGCAGAGAAGATTTTCAAGCAGGCAGCTCCCTGTCACTTTCTGTGCAAAGTTTCATGACCCAGTATCATACATGCTTTTGCTTCAGGCCCTGGTGATGAGGATGCACTGGTCCAAGGTTTGACCTCTTTTCCCTGATGCAAAAATTATTTCTGCCCTAGCCCTAGCCCTAGCTATCTTATCTGTCTGTCATATTATGTCTGTCCCTTACATCTGTAGGAAGTGTTTGGGAATAATAATTCTGCATTAGGGCTGGGAATAAGATGGGTAAAATTTCCATGGTCTTTTCAGACCTATTTTCTAGAGCAGTGAGTTCCTCTTGAACACAAGTAGTGGATCTAATGTCATAGAGCTCTGGGTTTTTGAATCCTTTGCCTTAGCACCAAATCCACATAAAACACTGTTCAAAAAAAAAAGGAAGCCCACTGAAATAATAAAATCAGTATAAGAATTACGTCTATTTAATTTTATTTTGATGACCACTTCTTGGCTTAGGCCACTTCCTGCTTCTGATGTCTCTGATAGGTGCCAAATGTTGTTCAGGAGAAGGTCTCTAACAAATAAACTCAGTTGTGCTTCCTCACGGCAGCTCATTTTTATTCTAAGCAAGCATCAAGCTTCATCATGGTTTAGGCTGAGTGGCCAAGCACTCAGAAAGTAAGAAATTTAATATTAAGGTTGGGAAGCCATACACGAGATAATCCAACTGGACCTTTGACCTCCTGCGTTTATGTCTCAGAGTGTCTTATATAATTGAAGATTATAAAACATGAACTATAATATGAAACATTATTATAGGTAAATATAGGTATATAATTACCAGAAGCATATTTTCAAGCTTGGTAGGGGTCATGAGTCAGATTTATGTGTCAAGCATCTTGTTTCCTTCTTATCTATGCATACACAAACAATATGGAATTAAACTTCCTTCCACTTTATTTTGAATTAGAATAATTCAGACAATTCAGCAATTCAGGGACAGGAGTGTATTTCAGAAAGGTATCACCTGCAAACTGCCTTTAGAAATGAAATTGACTTCATGAATGCATATAATTTCAGTATATATGCAGAAAGCAAGTTCAGATGCAAGCTTAGTATTAACCTGACTAGTTGTCAGTGTTTGCAGGAGGCTATAGATGTTTATCCTCCTTTTATCTAATGCCCTGGCCAGAGTCTAAATCAGACAGTAGCTGATAGAATTGTTTCCTTGTAAAAGTGACTGATTGTCTAGACTAAGTCTACGATATCATTGACTTTGTCAAAATTTTCATGTGTTAGAAAATCATCTGTAGAACTGATAGTAGTTTTACTATATATTGTTTTGGCAATAGTAGGACATGGAAAAGGCTCTTTGTTTTCCTCATTAAAAAAAAAAAAAAGAGGAGGGGGGACAAATTTCATCAGAATCATCAGAATCCTTATCTCATACAAGAATGTCCAGAATCTACTGGTTTAGGGCTATTTCCAGGTTAATGAGCATATTTCCCATAAAACCACATTTGTGGAATAATTTGAAAGTATAAAGAGAATGAGAAGATTCATATCCTAGAGACCTCAAATGAGGTGTCTAAAGCTATTGGACATCTTCTAATTTCAATCAACTATTCTCTAGAGAGTGGAAACAGCACTCATTTTCTACATTGTTGTTTGAAATGCCAAGCGTTTTGTTTTGCTTGCAGATCAAGTGGGTTATTTTTGTGTGCAGTCATTGGTGAGAACCTCAGCTGAGAAGTAAAGGACAGGGGTAAATGATTTTCTTTCTCTGAAGATGGTTAATCTTATGGCAGAGCACTGTGGGAAACATTTACTTTCTTCTTTCTGCCATATTCAGCTAAAAACAAAAACAAAAACAACGCCCTTGTAGTAGATGAAGATTTGATGTGGAAAAATGGGATTTAAAGTCCTGCTCCCTCACACTGGTCCCCATCTGATGTTGTCTATCCTGGGCTCTATTTCCTTGGGACTGCAAAGGGGGTCAAGGCCAGCCTAGAACATCTCACATGCACACGTGGAAAATTGTATACAGCTTGACAGCTGCTCTTCCTGAGATCTTTGAAGATCTTAGAAGAAGTTGTGGCACTAAGCAGGGCAATTACTGGGCCTTTGTTAATTGTGGAATGCCTGAGGGCAGAGGAGGGACATAATGTTGGCACTTGTAGCTCCCTTGGGCTCCTCAAGAAACCTGCACCTGGAAGAGATGGACCTGGAGATACTGGAATATCTTTTTTTATTAGTACTACTTTTTGTTCATAAGGTAAGTTTGCTATGAAAGGCAATATCTGTGATGATTGTGAAATTATTTGCATCCTTCAGGTCAAATCTACTTGCAGCTGTAACTGAGAAACTTATTTCTGGAGTAATTTCACAAAAAGATGGAGAAGTAAGAGGAGGAGACATATGTTTCTTTAGCAGTTTCCCAGCTGCTTGCATTAGGAAGTGGAAAACTCAGCATCAATTTTTCATCTACTTTCTTAGACAGCATCCATGTCAGTAGGGTATAAAAAAGGGTGAATGTACTCTGCTTCTCCGGTCTAAAATATCTTATTCTATGTAAATATGCAGCCAGAGATAACCCACAGTCAGCACGGTAACCATCACCTTCAGGAATTAGTCCAATTTTTTTTGAATCAATTAATACTTAATTTTTTTTTCCGATATTGCAACAGATGCAAGGGGAGGAATTAAAAGCATCGCGTTCCCATAATAACTCCCAGGGAGGTGAACAGGATATTCAGTGTGAAGGTAGCTGAATCAGGAAGAAAAGTTGGATTGGAACAGATGTTTCCCACCCAGCTGGTGAGTGGCCTAGGCTCCTGGCTGGAGGGTATCCTAGGGCAGCGCTATGCAGATGGTTCTGGAGCAGTTCCACCTGGCGCACAATAATTCAGAATAACTCAGGCAGACAAAAAGCGAGAGTGAGTCACCAGTCTGCTGATTAGGCTGCTATCCTGGGAGGGAGGCACCTGGATCCAGGTTAGGGCTGTGAGGTGGAACAGCATCAACTGGAAGGGTAGGTAGGTAGATAACCCTATCTGGCAGTAGGTAACCCTACCTGGTTAGGAGGTTCATCTTGCATATGAAGGAAGAGAAGGGAGGGAGTTTAACTCGGGCCTCCTAAAGCCTAAAGGAAAGCTCTTATCATCATCATATAGGGCTGGGATGGCTCTTCTTCAGATGATGAGGTGGACTTTTGAACTTGTTTTCTCAAATCAAATGCATTTGTTTTTTTGATGCATTTCTGCAGAGAACAGAACAAAATGCAGACTCTGTTCCTCCTTTCTGTATGAATACCTTTTTTACTTTTAACTGTATTTCTTTTACCCCATCTTGACTCAACTGCAGAATGGCTAACTATTCACACTGCCCTGACTGGCAATGCCCTGTCATTCCCAGGAAAACATTGTGAGCATATTTGTATGTGCAGCTGGGCACACTATCTCTGGGAAAGGTCTGGTGGATTGGGAGCCAGAGATAACCACAGAAAAGTTTGATGGGCCTGGAAGAACTTGTATCTATGAAAAGAGAATGGAGAATTTTATGGTCTTGGCAAAGCCTCCCCAATTTTCTCCTGAATAGATATGCTAATGGTAAGTGGTAGAGCCATGCATAGTCTTAGGGTCAGATCCTCCTTGCTTTGCACCGCGCTAGGGCTGAGGACAATTCAGTTCAGATCCACAGAACTACTCTGAATTGACTCTGCTGTAAAGGAGATAAGAAAGTTGCTGAAATTATTTATTTGTGTCTAATCTTATAAAAATGTGTAAAGTGGAGTCTCTCTGCCTTTAACAGCCGCACTCCGAAAGATCCTATCTGATCTACCTCTGTCAGCTTGGCATCTTTGCAGTAGTTGGTGGTTGCACAAAACTGGCCAATTTTTCCATATATAGCACTGCTAAATTATCCTTTCTGGTTTTGTTTTATTACCCCCTCAGAGCAATGATCTCACCGATCAGTGTTGTGTTGCTCTTCGGGAGTGGCAGGGGTGGAGTGGGGTGGGACAAGCAGAGCCCTGAGCTTTTTCCAGAGTTCCTTGCATATGCAGAACATTTCATTGTCTTCTCTAACACGCCCTCACCTTTCACACAGACTGGAATTTGACACACCGGGTTAGAGAGGAAAAAAAAAAAAAAGGAAAAAGAAATACAACACAAGGGAAAAAAATCAGCAAACAAGATCTTATCGTGAAAAATATCCATCCACCCTCCTGATAATAAAAAATGCCTCAGGTTAGGAAAATAAAAAAATGCCTCTAATGAACAGTTAAAATTAAGATGCAAATACGTTCATGGTTCCTGGCAGAGATGGAATGGCTGAATATAGCCACCTTCTAAAAACACAGTTTTACACTTCTTGTAAGGGTGAAATTTTGTTGCGATTATTGCTGTTTTGTATTGTCTTGAGAAGGTTTTATTCTCTGTTGAGGAAAGCTCTGGATATTCTTTCTCCCTCACCCCACATTCATTTCACCAGGTGGCATGACGAAAACGTCCAGATCAAGACAGCTTTCATCAACAAGCCTTTATGCCATGCCACCCATAATTCATCCCAGCCTACTGTGGTTTTCTCCCACTAAGCAGCGCCTCTTGCAAAACCAGCCCCGTCTCACACTCCTTCCAAGTCCGTGTTCCTGAGCACCGGCGATGGAAGAGTATGAATCACTAACACAGCGCACAGACCTTCGCTCCACTCTGGCCAGTTTGTGTCATTGCCTTAATGTTAATTACACACCATAATGCGTGCATTTAATTTCCGTGGTGTTTCAATTAAATTAATCAGGCAATTAAAATTAATTAAAATTACAGAAATCACCTGCAGAAGTGCTTGAAACATGGGGGAGGGGAAGGGAGGGGTTGGGAGGGATCTGGGAACGTAGATGGCTGCGTTTTCACAGACCTTGCTTCCCTTGATTAATTTTGGGGATAGACTCTTTCAGAGCAGGTTATTTAAGGATTTAGATGCTGTTCCAAGGCCCGTTGAAGTCAATGGAAATCTTACGATTGGCACTGATTGGCTTGGGACCAGTCCACGAACCCCCAGATGTAAGGGGAATGTGATGAAACACCTGGGGCTCAGTAGAAATTTCTTAGTACATCAGAGGAACCAGGGTGAGGGCCCAGAAGCCCCAAATAAGGGTCATGCTCTGAAAGGCCACTAAAGATGAGAACAATGTCTATGGGTGTTAGGGCACCAGTGCTACCAAAGAAAAGATCTGAGCTGCAGAGGCAATCTAAGAAACCTCATTGTCTTTTAAATGTCAAAGTATGTTTAAAATAAGGCCATAAGTACTGGTGCCTATGGAAGAGTTTCAAGAGGTCAGCCTGGAAATTTAACCTGGACATTTCTGTGCTGCTTATGCCTTTTTTTTCCAGCAAGCACAGTCAAATATTTGCCTTCTAGCTGAGCATGGAAGGGACAGCACTCACAGCTGGTGAACAGCTACATGTCCAGCTGCATCCTACCAGCCAACCTCAGCTCAACAAGTGCCCGTGTCTGTAGACAGGTTACTTCCTTCCATGCTTTCCTGGAAAGATTTGCCTGGCACACTCCTGTCTAAGTGGGTGAGTCACCCATTCCTTGCTCCCGTTCTTCGACCCGCAGTTGGGGATGTTTATACCACAGTTGCTGAAGCTCGTGTTGGTATCCCCAAGCTGCCTTTAATTGAATTTCCTGGAGTAGTTTTGGTAGGATGGCTGTAGTTGCAGTGAATACTGTGTGGGCTGAGAAACCAGGGTATGAAGGAAGTGAATATTCATAATTAGGCTGAGTTGCTCCATGTTGCACTGGTTGTTGGATCCTGAGTTAGCTGTTTTAAAGGCATACCATTTTTTTTTTCCGTGCATTATAATTTAGTGCAGATAATCCCTCATAGCTCCATAGGCAATTACCCATCCCTCTCTTTGTCCAAGAGAGAGTAAAACCTTATCACCTCCACTCCAATGGCATCCGCTTCTGCTCCGCGGTTGTGAGCCACCTTCTCCTCTCAAATTGTTTGGATGATTAACATAATTAAGTTAAGCACAGAACAAATCTTTTAAGCTTCTTGTTAGACTGAAGTTTTGCAGATTCAGATCTCAGAGATTTATGTGCCCCAGAACTTTTGTACTTTTTGCAATCTTACCTGTTGATATTTTCTCTTTCTGTAAACCTTGCGTCTTTTACACATGCAGACCATAATATTCCCATTATTTTTAGCCATTTTGGCATACTTTTTTGATACTTTCTTAAGCCACAGCAGAATGTTAATCAATACAGAATACTTCACCACATTTTCAGTTTTTGGATCTTTTAATCCTATATGACCCCTTCTCCTCACTCTCTTTTTTTTTTCTTCTCCCAAAGGTAGAGTAGAAAATGAAAGGCAGCAGAAATGGGAATGAGAATTAAAAAAAAAGAGATGGAGAAAAACACTCTAGAACTCTTTGTTTTCAAAATTAGATTTATGAGGAAGATTGTGTTTTGTTTTGTTGAACAGCCCAGAATTCTGGTTTCTCTCTGAAATTCTCTGTCTACATGATGGTACATCCCTCTTTACTTATTCTCCTCTATCTGAATTCTTTGACAGGACTTCTTGTCGTGGCCTTTGGCACGTCACTTTACCTCACTTTCCTCATCCATAAAATGGCTGTTAATCCCTAAATAGTATAACCCACGCAAATTGCCAGAGCTTATGCCTGAATGCTGCTTTGAAGATAAGTAAGTAAAGTTTCAAAAGGACCTAAGAGATTTAGGAATGAAAGTTTCATTAACTTTCCATCAGATTTGTACTCTCACATCGCCAAGAACCTTTGAAAGTCTCCAGAATTGCAAGACTTTACTCATCACAATGATATTCTTTGCACTTCTCAACGAAAGAGATTGCTCCAGGCTAGTTTTGACAGAAGAGCTTGTTCCTCAAAAGAAGCGAGGTGAGACTTGGGGCTGTCCAGTTTCTCTCCCTCCCTTTCTGTGTTTTCAATGTGAAATCTTGAATTCATTCTCCAACCTTTTCAAGCAAAGTGGTACATCTCAGCGACTTGTTATTTGTACTGGTAACCATACTTGACTTATTTTGACTGAAGGAAGGGAGAGAACACTCATATCACCAGCTTTGTTACTAGATTTGAAAAATAACCTTCAGCTGGGAAGCAGCGATGAGTTCCTATGGCTGCTGGCGACTTAATGTCTCCAGGTAGCACAAGCACTTCTGAGAAGAATGTGACTTTTTTTTTATAATATTGGTGCTGATGTCAATGACAAGTTGATGCTCAAGGTCTGCAATGATCTAGAGGCATTCTGATTGACTGAAGAAGCTGTGAGGTTCTTCAACAGCCAGATGACCTTACAGCTCCCCTTCCCTTGTCCTGACTGTCTGTGAAGGGAAAGTCCCATTTTTTTGCTATGTTTTTTGCTAACAACATGGCGGCTTTAAAAAAAAAAAGTCCATAGTTGTTAAGAACTCAGACTATAACAATTCAAAATATCAAGGTCTTTGATTTTGCTTTTTTAAAATTTTTTTGTTTTCCATGATAAGCCCTTTCGAGTCTTTCTGAAGAGCTATAAAAAGAGGGAAAAAAAAAAGAAACCAGTCAACCAAAAAATCTGTATAGATAATGGTGGCTTACTGGCTTTGGTCTGTTTAGGTTTATTAGCTAAACCACACTTCTGAAATTACCCCAGAATAGCTCTACTTTTCTTTGGAGGTTTTCCTTACCAAAGTGAACATAAAAATGAATTTGTATAGAAAAACAAAACAACAACAACAAAAAACATTTATACATTTTATTCATGCAGAAATTAGATCTTTCATTTTGATTTTATCTATTTACATATTTAATGCAGCTGATTTTTAAGATGAAACATGTTTCGAAACAGTTGGTTTTACTTCCAAGATCTGAGGCACCTTAATTAAAAAACATTTTCATTCAAAACATTTTTGCCATATTTGAGCTGATGGTTTTGGTCAGTCAGAAAATACATTTATCATTAACTAAATCTTTCTACAAAAATTATTGTCCTGAAATTTTCAGCTGGCTACTTCAATGGAGGCATAGGACCAGATCCATAGGTCCTTTCCAAACTGAATTATTCTGTGATTTTATCGAAGTATTTGTCTTTGGTACTCTATCACTATTACCACAAGACATGACTATCTCCCAGTTTAACGCATTCATTCCTTTAAGATTATGCTCAATTTACAATAGACAAAACTAACACAGAAGCAGGTCATGGCGAAATCTGCTGACAGAATAGAGAATTTTGCCTGCAAGTCTAGTCTCAAGCTATCACAACATTGGTATCTCAATTTTCTCTTCTGTTAAAAAAAGATAATAATAAAATAAATAAATACCAAGAGTACAAGGAACTTCTCTAAAATACTTGTTTTAGAAATTCTGAACAAAATGGATCTTTAGGCAGATCAGACATTTTTTAGATTTCTTCCACTACAATGGAGTGCAAGTGTCTTAAAAACTGTGTTTCTGCAGCATTTTGTCAGTGGCCATAACTACTGCCAGCCACAACTGAAAAAAGGACAAGGGTTCCAAAAATCCCAGGAGAACTTAGCTTGTATTAAGGTTCTTGGTATGCAGCAGATTTTCTTTTCACTTCTGGAACTGCATAGTAATTCTAATTAGAGTTGTTAATTAAATACATTCTATTAAAACATGTTGCATCAAGGCTGATAGATTTTGTAGAGAAATGTCTATTTTCTTGACGCCTTTCTTAGAAAGATTTTAAGGTTCAGGGCTCTGGTCAGGGTGGGTATTCAAAGAGCAGCAGAGCCCCAGGTCTCTGTTATATGGGATAAATATTCAAGTTTTGTTAAAATTTGCCAGAATTTTTTAAAAGCTTTTTTCTTTTTTTCTTCTTCTTCTCTCCATTGTGGACGGAAAACAACTTGCCCAACATTAAAAATTGTGGTAAATTGGAATTGCTGCCCAGTGGACAATTCCTGTAACAAGTCCAACCAGACTGTCATGCTGAGTCCAGTTCTTCCCTGTTGAAGCACAGCAGTTCATTTATGCAGCCGTTCATTTATGCAACCAAGTGTCCAAAGTGTTTCATGCATTGCTAATAATTATGGGCACATCTTGGTGGTCATATTGAATTCAATGGCAATTTTCCCACAGATTTTATCAGGAGCAGAATTTATCCCTATATGCCTTTGATTGTTTAACTCGATTTCTGTTATTGGTTAAGACTCCTTAGTCCATGCCAGCATGTGAAATTCTAGTGAAGTTTTACGTTAGCTGCTGCTGCTGCTAACTGTTCTTAATTATTTGATAGTCATCTGAGGCCTGAATTTCAGAGATGTGGACCTCCTCTTATTCCCATTCTAATCAGTGGCAATTTGGATACTTTGACCATCTGTAAATCAGACCTTTAAAGAGCATTTCTGATCCCATTGTGTCTAATGGTGCAGGTCTGTGCTTGCAGGACGAAATATTTTCTTCAGCTAATAAATTAGGTAGAGTTCATTAAAAACAAGCATATGAAAAGCCCTTTCTGGGGAAATCATATGATTTACTCTTTTTTGGGAAGAGTGTCTCAAATTCAGGAAAAAAAAAGTAGTAAAATTCCAGATTTTTTTCATAAAATGAAATATTCTGATAAGTTTTATCTGCATTGAAACAGTAATTTTGTCTCTATTGTTCCAACTAACATGAGGCAATAATTATACTGTATTATAGTGATCTCATCAAAAGAATAAAGACACTGTGAAATATTTGGACCTCAGTGCAATGATACATTTCATAACTGCACGTTGAACATGCTCATGGAAGTGATGCATTTCACCAAAATGATGTTGACTTGGGGAATCAGCATTTTCTGCTGAAAAAAAAAGAAAAAAAAAAAAAAGATGTTCAGATCTCGTTTTTACTTATCTGTCCCACTAGAAGTAACATAAGGTTGAAGTTAAGTTCTTTGGACTCTCGTGAAAATGAGCATCTGCCAATCCACCAAGTCTCTGACAGTGGGACTCTAGCATTTCAAGGCCTGAGTCAAGACAGGGCAAAAACAGCAGCTTTGACTGCTATGGGTAATCAGGATCTGGCCCAAAATGTTTGGGTCAAAACCAGAGAACTTTGTTTTTGTTTTGTTTTGTTTTGTTTTCCCTTCTTTTTATGGAGTCCTGGACATTTTTTGCTTTCAGATAGAACAAACCTGTTTTACTTTTTTTTTAAAAAAAAAAATCATTGTTGTGTAAAACAAAAAAAAATGGATCTTCTTACAGTCGTTCTCATGGAGGAGTTTTAACCTACTTATACTGGCCTAAGTAATGGTGCATTAGAACCAGGACAAATATAGCTCCTGTGTAGCAAGGCATGCCAGGACCCACTAGCATTCTCTCAAAATGTTGACCCTACACTGCTGTGTGCCCTTGGCTGTATTAGGCCAGAGCTTGATGCAACCTCACTGAAGTTGTACAATGGAGGGTTGGGTGGACATCAGAAGTCCTTGATGTTCTCCCCATCAGAAGCTACAAAGCCTGCTTAGCTAAATTTGAAATATTCACAGTTGCTTAGAACCATGGTGATAAAAGCACTGGTTATTGCTCCAACTTTATTATCCTAGTTCTACGGAGATTATAGAGAATCTTAGGCCCCAAACACTGGGTTTAACTTGGAATTCAATCAAATGCACCTGGAAATGTGTTTTAGAAGTTGCTTCTGTGTTTAACCTCCACTTCCCTAATGCCATTTTTCAAGGTTCTCTGTTCTCCTCTTCCCTTTCAGAGAAAGGGGATTTTTCCATTGGCACTGCAAGGACCACGAGTGGATACACACAACTCCACGAGTGCAAGGCTGATCTTAAGGGATGAGTGGGGAAACAGGGATTGAGGTCATCTTAAAGGACAATTGGGCATCTCTCCATCCCATTGCCCTGTGGGTCTCTGGCCCAGTGCTGTGATGGTTGCACATTTGGAGGTCCCTTGAACGGACATGTGCTCCCTGCTGCAAGCGGAGCATGAATGGGCAGTACTGCACATCAGGAGTCCCTATAGAAAGGAATTCATAGGGTGCTGATGCTCCTGAGGTTGTGGATTCATGGCTAATTGCATGCCTGGATCGGACATTATGGTGGCATGGGTTTTGCCAAGCCCCCCTCATCTTTGCAAGCTGAAGGAGGAGGATTTCCCCTCTGTGTGAATGGAGAGTAACTTCAGCTCAAACAGCCAAAGAGCTACCAAAGTCCTACCAAAAAGCTGCAGTGGCTAATCTACAAAATCAGAAGAGAGTTTTGATTATTCGTGTAATCGGATCTCACATCTAGACCAACACCCTGTCTTGCCTTAACTATAGATATGTAAAAAAAGAACTTTATGCATGCTATAGAGCAAAGTATAGGCATTTTTGTCTTTGGGTACCCAAAATGAAGCATCTAAAATGCCTGGTACCAGACAGTTGATACTCAGCAGTTTCTGAAAATCAGCCTTTGGAAATCAAAATGAAAAAAAGAAGGAAAAAAAAAAAAAAAGTGAGAGAGAGAGAGAGAAGCTCCTGAATCTAAGACCCTTTTGTCAGAATCAGTTATCATAGGGTAATTTTTGGAATAACTTATAACTTTCAATCTCCCTCCCTTCAATCCATTCCCCCAAAAAAGACTTTGGAATGTTAAATTTTTTGAGCATCCTTTAAATTTGAGGTCAAATAGAAATCTGTTCCCAAGCTGAAACCCTACCTACCACAGTCTGGTGGGAATGCTTACTCTGAAATTGAAAGGTTTATGCTGGAAATGTTGACACAGACCTAAACTAGAGTGATGTGGGTGTTGGGAAGGACTGCAGAGTGGGGGCTATTTGAATCAATCCTTCTCCTAAGCCTAGGAAGGGGCCTGCAGAAGAGATTCACTTTCCATCTCAAGTTTCATTCGCTGAAATGATTCTGTAGATAAAACTCATAAACTATGAAAGTAGAGACATAATGTGGGCGAAAGGGTTAAGGGACTGAAGAAGACTCGGTAATTCTCTCAAATGGGGACCAGATGTTGTTTGACATTTTAAAAACACACAGCCTCCTCCACCCCTACTTACCTTGCTGATACTGTGAATTGTTCAGCTGAGATCAGGGAGACACTACTGAAGAGGTGATTTCTTTTCCATCGTTTATTCTGTTTGTTTCACAAAATACAGGGGCAAAACAATAAGGATGCATTAATAACAGCAAAAGCCCTTCTCAGCTGGTGTAAATTGGCATAGCTCCACTGAAGTCAATAGAGCTCTGATTTACAGCATGTGGGCTTTTGTCCCTCAGCTGGATTTCCCATACCCAGGGATATCACAAGGGCCATTTACAGAATGTGCCATGTTTTTTAGTATTATATTATATTCACGGCTTTGCCAGGACATAGGCTGCAGTGGAAGGTGTACCAATACAGAGGCAGGCCTGCTGTATATGCAGGAGTTTCAAAATATCAGGGGAAAAAGAAGGAGATTCACATTTAACAGTTTGAAATGAGATGGCAAAACATGGTCAATAACCATGAGGTGTAACAAAAATGATCAAATGCAGGAGGAAAGGTCTTTGCTGTATCCAACCTGCCAGAAAAGAAAGAGACATTATGGGGAGATGAATGATATACACATAGTCACACAATCCATCGTGTTTGCTGGATCTCATGTTCAAATCATGCAAAACTGAAGAATGGAGAGGAAACGGACACTGAGTGGCAGTTCTGCTATAACAGATGCCCGATGACTGGGTCATCTCTTGCCTCTTAAGTCCAGTCTGGTTTCTTCTCTATCATGGCCTCTCTTGTGCATGCTTGTGAAGGGAGGCTGAGTTTGGCAAATCCCGGAGACAGATGTATCACATTTTGTAAATCTCATCAGCCCAGTTTAATCTGTATCAGATTAGATTGTCTGTATGACAAAAAGATAGGTTGACAAGTAAAGAGATTTCTTCACCCAAAGCAGCAGCTGTCAACACCATTATCTGCGATCACCTTTTTGGTAACACTAATAATGTGCTTTTAACTTAAGCATATTTACTGTTTTAACCTGGCTGTAAAACAGTAGTCATCTCATCTTCCAGGAGCTGAAAACAGGTTATTTTTGTCTAGGATGGATTCTAGCCTGGAACACAATCCTGTGGCACATAGCCTTTTTATGGGACACGGGAGTGTTCTAGAATATCCCAGGCTAGAATCCATCCTAGACCAGTATAATGTTTTCAGCTTTTTCAGAAAAATGATTGCCATTTGGCCAGCTTCTTGCCTTGAAGGCAATAGTAAGAAACTGATTGACTTGAATAAGAGGCAGCTGAAGTCAGAGTTGACAGCTTCTGGAAGTAATTATAATTTTACAGTTTACATATATCAATTTATTTCTATGCTTATTATACTTATTATTTACCTACTATATTTTTATAATTTACAGTCTACTTGTGAAACTTGATATCTTGGTATCTTTCATTTTCCTTCTTTTCATTCTACCCTGTTCACCCAAGTCTTTTTATTCTTTTTATTCAAATCTTTATTCTTAAGAAAGATATACCAGAAATGCCTCACAACTGAATATGTCCTTTGCCTATGTATATAAAATATGCGTTTTTTTTCACTCTTTGATTTATTGTCCCTTTTTTTACCCTCTGTGATAATAAATAGTCTATGAAATAGTCTATGTATTACCTTGAGAT
>NW_010588027.1:303623-323810 GCF_000705375.1 Tinamus guttatus
GCCAAGTAATTTTCCATATCAGCAACCTCTCTGCTTGCTTGCAGTCAGGAGAGATGCGGCTCTTGTAAAGAGTCTTCCTTTCTCTAAAATGCAGAGTTCCTGTACTCTGCAAAATCCCCAAACTTTCTATTTAGAATTAGCTGGTCAACCATGTACTGGCTTCCTGCTTTTGATTTTATTATTTTCATGCACCTTTGTACAGATTTCCCTACCATTACTTAATTCGAAAGTAATATTTCATTCTGAAATCAGTCTCACTGAACTCAACAATATATTTATGTTGTCAGGTATCATGAAGATCGAGGGTGGTAAAATGTCGTTGTTATTGGTGTGAATTGTTCCACCATCTTTGACAATAATCTTGGAAGCTTTTGGATATGGATAGGTGAGCAAAAGGTAATGGGTGGTTTTGTTGTAGGAGTCAATGATCCACAGAATTAGGTGAAATCAGAAGCTAAAAATAGTTTAGCCTGAGAAAGATGAGAATCTGGTAAAGATCACAGAAAAAAAATAAAAAATAAAAAACTCAAGTCTGAATTAAGCTTCTGTAAATACAATGTACCTTGATGAATTTAGATCAAATTAATGATATACATCAGGGAAAATAGAGGGTGAATTAATGATATGTGTTAGACTTAAAATAAATAAATGAATAAAAGGCTAAATCCCTACAGCTACAATAGAGAGTTGTTTAGTTGTTGTCACATTCCCTGGTGCAATTTTTGGCCCATGATAACTAGCACTGCATGTGGGCCACGTAATGCTCCCAACATGTAGCATGGAAGGAGACCACCCTGTCTTTTGCGGAGAGGAGTGCAGCCTGACGGACCTGTTCTGTGGCATGTGCCTTCAGGGACAGCAAAATGGATCCTAATATAGCCCTGACTGATAGACATACAGGTAATATTGCAGTGCAACATGTGGCTGGTATAGCCGGTATTGAATCAGATCAAGGCAGGTGAGTTTTTTAGCAATGAGTTAAAGGGTAATGTATGGAAGATGTGCTTGCAACAGACTAGATTCCTCTGTGATTCACGCAGGGAAAGAAAACTTGAAATGAGCAGCAATTACCTGTGCCACCCTGTTTCATTCTGCACAAATTAAATGTCACAAACTGAATAAAAAAAGATAAAAAGTTATGGGTTATAAGACAACCTGTGAAGGCTAAGACAAATTGATTGAGATGACATAGTTAAAATGGTACTACATGCTTTGCTGTAGGTAATTCTTGAGAAAGCACCAAGCAATGAAGAGAAGCAGAAGGCAGCAGTGAAAATCTAGCCGAAAACATGGGTACTGAGAAGGGACTTTTACCACGTAAAAGTCAGCATGAAAAGGTCACAAAAGGTTGTGTAGGTGGTGGAAGACACCACAGAGACCAGCACCCCCCACAGAGGTACCGAAGTGATATTTATCACTCAGCTCTATAAATAAAAATACAAAGAGACAAAAGGGAACATAAGGGCTGACTGTTTCAGAAGGTAAGACCAAGCACAGGACAGTGAGAGAAGAAGGGATCAAGCACTAAGGTGAGAGTTGCAAAGTGATTTTAAAATCTGGGGGGAATCCTGTTCAGTGAAGGGACATCAAGGAGCTCTGGTGACATTGCCACAGCAGTAAGTGAAGTAAATACTCCGAGACATTGTCCCGTGGACTCAAGGAAAAAAGTCCCTGAAGTTTAGGAATGTAGGACTGGACCTGATTGGATTTTAAAAGCACACAATGCTAAAATACCTGGAAAGAATGTTATGATATCTCTCTTGGCTGCTTCTTCAAGAGGTTAAGAAATTTAAGTCCCTTGAATTTCTATTTAATCTGCTCTGAAGGGACAGCTGCATTTTGGTCACTGCTGAGTGAGTGGAAAAGATAATAATATCCTAAAATGCAAGGTCCAATATAAAGGGAACTCAAGCCCAGTTTAAGAGTACAATAATTTGGGGCTGGATTAAGCAGAAGTCAGGATATAATCCAAAGTGTCTCAGAGTGTCAGTTCACGTGTCATGAAACATGTCTTTCATGTGCTGTGTGAATCTAGAAATGCCACTGAATAGCCCACGGTCTCTGCTCTTTTGCCTGTTCAGCTCCAGTCTTGGACCATCTCCTTGGGCAAAGCAGTGCTGGTGAAAGCTAGTGTACTTGGCATGAGGACTGAGCTCAGGGCATCCATCTAGGGATCTTCTGCTAGTCTTACAGCCTCTTTTTACCAGCCTTGACAGAAGAAGAAAGCAACAAAGCCAAAAAGCCCAAAGAAGAAAGCAACACGGATTCCTGCTTAAATTTGAAATCACATACTGTTGCATTAGATAGGTTTTTATAATATTGAAACAACTCCATTTAAAGCTAAATCCAGCCCTCACTGAAGCTGAGAGCAGAATCGAGCTGAGTGAAGGCTCTCCAGTGCATCTGGACTGTTTGTCCAGGCAGGGAGTGACAAGGTGTGGACAGATGTGCCTCAGCGAACTTGGAAAGTTAGGAAGAAATTTTAAGACTGGTGTCCTCGAGTGAGTGCTTTATTTGTGCTTAGCATCACTCTGAGGCACCAAACGTATGGATCCAGGGTCAACTACAAGGACTCTGCTTCACAGCCTGTGTAGCAGTTCCATAATATAGCAAGTGGGTTTTTTTTTTTTCTATCTTTTCATTCCAAATGATCATTGGCTTCCTGAGGCCATCACTAAGGGACATTTCCAGCAAAGACCTAGTTCCTGACATACACCGTTGTCTTCTAAGGAGCTACAGCCATGTAACCTAGTTCCTGACATACCCTGGAAAGACACAGTTGTCTTCTAAGGAGCTACAGCCATGTAGCACAGGAGAAGCTGGGAAAAGAGGTTTCTGAGCCCAAAGTGTTAATGCGGAAGCAAGTCCTGTGGCTGCAGCAGAGGAAATGATATTAATAAAAGTATTTCAAAAAGTTCTGGATTCCTTCCAGTCAGACGGATATTTTTATTATGTTTAAATACCCATGTCAGGGTCTCATTTACTGCAGACATTAGGGAAAGGAAGGGACATTCTTGACTGTCACATTCCATATTTTTCCATTCTGTCTCAGACACATTTGATTTGATTTCATCAAGGGAGATACTATTCTCCTCAAAAGTAAATCTACTGTCACTTTGCTACTTAGTTGTTTCTCCTCCTTTCCCTTCTAAATAATAATATCTACCCTTTCTCTAGAGACTTTCATGAGACAGCCTGAAGAAGTATCTAGAGGAACAAGCCAATACCTGGCAGCTGGGGACACTGAGGCAGAGTGGGGAAGTGATTTATCTGTACTTACCCACCAGTGATCGCCTAAAGCAGAGCTGGAGACAGAATCCAAATCTCTAAAATCTCAGTGCAATAGGTGACCACCTATGTCTCACCTAAACTCACAATGAAGCAGAGAATAGTCTGCATGGGTAATGGATTTTAATTCCAACAATGTGGCTTGGACAGAAGCTTATTCTTCAAGCTTTTAATCCCCTCTGATAGCAGAGGACACCAGACTCAAGAGTCCCTCTGCAAGTCTATGTATTGGGCTCCATGCATATGTATATGTTCTTTTCAGTCTTGGTGGGACATTAAGGATTCCCATGTTTGGTTTCAGCAAGCTGTTTGCTTCATGCTTCAGAATGTGCATCATCTTCATGTATCTTAGGGGAGTAAATGCCTTCATAATTAGCATTACAGTAGCAGGATGAGTGTGTTTTTCGTCTGACAGCACATGGAGAGTGGGCAGCCTCTTCCACTTCATCATGATCCCAGAAAATTATCTGTGCAACCATGCTATCCACACTGAATCACTTCTGTCTTGAGGACTTGCCGTTTTCTCCCCCTGTGTAATTGCATCTGTAAACTGGGGAAGAAGACATCCTTTGCAAAACTGTCTGAGGTCTGTTGGTAAAATGCCCCGCATAAGAAAGAACAATATCTCAACTATAAGCACTGTGTAGTCCAATTTCAGGAGCATCCTCTTCTTAGGTAGCAGAGCCAACTAGAAGAAATTGCTTCCCATTGTGTGGGGAATTCCAACATTTCAAAATTTGTTTTGGTAATTAGAAGCTGAGATATTTCATGGAATGGAGAGTCTAAGCTATTTTAAGCCATAAACACACTTATCAAAAGGGAGGCTATTAGCCTGTTCTATTTGGCACAGGTGGGGTCTCAGCTGGCCTGAAGTATTTAGCCCTGACCACCATGATTTAAAAAAAGTAATAAAGCATTTGGAAAACATCCAGAGGAGAGTAACACGAAGGAGAAGAGGTTTAAGAAAACATGACCTATAATGAAAAGTTGAAGGAATTGAGTTTGTTTAGTCTAGAAAAGCAGTGAAGGAAGGGAGGCACGATAAGAGTCTTCAAACATATAATTGGTATTTTAAAAGGAGACAGTGATCAATTGTTCTTGATATCCACTACTGGTAGGACAAGAAGAGATGGATTTAACTCACAAGAAAAGAATTTTAGATTAAATATCACAAAATGATTCTAACTTTGCACAAAGTAACAGCATACCTGGATGGTCTGCCACTAGAGGTTTTTCAGAACATATTAGACAAATGTCAGGAACAATCTAGATATACTTGATGCTAAATCAGAAGAGTCGGGTTGGAGAACCTCTTGAGGTCCTTCCCAGCTTCCTCTTCCATCAACCTGTGAAATGCTTTATCTTTGTAATGCCAGCGCATTATCATAGAAGTGTCAGAGTATATAAAACATCTAATATTGTGCATTATACTTCAAATTAATGAAGAATATTTGCACAATTTTAGCATTAAAGGTCAAAACTAGCATACCAAACTAAAATAAAACAAAAATGTCTAAACAAAGTGAATTAAGAAGGTCAATTCATATTAGATTTATTTTGAAGTGCTGCCAATGAGAATATTAACAAAGTTGACTGTACCAAGAAACATCTTGATTTTGATAAATCAGCTTTTTTTTTTCTTATAGGAAGGTATAAAATCAAAGCAATTTTAAACAACTCTGTCACATCAGGAGGGCTGATATAACTTAATAACAGGGGCTCCAGTTGTTTAACTCTAGCTATATACAGAGAATGTATTTTCAGCAAAATATCACTTCATGCATAGTGGATTTGGGATGGGAAATTGTATTTATAGTACAATCCCCCTTCCTTCAAAGTTTATGAAGAGCAGTTCTTGCAGAGGAACGTGTGTGGGCAAACAGGAGAGTTTTCTTTACCCTTATTGGAGAGACTGAAGATAACAAAACCTTGGCAGCTGCTGAGGGGAACCAGCAACTTTATCATCCCTGTAAGTGGGATTTAATGTGTGAGGGGTGATGCAGTCCATGATAATTTCCATATGCTTGGAAAAGAGAGAGAGAGAGAGAGAAAAAAAGACGACTAGAAAATTGCAGAAAGTAAAGACCTAATTATCTCTGTCTTCTAAGCCTCACTGCAGGTTGCATGGAAATTTATTTTGGGTCAGAGAAGTGCAATTACTTGGTAGTCTGTGGGGAAATGTCATCCTGTAATCACCTGTTATTTGTTTACCAACAATTCTTATTAAGTTTCCCTTAATTAAAGAGCAATTGCTTTGATTTTGTGTGCTGTGATTGAAATTGGCATTGCCCTACACAGGCATGAAAGCTGTCCTGCAGATGTGGACACTGATATCGTTAATGGCACATGCTGTACCAAGGCATATAGCAAGGAATTTAAGGAAAAAAATATTGACAGTGAGGGTGATAGAGCACTGGAACAGGCTGCCCAGAGAGGTTGTGGAGTCTCCTTCTCTGGAGATCTTCAAAACCCGCTTGGACGCAGTCCTGTGCCACGTGCTCTAGGTGACCCTGCGTGTGCAGGGGGGTTGGACTAGATGACCTCTAGAGGTCCCTTCCAACCATTCTATGATTCTATGAAGGCTTCCTATTTGCCCTAAGATTCTTAGGCTCTTGGTGGCATGAGGCTTTATTTTATTGTCACTACACCCAATTGCTGGAAATGATTTTGTCCTAGGCTAATTTCAGAGGCTCCATGATGGGATAACATTCTTCAAGGTTTTATTTTTTAAGAGATATAGGTTAGCTGAGATTGTGCCCTTCCTTGGAAATGGTCAGTGTGGAGATTATATACAGCTAAGCACAAGATCCTTCGTCATAAAGATACTCATGAAGCATGGAGTTGTTTCTACAGATGTCAGTGGAGCAACCTTGGGCTGCAGATATGCAGGTGGAGCACCCCTATGAGGAAGAGGTGTCAGACCTATGCTCCATGCTCCTGCATAGCAATGACACCATTGCATTTGACTGGGTTGTCACTATAGCATGGCAACATCTATGACCATTGCATCTAGCTAACAGAGTTGCAAGAGAAGCCAATGAAAAAGAGCAGACTAGGAGAAGGAGTAGTGAACAAAAAACCTTTTCACAAGAACCTTTAGAAAAACCTTATTTGGCCTCTAGTCTGACTCAGTCCAAGACTTCTAGCACTAGTAAATAAGATGGGCAAACATGACTTAACTGTGGAGCCTTCTGGAGAAGCTATTTTTCTCCCTTTCACTACATTTTAAAAATGAAAAATAAAAAGGCCAGAGAAGTGTGGGTGGATGTGCAACCCCCAAAGCAAATCATTCATAATGAATGCCAAATCCCATTATAATTCATTCAGTGTTGTCTCTATATGGCAGGATATCTAGAGGCCAAATACTGTTCTCCATAAAGTCGGTGCAATTCTATTGATATATTGATTTTGGGAGATCATACCAGATTATTATAATGGTTCCTTCAGGCCATAAAAATCTATGAATATGAAAGTGTAAGAGAGCAAGTTGAGGAGAACACAGAAAACTTAATTTTTTTGTTTTTGTGGAGAAGAGAGGGTGGTTTCAGGGAGTGTAACAAACGTAATAGAGCCTTTTGCTTTTAGATCATGAACATAAACCCTTTTCAGGCTGGTAGCTGTTGCAAACTGCTACTGTTTGAAGGTTCTTATGTAAAACCAACTGGCAGCCTCTGCTTCGTTCCTCAGAGCTAAAAATCTAGTGAAGTCTATAAAGACAATTCTGAATTTAGCAGGTCTCAAAATGGGCCCTCAATGAATAAATGCCTGCAACAACATCAAACTGTCCATCATCTGATGCTTCTTGCATTCAATTTAACCCTCACCTTTTTACCCTGTTAGCACAACCCAGCTTTATTTGAATATCTGCTTTGAAAAACAGGGAGAAACAATGACACCCTTTTAAAAACTGGCTCTCAAATGAGCACCACTGTAATAAGAGATTGACACTCTAAAATCAAATGTTGCCACAAGAAGAGATTGAATTTCCCCCATAAAAGTCTCTTAAATACCCATATTCCTTCCCCAGGGACAGGTTTTCCATAAACAAGCAACATTCATGTGTTGTTGTTGTATTTTTAGCAGTCTTGTACAGTATCTTGTCAAGATGTCATCAATACAATTGCTTTGACATTTTTAGTGCGGCATTTGGAAAGCAGGTTGGGTTTTTCAGTCCAGCAAGCCAATATAAGTCAGCCTCTAATACTTAATTTCTCTATGAGATCCTTCACTTCTATTATAAACAGATCCAGCAGTTGAGAGATAAATTTCTTGGTAACAGTTTGGACTTTTTTATGAACCACCTGCAAGTTTTCTGCAAACAACATGTTTTATGGGAGCTCAAGGCAATGTTCACCCATCAAGACCTGACAGTAAGAAGTGGATGAATGAGGCCTTATCTCAGCCACACATGTAACCTTCTGTGTCCCCTGGCTTGACCTCCCTCTGCACTCATTTATGAAAATGATTCATCTTTAAAGAGCTTCCTCGCTCTGCCTGGAGGCTGTAGATCTTTCTACACTGGACTTGTGTAGGCTGAGGTTATAAACTTCAGCGTGGAAGGCATACAGAGGGTTTAGTTTTGAACACTAGGAGAAAAAAAGAATGTGTACACTGTGTACACATTTAAAGAGGCAGGTTAAAATGTGGACAATTAAAAAGCATTTTTCCATGAATTTTCATGAACTTTAAAAAGTGGATGGATAAACAGGGGGTTCCTATCTCTTTTAATACTGTGTTAGATTTTTTTAAAGATTTTTTTAAAAACTCTATTTACGTTGTATTAATTATTTGTATTTTGGCATGGATAACAAATACCCCAAATGCATTTCTATAACTAATATCTCTTTCTGGATCCCAGACATTCAAATTTAGTTGTACCACAGTTCAAAATCTAGGAAGCAATAATAATAATAATTAAAAAAACCCCACAGTTTCATGACAAAATAATATTTTACAGTTATGTAAATAATAATTTTAGAAGTCAACAGAAAGGCATCTTAGTGTTTTTTTAGCAGTATCTAAATTTCAGCCGTACTAGGCTTCATTCTGCTAATGAACTCAAACATCTCAAACTCCTTCCTGCCCTTTGACTGTTACAAGAAGTAAATCTCGCCCTTCTCAACAAACCTGAATGTCTAAGACTTAGCTGTAAAAATAACCTTTAAAAAATAAAACCTGCATCAGCCTCAGAGTTAAACGACATATTGGAGTGTCTTGGGGCAGAATACTTTTACTATTAGTTTAGGATTTTCCTCCTGTATATAAACAAGCTATAATCTGATATGCTTGACAATCCATGCAGGAAAAAAAAAAATCCCCCCCCAAAAGCCTCTCACCTATATTTGGACATCATTTAAACCTGCATAAGCTTATTCATCTGGGCGAAGCGGGGTTAGAGGCTGATTCCATTTTGCTTTGAGCTGAAACTTGTTCTTCACAGTGCGTGCAAGCAAAAGTAACTCCTACAGGCTCTTCAGTGTCCTTCTAGCAGATTTTCTCCTGAGGTCTAGGAACACCTTCCCACCATCAACATCATGGGTAGGCAGCGAAGCCAAGAGAGGCGAAGCATAAAAGCTCTTGAACTGTATCTTCAGAGATAGGTGGGTGAGGACACAAAAGACAAGGGCACGATCATATGGATAGGATTTAATTACAGGATTATTTGCCCTTCAGCTAGGCAGATCCTGCAGTCAGATTATTTACTTAGAAAAAGCAAATCCCTGAGGATCTCCCTGAGATTGTTGGAAGACACTGGACATAGGTCTGAGAGCAAAACGCTGGAGTGAAAAGTGTCTGCTCTTTTCAAGATTTTCTCTTCCCAATGATCATTTTTGTTTCATAAATGTAAAACAAAACAATTCTAGTTAGCCTAAAAGCATAGCATCAAGGAGCTTTTTCTAGTTATTCTGGGAAAAATGAAAAGATTACAAGAATATTGTAATTATTTTTCAGGCAATCATTATAAATCCTCCCTCTCTGTAATTTCTGTTAAAGAAATTTCCGAGCTCTCATGGTACAGAAAGTTCCCCCATATAATTTCTGCTGTGAAGTGACACAGTGAACTAAACTTCTGGTGGCATGTTTATAGTTCCAGGGCTACAGTAAATGGGACATGGAAAATTTCCATGTGTATTTCAGTGCTTTCTAGTTCACAGAGCCTCACCTGCATCACAGAACAAATATCTTTCACCAACTGATCCAGCATCATCTCAGATCTAGTCTTTTTTTTTTGTTCCCCTTATATAGCTAAAGTTTTATAGATCCTGATTTAGTTGTATTCACATTCATCAAATCCCTTTGGTTCTGGTGACACCATTGGCCATTGAGTTTTTCTTCCTCTCCCTTGATTTTGCATCCATACATCTATACGATACACTTCTAACTCCCTATAATCCTCTTTTGCTAAGCCTTTTCCTTTAAGTTAACAAGTCAAACTATGCTGAGACATGTCTATATTAATATAGCACTCAAGACAGCTGAAAAATATTTAATATGACTATGTAGGTTAATGCATTGGACTGCAAACACAGTAACCAATGTAGTGTCAACTCTACTCTGGTGCTCAGTCGAAATAGTTCAGATGGATATGAGCTCTTTCTCCCTCACCCCTTAGACATCACTTTTGTCTCTTATGAAACAGATGCTCCATCTCTCTGATAAACCAAGCAACAACCCTCCATGTATCATTTAATCTAGAGCCATATTTCTGAATATAGGGCGGCTGTGGTTGCACACGTCCAGAATGTCCGGGTGAAGTTGTCTTTGAAAATACAATGCAAGCTATTTTTCCAATCACCAAATTTTCCAAATCACCAAAGAGCATTAATAGTTTTTGTTGAAATCTGATGAAGCTGAAGATATTTTAGGTTGGGTTTGTTACTGGAATTTTTGTTCGGTTTGTGTTTTTGAAAAATAATTCCTCAGCACATAAATTTCAGAATCTTCCTAGTGAGTCTGTGAATATCACCAACTGACCAAAGGAAGCCTGGTTTATTCACAGAACATCTGTCATTGGCACATGGCTTTGAGTGTTAGTACTTGGACACAGAAGTCTCACGACTGTGGTGTTTATGGTACTTGATTGGGCATATCTAATATGCTTAAGAGGAGTGAAGATTGAACATGTTTGATGCAGTCAGTCCTTGGGAAGGGCTGAATGTCGAGTGGAGAAGGAGGAACAGAGACAGACAGACAACAGAGCTCTCATCTGTAAAAGATAATAAATGACATGCCTGAGGAACAAGAAGTCTGACAGTTCTCATAGATGAAGTGTATGTGATTTGTGTTAAAGAAACTAACCTGATTCAGATAGGTTGCAGATATTAGAGATTCTGGATACAAATGAGTAAAGCTTCTATTGTATCCTTTTCTATTTTAGCCTATTCTAGCTATTACATTACAGGTGTGGTATCAAAGACCCACACTTATCAAAAGGCTTACATATCACAACATTGAATTTAATGGCTTCTAATTCTCAGGAGCTTTGTTCATAGTGTGTCGCCCAATTTAGGCATGTAAACTTCCTATGAAATATGCGTTGAGGAAAATCAAACACCTAAAAGAGGGATTGGCATATTCCAGCAATAGGTAGAGGCCCAAAATGGTGGTGGGAAAGTCAAGGATAAGCAAGAGAATTTGTATTCTCTTTTTAGGAAGTCAACTCTAGACTTGAGGGAGATATTGTCTTGCATTCAGGCTTCATGGTCTTCCAGTCCCTGAACTTCATCTCTAATAGTCTTTGGTTGAAATATTCATCTGGCATCTCGGAGACTCTTTTTCAAGCCTGACTGGAGGATACCTGAATCTTCTGCTTGAAGGAATTAAATGTTGATCTATAGAGTCATTCTGTTTCAAGATGACTTTTATCTGAAAAAGGAGAACAGATGTTTCTGATGGATACAATAATCTCTGTTCTCTTACCTTCAATACTTTCTCAAGGAATGAAAAGCCTAGTTTCAGTTCCATCACTATAAGTTAGGAATATTTATTGTAGCTTTGGACTAAGGTCACTCCTAGCCCGGATACACATTTAACCAGTTAAATATTTAGATTACTTTGGCAGTAATCTCAATTTCCCTATCTTCCTGTCTCTAGATGCTGATTTCCCCACTGTCATCATGATCCAGGCTTGTGTTCGTGCAGGAGTAAAATCCGGTGTGCTAGAGCACCACTGAATTTGACAGTGATTTGCAACACTGTAAGAAGCAACTCTATTTGAGAGGATAGTGCTATTCACTGCTATTCACTGCTAGTTTCAGTGCTTGGGAACCTACACCCAAGCACCTCTCATTCTTTTTTTTACCCATTAATGATCTTTGGAACAGCATTTGGCAGTAGGAATGGCATAACAGAGAGGAATACAGCCACAGGGGTTTTTTGGGTGCAGTGATAGTTTCTGACTGTGTTGAGTTTCATAGAATACAAGACCTCAACCATGGGAAGAAGCCAGATGATGACCACTGAATGAGTTTCCTATGCATTTTCTTCTTTTTCTCTTGCCTTTTTTTTTTTTTTGGATAGCTGCCTCTGATCATCTCAACATTCTTATTTATTGGCACACTGACAGCATGCCAGTGGCAAGACAACTCCCTCCAGGAGTTCCCATCATTTGGAAGACAGTTTCCTCCCGCTCCACCTACTGCTGCTATTAAACACATTCAATATACACACTAGCATGCATGCACTAAAACACTAGGTAAACCCAAGGAGCAGCCAATTCTGAATATAAAACAGGCATCTGAATAATAATACTCGTGGAGCCTGAAGAGTTGCCTTTCTTGCCCAAAAGGCTTTTTAGGGGTGCTGGGAAGGGAGAGGAGTGGCTTTTGAAACCCCAGGATAAATTCTGCAGTGGAGATTTTCCTTGTTGAGCACTTCCACAATTTTGGGAGTGACCAAAATGGGATACCAGGGAAGAGGCCTGAAGCTAAACTTGCCTTGCAGATGTGAGAATCCACAGAAGGGAATGTACATCATCTAGCCAGGTTTAATTTTGCAGTAGCTCTCTGACTCCCCACCACTACAGCATTAATTTAGCTCACAAAAACTGCTAAGCCTGTGGGATGGATGGATTGGCTTTTACGCTGTACAGATGCAAGAGGATTCTGGCACAGGAGAGGACTTGTCCACTGCATTAACTCTCCTCCAACCCAAATGCTAGGAAGTGGAAGGAGTGAGAGGGCCTTTTTCCCTCTGAGATTCCTTCAAATGGAGGCGAAGGGGCTGGGACCAGTTAGAGCACCAGACTGTGCTTTGCAAGGCAGAGGTGCTTTTCCATGACTTTGCTTTGTTTTTCCTCATCACCAGGCTAAATTCTGGTGAGGGAGGCACTGGTAAGCCTGCCAAGTGCCAGAAATAATAGGAATTTTGTTTGTCCAGAGAGGAAAGGAGCTGAGCTTGGCACTCTACATCTTCACAAGACACTTACCCACATCTCCGATACGGACACAGGGAGGAGGGAGGTCTCTGGATACCATACCCATCTCTCTTAGAAACAGGCTTCAAGTTTTGGTTTCCTGTACCTTCCAGGAGGAAGAATGGGAAGCTAAACTATCTCAAAATGAAAGCAATACTCTTATTGTCAGATTAGTATTCTCAGTCAGAGAGAAGAGCATTAGGAAGCGATTGGTCTGTCTGCTCCCTGAATGGCACTGCAAAATGAAGTAAAAGCATGAAAAGAGTTATACCAATTGTACAAGGACCCATCTAAATCATTAGCCTGTTTCTGAGTGGCCAAGAATCAACACATGCTTCAGGAAGAGTAAAAGAGCAGCCCAAGTGAGGCTTCCTCAGAGAAGTCTCCCAACATGTAACATCCCAGCATTTGCATTTCAGCATCTTCCGGAGCCAGAGGTAATGCCTTTGTATTTAATAGCCCTTGATGAATTTTTCTTTCATGAACTTGTCCAGTCCTTTTTGAACTCATGTAAATTTATAGCATCCACAACATCCTGTGGCAAGGAGTTCCACGGCTTCATTATGCATTGTACGAAGAGTCATTTCCCTTTGTTTGTTTTAAAGCTGTCTCCTACTTGCTTCATCTGATGTCCCCTTGCTCTCATTTTGGAAGAGATGGTGAACAATTGTTCCCAATTTTCATGCTTCTTTAATTTCATAGATCCCTGTCATCTACCCCTCATTCGCAAGCTGATCCTTAATGGGCAACCCAAGGTTATCGCTCTGACTCTTAATTGTTTAAAATTGTTTCTCCCAAGTAATAAGAATCTGCATTGGGCAGAGAAAAGTGAAAGGGGTTTTTAAATGAGGAAGAACAAATGTCTGGTAGATTTGTAATATCAGTAACCATCACCATTTACAGGGAATGATCTTTGAACTGTGGGTACTTGGGAAATTCCTCTTCACCATCTGTCTGGGGAATTATGGAGGAGTTCCCTGTTTTGCAAGTGCACTGCAAAAGCAATCAGAGGATAACACCACATCTAAATCTGCTTATCAAAACCACTATCAGGAAGAGATGACAAAAATATACTATATGTTTACCAAAAGATCAGTTCTCTTTGTTAACTTTTGGTTCAAATTATATAGCCAGTAGACACTTAACTTTATCTTGCTGAGATATCAGTGATACTGTATTACAACATGACAGAGAGCTTTATAGACTAGTGACAAAAGCTGAGAGTTTCTCAACTGACATACAATTATCTAATGTGCTTGATGTGCCAAAAATTGCTATTCTAGATGGATGAACTGAGAGAACAGAAAGAGAAACAGAAAATACCTGAAATATTTGTTAGGAAGGAGGAAAAGGGAATCCTTATAGTGGAATGTACTTCTTAGAAAAATATCTCTAGAAACAGTAAACCATTATCAAAATCTTATTTCAACAGTGGAGTTAGCTTTAATCATTAGAAGTACTCATCAACCTATTTTAAGCATGCACTTAATTGCTTTGCTTGATAAGGGCCTGATTGAGTCATTCTCAGAAAGGCAGCCTCTTCATTCATTCTGAGGTTCAGAATTTATATACAATTTAATGTCCCCCCCCTCCCCCCAAAAAAAAAATAGGTGACCAAACAATTTTAGACTTTAAGGTCTTTGGGGAAGTCTTGGATGGAAATGGAACTCCATGTAAATTTCGGCTGCAGATTAGGGGCAAGTCATCTGAGTGCTCTGGTTTAGCTAATTGCTTGTCTGTGCAGTTGTGTTTTCAACAGCAAATGATGGTGTACTCTTGCCTGTAATTCTCTTACATGCTGCGTCAATCTGATTAATAGCTATCCTGAACATTTAGCAAGATTCCAAGAAGTATTTATAGATTTATACATAAGGCTGTGAGACAACGGGAGGAAGGAACATGACATTCTTTGAGATTCCAATTTATTTTTGTGGAATTAAGAAAAAGTGTTCAAGAAAAGAGAAGGTAAGTAGGTAGTTACTCTCCCTCTTGAAAATCACTGTCATGTTTCCTGACACATTTGAACCCAGTCAGTGATAGAGAAAAAAATCTTATGCCGTAAAAAACAGAAGATTGACACAGGAAGTATTTGTAGTCTGTAGTTCCAGGAGGTGTAGACTGACCATTATCTCGACTATTTTCAGTTTAGAGGATAGAATGTGAAACTCAAATTCTAAAAGTTACTCATGTGTCTATCCCTGTTTAACTTTCATCCCTAAATATGCTCAGGGAACTGTGCCCAAACCTCTTGGACTTGTAAAGCAAAAGCAACATAGTTATTTTTTTTCAAACCTAATTCCCACGGTCCAAAATCCAGAACTAAAATCGAAACTTCTCAGACCTATGGCAAGTCAATGCAGAGACACCGGTTATTTTACATGCCTGGAAATGTGTTCATTTGGCTGTTATTTTGTATGGAATAAATCAACTTTCTGCACAAATGCAATATATTGCCCTTAATACTCATTTACTATATATCTAGCAAAATTTATTCATGTGGTAAGGGCATATATAAGAATTTTAAATGGTTTATGTGTGTTTTCTTGAGACAAGCGTCCATTATTGTTTCCCGTCTTGTCTCTCTGTCTGTATCCACACAAAATGATTTCTCTTCATTACCTCTTGCCTTGTGCTTTGATTGCAGATTTTCTAGAGCAAACAAACACCTCCGTTTTTTCGCCCCCTCTATTTCTTTGTTCTTTTGTGCAGCATGCAGCAATCTGTGATCAGTTTCTGTTTTATGACATGCTTAAGCCTGGTACAACTCCTGGACTCCTAAGTTTATAATTATTAATATTACACATATATAAATAATAAATAAAAACATCAATATGCCCTTCTAGTTCATCGAACTTGCTCATTTTTTCATGTCATTGGAAAAAGAGTTTAAGTAAGTTCCCTGTGTCTCTTGAGATATGATTTTACTTGTCCATGGTTGACTTTCCTCACACTGAGACATCGGTGGGAAAGTCCCATTCTTTTTCTCTCATTCATTTTTTTTTTCTTTTTTTCCCCCAGACAAGCAAGATTCTGGAAAATTAAACGCAATGTTTTTCTTTAGTTTCTCAGACTGTTTATCTTTCTTTTACTCATTTCAGTAAAATACAGCATATTCAAATCAGGTGTTGATAAAATGATGTTCCTTTAACTTGCAGACAGAAATGAATCAACTCCTTTCTCCATTTATAAGTTAAGAAAAAAGGAAGGAAAAGCATATTGCTCTTCTAGCTGCAACTTCTCCCCTAATTATATCTTGAGAATGAAAATAAATTCAGCTGCTAGGCAAACAATTATCTTTCTGTGAAATTCTTTATCTTCATTAGTGATAATGTATTTTCTGTGTGTCAGGCTAGCTGCTTTTCAGAAGTTTCTTAAAACTGTTTCTTAAGGGCTCTACCTGGCCTGTAGGTACGTGAGCTGGAGGGAGTGGGGTAGGGTTACTAAGTACATGATGCAACTTATAGGCGAACTGTAATTCCTATCCTCCAAAGCCAACAAGGCTCATGATTCCAACTTTTAGCACTGATCCATGGGAATCACAGAAAAACTAAGCAGAAGCATTGCCACTTAA
This sequence comes from Tinamus guttatus, assembly GCF_000705375.1. Next base: position 319,898 of record NW_010588027.1, read on the forward strand.
AATGCTACAGAAACAGCTCTGATCCCTATTTTGGGGGTGGGTCATCCAAAATTCAGGGTGCTGTGTGCCTACAGGCCTATTTCCTGTAGTCCTCACAGTGCTAAGGGGTATTTAAACTAGCTGCCAAGTATCAGTTCTACCACTCCAGAAAAGCAATTTGGAAAAAACAGAGAAGGAATACTTTTCTTTTCTCTCTCTCTCCCCACATCCCCTGCCCCTTCTCTTTTTCTTTTCTCTCTCTCTGCATGCCTTTTTTTGGCCATTTAACCAGCTTTTCTGTGATAAAGCAGCCAACCAGATGTAGGCATAATATCTTATGCTATGGTCACTTCCCTTCCTATGAAACTTCTTTTTTTATTATTTACTGGAGAGAAAGCAGTTCTTGCTGAAATGAAGTGGTCTGGCCAATTCCCTCAGAGCTTCACTAAAGACTGGCTCTGCAAACCCATTCCTTCATGTTTACTCTGCCTTAGCTTCTGCCCTTGCCTTCCAGTGGGGAGGAAGGGAAAAGGAAAGGTAACGTGACCTTTGGTATTTTGAAATAACGTGATAACTATGCACGTCTTCAAAGGATGAGGCTGTTGAAGAACAGCAGGGGGATGGTGGTGGGAACAACCTACCCCTGACATTCAGGCCTGGTAGATGAACCAGAAGAACTTGCAGAGCTTGTGAGAAGTACTGGGGAAAACTAGGAGTGGCCAGAGCAAACTCACTGCCCCCTTTCATTATATCTGCGATTGACCTTTATAGGTTGCCTGTGGGTATGGAATGGGCTTAGTTGAAGCTCTTCACGCAGGCAGCACCCAAGCGCCCATGCAAAGCATGAAAAAGGAGGAAAGAAGGTGAGCAGGAAAGTCCCAGGGAGATTGCAAGATTGCACCGCAGGCCAATGCCTCTCCCTTTAGGGTCCCATTTATCTGCACCGTTGTAGAGGCCAAGCACAGTCTTGAAAGGGCACAGGAGCTTCCCAACATGCAGACAGACCAGGAAAGGATTATTATTCCTGTTTGCATGAAATAGGAACGGTGAAGCAGAAGGCATCTAAATGCCTTTCAGCATGCTGGTCAGATAAATTAACTTCTAATTATCCATCAAAACCATTTCCTGGTGGAAACAAAAGGTTTCCGTGAGCAATGCTTTTTCTGGAGGAGAAAACTGACCTTTTGTCTGAAAGTCAGACACCCCCAAAATAAATATTTTGATTCTTGAAAAAAAAAAATCCACATTATTTTCATTTCACACAATTTCTGAACAGATTAGCCAAAGGAAAAAAAAAAAAAAAAGAGAGAGATTTCCAGCTGATGATGGAAGGAACGAAAACCAGTTTTGCTGACCTCAGGTTTCTTTACTGACTTTGAAAAGCTTCACTGGAAGCAATCATTAAAATAAAAGAAAGGGAAAAAAAAAAAAAAGATTAGGTGTTGCCCTCTGTAAAACAATGCCAACAACATTTTACTGGTTCCTCACTTATGTGCCTGCAAAATATCTTTGATTATTAAAAAAGAGCTGCTTTTTATGAGATGATGACCCATGCATGAAGGCTTCTGTTCGTGAAAGAGTTCATAAGTGGATCTCTTTCTCTGGAGGTCAAGGGAGTTTGGTTTGCAGATCTCAGAGAGAATACTTGATCGTATTACAGCTGTTTTTTTCAGCGGCCCTTATCCTCATGTCTCTGATTGCACAGAACCAAATGGTGGGAACCCCCAAGCTAAGGATTTCATATTAGGTACATAGCTGATCCTGAGCTTATGGCTCAGAATGTCTCTCAGATTTGATTCTGCATGGCTGTATTTTGGGTTTCACCCTTTTAGTTAACTCCTATTTCTAGGAAGGTCTGAAGGCCTATGCAATGAGTCCACTGTTTTACTCTATGTGTATAAAAGGGGTAGTGGAAGATGAAAGGAGCCTTGAGTCCCTCCTCATGCAACACTGTGCATTACTGAGTGCAGCTGGAGCAGGGCAATAGACGGAATGTCAACATTTGCTGCTTGGAATCACCCAGAAACAGAAGAAATTGTGAGGAGAGACCAGCATCTGGAGAGAGTAATCCTGAGCTCCTTCTTTGCATTAGATGTACAGCATGGCTGGTGTGCTCAGCTGGGGGTGTCAAGGATGACCTGGAAACTGAGCCCAAATATATGCATTAGAAAAGAAAACAGACAATCCAGTGATAATGCTTTGGAAACAATACAAAATGTTTTAGAGTAATGCACTGAGTATACAAAGAGAAGAAAAAGCTAAGTGAATATGAATTTTGCTTTACTGGAAAAGATCTTTACTAGTAGGACCCCCTTTCTATGTAAGAAGACGACTCAGTGTTCCTTCAGTAATGGGGATGCAGACATAACGCACCTGCAGAACCCCAGCCACGACCTCCAGGCATGCTCAGGTCCTCAGAGATTTCAGCTGGCCACTTTGAAGATGGAAGATGCCTCACCCAGCCGTTTTTGCTAAGGCCTTCATCTCTGCTGTCCTTCCCTTCGGGATTATAGTGACATTTGTGATACCAGCTGGCCATTTTGCATAGTTATAATTATTTGCTAAGAGCAATCATAAAAAAAAACCCAACAACTTGCACCTCTCCTTCTCACACCTTTCCTGTTGGCCTCTTGATGTGTTTTACAAACACGAAGGAATGAAATTTCACCAGAGCTCTGGGAGATACGGGGCACGGACCCCTACAAAGGAACTCTCATGCTGCATGACGCCAGCTAAGAAAGGTGTCAGGTTGGAGGGTTTTTTCTGGGGAAAGGTAATCATTGTTTTGGGAATCTTGACAACAGCCCCAGAGGGAAGAGGCTAATGGTGCATGGACGTGTGTGGGCAAGCTCTCCGCTGACAGGGGAGAGCTCCCAGTGTCAGCACCCGCATCCAACCATCAGTCATGCCGAGGCCATAGGTACGCAGCAAGCACTCTGCAACCAGACACAGGCAGCACATGATGCAATGGGCACAGGTGTGCAGCAGGCACTGGGGAAAGGCAGCAGGGCTTTGCATACATAAAGCATCTTCCTCTGAAGTTCTCAAGGCGATTTGCAAGCATTAATTAATTCTCACAACGCCTAGGGATGGTAGGCAAGGCAGTGTCACTGGCAAATTAATTTCATAGGTAGTGTCTTTGATATCACACACTCATGCGCACTCCATAGGACTGAATGTATTATATTATTTCCCCAACACACCTGCTGCCCTTCAGCTCTTCCATATTTTGCAACATCCTAGATAAATTTATTATTATCACTGTTATTATTATTGTTGATGCTAATATTATTATTATCTTTATTATGGCAAGGCTGGTGCTGTGAAGTGGATGTGTACATCCGAAGAGAAAGTCATTGCCCTGGAGAGCTCATAATCTAAATAGGCAAGGTCCCATATTTGTGCAAGTCCCTGCTTGCACTCCAAGAATGCCTGCTTTAAAATACCTCAATAAAGTTTGCTCCAGGATTCACAAAGATTGGTCTGTCTTCAGATTCTGCACAGCCCTGCATTTAAACTGTGTTATGGGCTGACTGGTCAATAAGATATTCTTATCTGAAGATCTGCCAAGCTGTGCTGCCCAGCTGAGGACCTCATGCTTTCAGACTGGGTGATTTAAAGCAAACACAATGTCTCTATATAGAGCTGAATCTGTAACAAGGACTTTCATCAATAGGCAACGTTCTCATAGAAAATTATCTATCTATCTATCTATCTATCTATCTATCTATCTATCTATCTTTCAAAATTACCTTAAATGGAAATAGAACGGGGAATATTGCAGGTAACTTTTTCTCCATAATGAAAACTAGAAGAAAACAGGTATTTATGAGCTGGGTCTGTCCAAAATTTGTGGGACTTGGAAACAGGAATACCACCGATAGTTACTATCAGGGTCAATAACCTAGTTAATTAATTAAATACTTCAAAGCTC
>NW_010588031.1:14838-34489 GCF_000705375.1 Tinamus guttatus
GTACTTTTCCAAGCTTAATTTACACTGAAGTAGTTCTACAGAACAAAATGGGGCCTATTAAAGATGAGAATGTTTGATTTTGCTTCTCTAAAGAGTTGCTACTAAAGGTACTTTGTAGAATTGCAGGTAAACAGTTGGGAGAGAGCTTGGTCAGGTTGTCTATGGCCTTGTCTAGCCATGTCTTGGCAAACCTGAAGGGTTGGAGATCCCTCCCCACCTCTCTGGTGACCTGGTCCAGGGCTGTCCCAAGGTGCTGGGGAAGGTTTTGCTGATGTCTCTCCTAACATCTCAGACCTCTGTGGTCGTCTCCCTCTTCTCTGACTCCTCTTGATTCATTCAAGGTGGCTTCTTGAACCCCTGTTTTTTCAGCAGAGCTGCTTTACTGCTAATGCTTTCTTAGTTGGTGCTGATGTGTGGAGCTTTTTATCCCAAGCACAGATCTTTGTGTGCTGTCAAGCCGAATGTTTAACACAACATCTGCAGGACCTGGGCTCTTTCATCTGTTGTGTTGAGCAAATGGCATTTTCCTTCCCCCCCGCCCCTTTTTTTCTCTCCCTGCTTTTCTCTCCAAGTTGTGTTCTGACAAATTCTGTGCCTCTACCTCGCTGGGGCAGTGTTGGTCCCCACATACTTCTTCCTTGTGCTCTTTCTCTCATGAAGAGTTTTACAAATGAAACTCATCTTCCTTCAGGGACAGCTCCAGACTAAGTAGTGAGGTTTGTATCTGTACCTCTTTTCCCTAAAGAGCCTGATCCATTGCCATGGACTAGCTTCCCTGGAGCAGTACAGACTTGCTGGGCTCTACTTTGAAGCTTTTCTTGATGCTTTTTCTATGGTGTCTACCCTGGCTATTCAGTTCCCTTCCAGTAACCTGCCAAGCCCAGTCCTCTTGGTCTGGAGTAGCAATATTGGCTTTGCAGAGGGGTAGGTGGTAGCAATTTCAAGGGAGGTGACAGTGATGAGACTGGTGGCAGGAAGGATGTGGAAGGAGGTTGCTGTTCTGGAAACTCTTGGTGTTGGTGACATTGCCGAGGCGGATGGGGAGCTGTGATACATCTGGTCTCAGCTCTACAGTACTGTGCTTGACAACAGGCAGTGCTGATTGGAATTCCTGTGCATACTTATGTGCCCCTGCTCCCCTGTGTTGGCTATTGATTGGACCAGGCAAATTATAGGGGGCAAATTAATCATGCTATCCAAATGTTGGGGTCTGAACATAGTTAAGCTAATGACTTATTCAAAACCATTATATGCTTACTCAAGTGTTCAGCTGTCACTCAGAATGAGAAGTAAATTAGATGTTACATTCTGCAGGTAGACCTGGAGATAGGAGATGGTCGTAGAGCTGTGTATTGGCTTCTTATATTCAAAACACTGGGCTGAAATAAAGAAACTAGGGTTGTGCTCCAGCCATCAGAGGAGACTGAGAGCCATGAACTGGTATGAATTGATTCTCCTGCTGACAAGAACTATTTTCTATGCAGCTTAGTTGGCTGTCTAGTGAGATTGAGTTTGCTTTGGTGTTATGGCATTTAGTACTTGCCTACAGCAGTGCATTTTTCATATTTGTGAGGTGCTACTAAGGGTTTAGTTAGGCTGAGACTCATGGAGAATGACAAAATTCCCTAAAATGATCAAGCAGTTTTTTCTGGCTTTGTGTATATTAAGAACAAAATGGCCCTGGTGTTGCAAAAGGTGTTGCTCCCTCTGGTGGTTCCTGGGGTTTGGATGCTAGGAATGTTTCCTGGTCACTTAGGTGTGGTTAGCACATGTTCCAACCACTTGATGTTAGAAGAGAAGTCTCCTGAAGGTTTGGGAGGGCTGGTCACACTCTTCTTTGGAAGAAGATATGAACAAGCAGGAAGGAGCTTGTGAGGACCATGTCCAAAACGGTGGAGGTAGATGAGGCCTGAAAGAAGCTTCTGTCACTCTTGTGCTGAATGCTGAGACAGTGAAGCTTCACTCAAGCTTCAATAGCCTGGCACTGTTGGGGCTTTGGGAGTTTTGCTGAACGCACTCTGAACAGGGAGGCTGCTGTTCCTGCTCGCTGATCCGTTTTCCCTCCTTCGCAGCGCGAGTGCATCTCAGTCCACGTTGGGCAGGCCGGCGTGCAGATCGGCAATGCCTGCTGGGAGCTCTACTGCCTGGAGCACGGCATCCAGCCCAACGGGACCATGCCCAGCGACAAGACCATTGGCGGGGGTGACGACTCCTTCAACACCTTCTTCAGTGAGACTGGAGCAGGAAAACATGTCCCTCGCGCTGTGTTTGTGGACCTTGAACCAGCAGTGATAGGTAAATACAATGATCCCCATGAAGGACTGTAGAATGTACCATAAGTTTTGTTTAAACTTGGATGTTTTCCTAGTGACACAGCAAACGCTTTGCTTTATGTTCATTGAGATTTTGGCAAATAGTGTGCACTGCAGAACTGGAAAGGACTTAGACATCATCTTCTGCCAACTTATAGTATTAAATGTTTTTTCTGAATTAGCCAATGCTTGCTATTCAAGGAGCTAATGTTAAACTTCTGAAACAGTATGATGCCATAAAATGTATAGTCAATGGGGACCTTCTGAAAAGAGGCATTTTAAAATCTACTTAATGTACCATTAAGTAGATTTCTCTTTGTTCATAGGAATGATTACTTTCCCCAAACTATTTTCTACTCTATAGTGTGAATAGCACTTGCAGAAATGAATCTTCTGAATTTAAGGACCCCTTGGTCTGATTTAAATTGTCTGCTTTTTTCCTTAGCATCATACCCATGTTTTGAACAGTGCATGTTCTTGCATTTCAACTTCCTGTTGCCTGCAAAACAATCAGCTCTTAGCTCTGGCAATGCTGCCTTTTATAGTGTTGAGCCACTTCTGTCCCTGGCTAATCCAGGACATCAGGAATGTGCCCAGCCTGATGGAGCCTTCCATTTCACAAAGACCTTTTCCATTTGTCATCAGTCTGGTCTTTACATGCACACAGACTGATGACAGCAAAGTCATTTTGTTGGAATCAGGTTCATGGGCTTCTTGACTGAAGTGGTGATTCTGCTCTCAGGTCCTGCATTGCCTGTGCTGATAATGTTGCTGTATTTTTCTTTAATGCAAGAAAAAAGTTGTGAAGGGAAGATCAGTGACAACACTTAGGCTGTTCCTATATATCCACAATGAGTCTCTTGACACTTTCCATTGTGATGCCCCAAACTATTTTGTGTGTACTATACACAGTAGGAAATTTCTGTGGGAGAGAACTGTTGGGCAAGTAAAGGGGTGGGAGTGTCGGACCAAGTTTGAAATGACCAAATTGCTCCTGACATTGTTTTTCATGTAGTTTTATATAGTTTCTATAGCTTTCATGAGTCCTCTGACTGTTGCTTCTGCTGCTGCTTGCCAGGTGGTGGCTCTAAGCAACCAGAAGAGGTTGAGAAATGAGGCAAGGGAGAGAGCAGGTGGCAACACTCTCCCCTTGCCTCCAGGGTAATGCTGAGGAGCTGTGGGACAAATGGTAAAAAGGGTGTTCTAGGGTTTGCTAATGAGGGAAGCAGAGTATGGGAGATAGGCAAAAGACCTGTCTTACGAAATGCCTGGTAATGCTACAGGAGAGGAGCTCCCTTACAAAGGTTGCATTATTTGCCTGTCTGAGGACTAGCCTTTTTTCTTTATTCCTTCCCTTCTTATTTGAGTTATTGGTTTAACTTTCTGGGCTGCTATGATTCTTGCCATATGCATGCAGCATGGCTAGCACTGTGTTTATGGAAAACCTCGTGCATGCATAAGGGATTTCTGAAGCTTCCAGGTAGATGCTGCCCTTAACAAGAGCCGCAGGTCTGTTCTGTGCGTGCACTGGTGTAGGATGTGCAAAATACCATCCAGCTTCCCACCAAGAAATAGGACTGTTGCATGTCTGGATATTGAACTGTTTTTAAATCTACCCTAATTAGACTTAACAGAAAGGATGGCATTTCCAGAGAAAAACGGGTTCTGGTGTAGATTGTTAGTATCTTCCACCACACTTTCATAATGCAATACTTGAAGGACAAGTCTGAAAGTTTTTCTTCCTCAGAACCATTTGACTTGTGGTATTCCCTCTTCCTGTTGTAGCTGCATACTTTTTCCTTTTTACCCATTGGTCTTCTCCTTTATATCTTAGAATTTTAATGCACAGCAACTTAAACATCTGTATTTTCAGTTCTGCTGGCTTCTCTAAATTACTTGTATTCTGGTGCAGTCTTGGAAACATTTGAGTATTGGATTACAGACTGCTGTGATAGCTGGTCAGTGCAAATTGGTTCAAATATCTGCATTTTTGAACTTGTTCTGCTTTAAGTCTTGCTGACTCACTTTCAGATTAAAAACAATATATGCAAAGAAGTGACTTCATCTGTAGCTGATGAAGCTGTCTGCTTTCCACCTGACTTCAATTACAGTATGTAGTGCTGCATTACCTTATAGCTCAAGAATGGCTTGAGCTAAACCACGGTTGCTGCTGAGTTGTCTTTGTCCCTTTGGCAGGACAGAAATTTATATGTAAATATGTATTTCTGATAGCTAGACCATATCATCAACAAAACTTTCTCCAAATCTGAGGAGACTAGGGGGATGTTCTGTCATCTTTATAGTACAGCCATTTCTGTTCATTTTTCCTATAGCAGTGTTTGAACTAGTGGCTACCTCTAAAGGGGTATCTCCCAATTCCTCTTGAACATTTTCTACTCCTGACAGTACAATTAAGAAATAGAGAAAGGGAGTGATTAAGTGACAGAGGCAGTGACTGCTGCAGAAGCAGAGGCAACAACCTGGAATGCTTGGAAAATAAAAGTGGAAAATTTTTAATCTATAAAATGGAAACTATGGAAAATGGATTCTGCTGGTACACTTTTAAATTGCTCTAACTAGACAAAGTTAAACCAATCTGCATTGGATAGGACAGTTTTTAAGCAGTAGCTTGATTTTCTCAGGTATTCAGCGTTTAGCTGTACTAGGTATTATATATTTATATATCATATATATGATTAAAGAAATCAAGCTACTTTATATTTCTAGATATGGTTTTGGATACCTTATTCTGACCTCCTCAGAAGTTTGAAAAATATTGAGAAGTATCTTACTATAAAAATTATCTTGTCTCTGCAGATGAAGTTAGGAATGGGACATACAGGCAACTCTTTCATCCTGAACAACTGATATCTGGTAAAGAAGATGCTGCAAATAACTATGCTCGAGGCCATTACACGGTTGGAAAAGAGATCATTGATTTGGTCCTGGAGCGTATCAGGAAACTGGTAAGACTTTTCTGCCCTGAAGGTTGTCAAACAACTACAGCCTGTTTTACAGGATTTGGATGTTGGTTTTTCAAGTACAGGTGTGTAAATTGAGCTCTATTTGCTCAATGCTAGGAGAAGCTGTGGGCTTGTTCTGCATCAGTCTTTACTCTTAGCCAGCTTGATAGCACTTGGGTTGCTCCTGTGAGATACGGTTTTCAAATGGCCTAAAATGCTCATGAGACATGCTAAAATTTTTAGCTTCATGTTCAACTTAGTAAAGCTAGGACTGGGTCTGGGAACATAATTCTGATTTGCATAGGTCCTTCTGGAAAAGGACTGGTCTTTTGCTGAGGCTCTTGAAAGGAAGTTTAAATAGGTGTGTTTCCTTTTGTGGCTTGGACTTTGCATTTCCTTTTATTATAATTATAGTCTTGGGTTTTATTTTATGGTAACAATGGTAGAAAAGAGGAATAAATCCCAGTGAGTTGTGATGTTTTGGGTTCCACAGTTCTTTGAACATCTGGCAAATTTATGAAGGTCTAACTTAGGTCAGAGTTCCTTTTCAGGGCAGCAGTCCTCAGCAGAATACTTTCTGCAAAGTGTTCTCATTGCAGAAGAGAAATCCAGGGCTTGCTTCTGGTGCTTTAATATGAAATACTAATGAATGAATGAAATACTAATGAATATTAATGAAATACTAAAGGAGTCATTGAAATGTGCCTTTTGAAGGGGAAAGCCTGTTTTATACTCAGCATCTGCTTTTAGAGCCAGTGCTCTTGGCAAAGTGCTTTACAGATGAGTCTGAGTAGTCTGTATTCTGAACTGAGAAATGCTGTCCTGTTTTTCAGAAGTTGGCTGTTGTACTCCCTGTCTGTTGGGAATCCAGCTAAGCATCAAGTGGCACTCCTGTCTGGGGAGAATGCAGCTGAGGTTCCTCAGCTGAGAACCACCAGAATGGTGGCAGTGTAACTTTGTCAGCTTGTTTCCCTGAACTCAGTGACACTAGATGAATCAAATTCAGTGTTATTTTCCTGAAGCTTGGTCAGGTTAATATGTCACTTTAGACTTGATTCCTTCATGAGTTTGAGAGGAGCTTGTTCTGAGATCCTGAATGTCTAGGCACAACTGCTCTAACACGTGTTTCTGTTTGATTTTCAGTCTGATCAATGCACTGGCTTGCAAGGTTTCCTGATATTCCACAGTTTTGGGGGAGGCACTGGCTCAGGTTTCACCTCATTGCTGATGGAGCGCCTGTCAGTTGACTATGGAAAAAAGTCAAAATTGGAATTTGCCATCTACCCTGCACCGCAAGTCTCAACAGCTGTTGTTGAACCCTACAACTCCATCCTGACCACCCACACCACTCTGGAGCATTCCGACTGTGCCTTCATGGTTGACAATGAGGCCATCTATGACATTTGCCGTAGGAATCTGGACATTGAGCGCCCGACCTACACCAATCTCAATCGCCTCATTGGTCAAATAGTCTCATCCATTACTGCTTCCCTCAGATTTGATGGTGCCTTAAATGTGGATCTTACTGAATTTCAAACCAACTTGGTGCCTTACCCTCGTATCCACTTCCCGTTGGTAACGTACTCCCCAATTATTTCAGCAGAGAAAGCCTATCATGAGCAACTCTCTGTGTCCGAGATCACCAACGCTTGCTTTGAGCCATCCAACCAGATGGTGAAGTGTGACCCTCGCCATGGCAAGTACATGGCCTGTTGTATGCTGTACCGTGGAGATGTTGTCCCCAAGGATGTCAATGCTGCTATTGCTGCCATCAAAACCAAGCGCACAATCCAGTTTGTGGACTGGTGCCCTACTGGCTTTAAGGTAAGTCTCGGTTTCATCCCTAAGTCTTAAGTGATTTCTTCACTGTTTTTGAGCTTATCAAGTATATTTTATCATTAAGATGTTCTGTCTGTATTTTGGGAGACGGAGGCTTATGTTTTTGTACAGAGTTCTCAGAAATGACAACTGTTCAGCTCCTTGTCTGAAATCTTTGGTTAACCCTTGTCAAATGCTACAAAAACCCAACGACTTTTTTGCTTTTCATGTAGGTTGGCATCAATTACCAGCCCCCAACAGTGGTTCCTGGTGGTGACCTGGCCAAGGTCCAGCGTGCGGTGTGCATGCTGAGCAACACTACAGCCATCGCCGAGGCGTGGGCTCGCCTGGACCACAAGTTTGACCTGATGTATGCGAAACGTGCCTTCGTTCACTGGTATGTTGGAGAAGGGATGGAGGAGGGAGAGTTCTCAGAGGCTCGTGAAGACTTGGCTGCACTTGAGAAGGATTATGAAGAAGTGGGCACAGACTCAATGGATGGAGAAGATGAAGGTGAAGAATATTAAATACAAAAGTGAATCACAGGTCTTTGCTGTTTTACTGCCTTTTCAGCACCAGTGTAAATCATGTCAAAAGATTGGAATAAATTTCTTTAATCAAGGCAATTGCTAGTGTCCAAATGCTATGTATATTCTTTATCTACAAGTAGTCAAGTCAGGCATAATGCTAGAATTTTCTTCTGAGAGACTGCTAAAGAAAATGATGTTACCGTTGGAATAGTTCTTAAGAGTAGCAATTTCTTAAGAGCAAATAGTAGGCCTTTGACCCCAGAACCTATGATAAAAGCTTTACCACAGTTGTTTTAGAATTTAGAAATTGTAGCTTAATGCAACACTGCTATAATAGCATTTTTTCAGAGCTCTAAATGCAGTGTCACGTAAGAGGCAAAAGGAACTGACCTTCTTACTTTCAAGAAAAGATGAAACACCTCTAAAGCCAAAGGCTACTTAAATTGGTCTTTTCCTATGCTTAGGCTTAGCATGGGCCAGTAATTTGGGAATGCAGTAAGCTAAAGTGGGGAGAGATGCCCAGAAAGGCCGTGCTTGTAGCACAAGGAACCTGCCACTTCCCTTGCTGGGGCTCTGCCCTGGTGCCCTGGCCTTGCTCTTGTGCAGGATCCAGGGCCTGTCAGCTTTCTGTGGAACCAGCCTTTGGCCTGAGGCTGCTCTGGAGCAAAACCTTTAGCTTGAACACTAGCTTTCTGTGAGACTGATTCTTGTGGAGCAGCAATTTGTCCATCAAAGGTGCAAATTGAAACCTCCTTTTTTCTTTCTACCTTGCATGTAAGCTGACCTAACATAACTCTGGGTTAATCAGGTTATCTTCAGGCATGGACAGACTCTCTCAAATCTTGTTCAACGTGGTCTGAGTGGGGCTTAGGGGCACAGGACTTGCTGATTTACAAAACAAATGTTGCTATTTATAATTTACTCTTAGAGATAGATGATTCCAAGGAAACTCCCATGGATCCAGAAGTGGAATGGCCAGAGGTAGAGAGAATGCTTGAGTATTTTGAATGTAATTATATAATTCCCAATTCAGATTAAAAGAGACTAGACTTCATGAGCCAGAGAATCTTTCAGTCCTTTTATAAAGCTTATTTATGATCTTTCTGATTCAATAGTTGAATCTAATTCAGGCCAAGCTTTGAAGCTTGCTAGTTAATTAAGATGAACATACCTGCTTAGCAGGATTTTATGAAGAATGTCTCAACTTCCCCTCTGTATGGGGAAATCTGCAGCAGGCAGGTAATGTTGCAGTATTTGACTTCAGGTGATAAAATGGGATTCCTTATCCCAAACCTCCGTTCTAGCCATGGTTTGAGTGCGCATGTTCATGTTGGGGCATTGGTTTTAAGTGAGACCACATCAGTTTTCCTGACAGAAGATCTTAACAAAATAGTCTGGTTTTATAGAACTGCCTGTGAAAAGCCAAAACTCTTGTGTTCAGTTATGTTGCTTGTGTTCCTGCAGTCATGGGGTCAGTTTACTGCGGACTTGAAATTTATCTGACCATTTTAATATTGTAGGGAGCAATCCTCAGGCTTTATAACCTAGATCAGCTGCTCATTGTCTTGTCAGCTGTGGCCTTGTGCAGAAAATACAGATGTTGCAGTGAAAATAAAGCAATTGTCTCTATTGACAGCCTGGCTAGGGCAGTGAAGGCTCTAAAGAATGGGCTCAGCTGTGATGGTATTGCATCCTCTAAGGTACATTATCAGCATGATGCATCTCATGCCTCCTCCTATTCAGCTTAGCTGAGTGTGCTGGAGGCAAATGATAAACTCACTGAAAATTCAGCTTGTTTTTCAGAGTAAATACTGCCCAAGTAAAAAGTGTTTCAAGTCATGTTGAATAACTTAGGCTTACTAGATGCTTAAGCAAATGTGCTGGATAAACCAAGGACTGTCACATTTGTTGCAAGTCAGATGGTCTCCGTTTCTCTGAATGGGTTCAGATTTCTCAAGAAATGGTGGTGGCTGTTTGAGAAGTGTATCAAGAAGGCTCCATGCAGGCATCCAGGTCGTGTGTGTGGAGTCTCGCATTAGGGCCCCACGGTTGGTGATGCTGGCACCGTAGCTGCGTTTCAGCCTCGTGCAGCGCAGGGCTTTGCTGGAGTCTCAGCGCTGACTTGGCTCTCGTGCCTGGAACTTGCCTCGTGCTGAGGCCTGGGTGCAGTTTCCTTCTGATATGGTCTGTGTTCTGTTACCCTTATTTAGGGCACTGCTGCTTGTGATGGGCATTCCCTTGTGCTGCGTCGGTGTGTTATGTGGTACCTACAGTGATCAGTTTGGGCAGGAAATGGCACTTCTGTTACAAGGACTGTGCATATTGAATGCTGAGCCCTGAAAAACGTGGCCTCAGCAGGGCAAGGAGTCTCATCCAAAGCAGGTGTTGGCATGTTTGATGCAGTATGTGCTTAATTTTTAAAGGTAACATGGAATGCTACTTTAAGAAGATGGTAAACTCAAACACACTTCTTGGAAGAGTAAAAGACTTTCAGATGCTGTTATCTGTTAGCACTGGGCTCATGCTGAAAGTAAACTGCATTCACAGGCTGCGTCAAACCCAAATCTTCTTAATATGAAGAAACTCATTGCAGTAGCTAGTGAGCAGTTAACTGTCAGTGTGGGCATATGCTCAGCAAGCCAAGATAAGGCTGTTTTTCTCAACCATGAAGCCAAGATAATTACAGCAGGAAAATCTTGCTAAAACTGATCTTGCTTCAACCAGCTGCTGAAATCCTTAAACATATTATTAATTGCAGGCTGTGGGATTGAACTAATGGAGGGGTGGTTCATCCTGGTTTCTGGAAGTGTAGAGGGGTTTCTCTGCCGAGTTATACTAAGCATAAGGCCAAGTACCTGAAGGTAATGGAAGCTGAGATTTCCAGCTTCCAAGAAAATAGTTTCTTTGCACTATGTAGCAAAAATCTTTAATTCTAAACTACACTCCTGTTTTAATTAGTAAAATCTGCATACTTCTGCTTTGAGAATGATGGTGCCTGTTTGCAGTGGCATTATCTAGAGGCACCTAAATATACCTTCACCTGGGCAGTGACACAGCTTTCTTCCAGAGTGAAGTTGGCAGTTGATAGTCATCACCTGATACACAATAACTGCTCTGATTCACTCTGTGGAGGTGGAGGAAGTGAGCTGGTGGAGAATTGCCCATCTTATCTGGAAAGATCTGTTCTCGGATCCTCGTGGTGCCCTTCCAAGGGAATGCTGCGCTCCAGAGCCTGCTGATTTCCACCCACCCGGCGCTCTGAGTAAGCGATATGGGTATCTGCTAATGCCCCTAATTACTGTAGTAAGCATGCCACAGTAATTGATATGACGATCCTCTGGAGGTCCATTTTAGCTTTATGAACAGTACAAGCACACAGGCTGTCACCACCTTTCTACAGAGCAAACATTTACCAAAATCAAGTTCTGAAGGTGCTGGTAAGCACCAACTTGTTTTGTTTTGTTTTAGCAGAGCAGAGCTCTTTGGAATAAGAAATAAACAAGGTTTTAAAGTAAGTGTGAATGTGTAAAAAGGTAGGGCATCTCCATTATTTCAGGCAAAAAGTAGAGGTAAGATAGCAAATCATACTGCTTTTTAGCAGTGTTAGAAGAAAATGAAAAGTGGTACTTGGAATAAATGATAATACTTAGTGTTAAAAACTGGCTTTGCCCTCAGCCCTTCTGCCCAATGTAATAGTAGAGAGTGATAGTTGGAGAATGGTGTGTGGGTTCATTACTTTGCTAATTTCACTAATCCTTGGGAAATCATTTTTATTAGGAGCTGCTTTTGGAAGTGCAGTGGGGTTTTTTTGTATTTGTGGGTTCAGAACCCAGACTGAGCTTATAAAAGCTCCAACAGCTCCAGAACTATTTCCTGTCGTGTGGCAGGACTTCACCAGAAGTGCCCTAGGTATTTTCTGTGTGTATTGGCAAGGTGATAATGATTAATCCCTTCCCTGTAGCTCAACCTGAACTACAGGAAAGACGAGTGATGTATCTCTTGGAGCATAGAGACTTTTCATCCAAGAGTTGGGCAAGGTGCTTAAAGGTTTAGAGTCACAGCTGGAATGAGAACATGATGAAGTGGAAGAAATTGGTGCTCTGAAGGTATTGTCAGTGCTGGCTGACAGGAGATCAGGAAACACCAGGAAACTAAATAGCAGAAAAGGAGAAAAGTCAGAAGCCTTCTATGGAGTTTTGTAGTAAGCTGGGTTAAAACGTGCCCTTAATCTTTTGGATGCTGCATGCCTGTCTGTTGGCTTTCTGAAGAGCCTACTTTACACAACCTCCCCCAACATAAAACATCTCTTCTTGCAAAGATTTCTTAGAGATTTTTAGTTATTGTGATACTGCTTCTTCAGTGCAAACTTGTAAAATGTACAGTCATTTTGGGAAGAAAAAAAAACACATTTACCATAAAAAATATAGTATTTTGAGCTTTTTGTCTAATCTGCCTGTCCAGATAGATTCCTCAGTGCCGAGTGGATTTGTATTTCAGATAAGCAGCCACGGCACCTCCAGAGCTTCTCTGAAGCACTAATTTGGTTTCTCTGGCCAAGCAACTGGAGTGCTTGGGGAAAGACAGCTGAATCCTTCAAGTGTATGGTGGAAAACATTGTCTGTAAATGCTAAAGGTGTGAGGGATCTAGAAAACATTGCAAAAATATTAGGAGAAGACTTCTAAGATGTAACATAGTTGAGTGGAAGTGTGAATGGAAACTTAAGAGTATTTTTCTTTTCAGAAAGAGGAAATACATCGTTTCTTTAAAGTGTACTGAAGTAATCTAGCCATACTAAGTAAGCTCAGTTCTATTTTAAGGTCTACCACAGGCTTCCTATGTGGTACCGGTGAGCGTTTGTGCTAGCATCAGTTTTGTCCCAATATGTGCAACCGTTCCAGCTGCACGTGGTGTTATCTTGGCTGTGTAATTAAGGTGGTTTTACAAAGAAAGTAGATCTTTGTGTGGGTGAAGGAGCACTAAAGTGGATGGGAAGGGGCAGCTTTAGGGACTGAGTGAAGAAATAAAAGAGTTTAAGGTTTTCTCTGGTTTTCAAACAGTAGAAGGGAAGTCTTGATCCATAGACAGTAGCACTTGAATACTGTGTAGGAGCAAGGCTGGAATCAGGTGATCATGGAAAAATGGAAAGTTTTTTTCAGCATAACTTCAGATTTGAGGAATTTTTGTCTACTGTAGATGTTAGTTTTAGATGAGTTGTCCTCAATAAGGGCCTGTTGAAAGTCTAAGGTGTCAAGTCTGGAAAGAAACATTTAACTCTTAGAAACCTGAGTTGGGACAAATGAGTCCTTGTATGTCCTTTCTCGATGTTTTTACAGTGCTGTTTCAGTCAGTTATTTCTGTGAATTTCTTTATATCAACTCTCTGCAAGGCCACTGGTTGTCAATCTGCTTGCCGAAATACCTTTTTCCGAGACTGCTGTGCGAGGAACTTGTTGTAATGCTTCACATTGGGAACAAATTCCAAGCAACGATCCGGATAAAGGCTGCCAAGACCTTAAATGCATCCACATTACGTTTGCTTTTGTCAGAACTGTATGGCTGAAGCTGCCAGATGCATTTCATAGTCTTACATCATTACCAGTTGCAAAAGCCACTTTTCAGTCAGTTATACTGAGACCTGAGCGCTTTGTGGCTTTTCAGTTATTTCAGAATCCAGTTTCAAGCCAGCCTTGGGTGAACATTGCTGCCCCCATCATTTCAGAGATGCTGATGTGCTGGGTTTAGCCTGTCTTTTTATTTTTCCAGCAGTTTTGGTGTTGATCATGTACAGTTCTGCCTGCAGCTTTGGCAGCTAGTGCAGGACTGCTTTCAGCTGTGCTGTTTGAATGTCCATGGTGGCTGTTGAGATGGTCTGAACCACTCTTACCTGTTGGCTATCGCTGTCCCATCTTTCCCACCTTGCACCCCTTCTTGCACTGGGTTTTCTGTTAAACCAATACAAAAAAATCCTTCTCTCATGAGCTGTGATGGTTTGGGAGCAGCCGAGTGCCAGAGCCAGGCCGGGGAAGCAGCCCCTGCCTCCTGCAGACAGGGCGGCTTCGCCTGCCCGACCAGACCGTTCACTGCTGACTTGGCCAAAGCTGCTGCTGCCTCCGTTCTTCAACTCACGCTTGTGTTTATGGAAGGCAGAGGCATGTGTGGAAGTGTCCCAGTCACGTCTTGGGCTGTATCATAAAGATTTTCTGCAAATGGTTTTGAAGAACGGTGTAATGTCTTGCAGCAGGCACATAAGGCGACCAGAAACGGAGGGTTTCCTTTTCCAAGACTTCCCTGGTAATTCAGGCAATAGTTGCTGGTACTTCTGTGTAAAGTACTCCGCTGTTTCTTGTTTTATCTTTTTTTGCTGTGTGTTTAGTGTTGATCTTCCTCTGCCTCTGTTTTCCAGTCCTGTCTGCTGCTTTGCTTGTTCCCTGCTCTTGCAGATATCAACAGCGCGTTCAGGTTCCAGCTTTGTCTGCTGCAGCATATGTGCGCTGGCTTCGTTATCTGCAGTGCCAACGAGTGTTTAATGCCTGGTAAATGTGTCTGTGTGTAGTTACATGGGCTTGATGGGGCTGAGTGGGGCAGCTTGACTGCATATTGCCTTAGACTTTTTTTACTTTTGATCTGTATATTAAATATTTTCCTATGTGGTTATAATGAAATACTTATAAGGCATTTAAGATTTGATACAACCCATTTTTTTGCTAACTCTACGTGCCTTCTGATCACCACTGTGCTTAGACAGGTCTTGCATTTCTATGGAAAAGATACTCTGAATTCAGCAGGGGATTTTTAAATTCTTGCTTCTTTAGTCCAGTATGTGCAGTTCCAGAGGTGAACACACATCTGGTTTTCCAGGGAGCTCCAGTTGCAGGAGCCATTTGAGAATCTCCCAGAATCATCGAATGCTTAAGGCTGGAAGGGATCTCGCTGATTTCTGTCTCTTTTAGGAGTTTATTGATTCTTAAACTACCCAATTCCTTCCATGGCAGGGTTATTTAATCATATCCTTTTCTCTTTGAATTACTTTTTTCCCTAGCTTATGCTGGGGGAAAACTTATGCACCTTCTGCCATATTCTCCACCATTTTATTTCCCGTGATTTCCTACCACCCTTCCTTTGCGAACATTGTCTTCTGGATTCAGCCTGAAACAGCATCTTATCTGCTGTATTTCATATAGGTTCTCCAATGTACCCGAGCAATCTTTATTTCCATGTTTAAATCCCCTCTATAACCAGTTTTTCCTGGGATTTTTGTGCATGGTAGCGGTTCAAAACTCAACCTTTTTGTTTTAATCCTGTTTTTCCACCTTGTCTCTCCAGCCTTGAGCTATAATTTTAGGTGTCTCATGAGGGCTTAGATGATTTTGCCCATTTTGAAACCCAGATTGTAGCTTGTTGGTGGCTTTGAGGATTTGAGTAGTAGCTGCTATTTGAGCTAGGCCTGTGAATACAACCCGATTGCAGCTGTAGGTTAGCCAGGCACATGGTAACTAAATCCTCAGCTGTTGCACAAGGTCTCGAAGTCTCCTTACTGCCCCTTTCATATCATCCTTGCTGCGTGAGGCTAAAACATGAATCCTGGTGCATCTCTTGGCCTCCCTTTGGGGAAAGGGGGTGCACTCAGCTGTAGCAAAGAGATTCCACAAGGGAAAATATTAATTAAACATTTGCAAGATCAGTTTCAGTCCTTACAGGGCTGTGCGGTGCTGCGGAACTGCGGTGCAGAGGGCAGCGGTTCTGCCTGTGCCCGTGGGGGGTGTCTGCACCGCGGGGCCGCCTGTCGCTGCTGCTCCTGCTCACCCCGTGCGGAAACCGCAGGCGCTTGAGGTTGTTCGGAGAACGCGGCTGTGACGGTGCTTTCCATGCCCCTGGACGCAGCAAAGGGACCACGGTCGGGGAAGCTGCATCTTAATTTCTGCAGTATTTTTCTTAAGAGGGGAAAAAATAAAAGGCTTTACAGTTCTATGCACTGCAGCAGGCCGCATTCCTCAGCCTTGAGCTGCCCCTTTCTGTGCGGGCAGGGCTTCGTAGGTGGGGTTTATTTCTCTAAGCACAGATGTCTAGAGTTGAATTAGTCACCCAAAGCTCCTTTTACAGTCAATGCAGAGAAATAAAGGGGTTTTAGAGTGGAAATAACTCTGACCTATTTTTAGGCACTTGCCTTAAGATACAAGTGAGCTGGGCCAAGCCTGACTAGTGTAACGTTCAGGAGTGCCACCCTTCGTGCGTGTCCTGCCTGGAAGCAGAGCGTGTCCCGGGCTGCTATGGGCACCCCGAGGAGCTGGGAGGTGTGACTGGACCTGCTGCCTGTGAGTCAGCAGCTCTGCGGGACCAGCTCTGCCTTCCCAGCGCTCCCAAAGGCGGTGGCTTCCTTATCCCTGCTCCTGTGATAGCCTGGCCCAGGCTTTGGAGCAAGACCTTGCTTGGCCTTTAATAGCAGCTAATGATAGGGTAGGGGACTTTAGCTGATTGATAAAATCAAGTGCTGAAGGCAGTTGCCCAACTGCAAAGCACTTTCCCTGTTTGAGCAGAGGCAGGCTCGTCCTCCACGTGCTCACCAGCTGTTTTTACCTGCCTGTTGACACAGTCCCCACCAGGAGCTGTGTGCAGCTGTGGGACTTCCGTCCTTGGTCAGCCAGGCTCAGCTCTAGCCCACAAACAAGGCTCAGATTTCCTGCCTACCCCCGAGCACGGCCCCTCTGCAGGGTTTCCTGTAGCCGACACGTTTTGCCGGCAGCCTGAGGAGCCGAGAGCGCGGGCGACGGCGAAGCCCTCCCCGCAACGCGGAAATCGCGCACCAGCACGAAGCGGGAATGGGGCACGCGCCAGAGCCGCGCGTGGAGCTCGGCTGGGCAGGAAACACAAGCAGCAGAACAGCTGTTTACTGCAACCCCTTCAAATGTGCCAGCAAAGGGCATCTCATCTTCCATCTTCATAGACTTTGGTATTAACATGCTCTGGGTGACCCTGCGTGTGCGGGGGGGTTGGACTGGATGGCCTCTGGAGGTCCCTTCCAACCTTAAGCATTCTATGAATCTGTGCCTGTACCTAATTCTCCATCTAGGGGTGCTTCCTTTGAGACTTGGACACTGAATTGGCCAAGATGCAATAGGATATGGTTCAGGTCCTCATGAATGACCACAAGATGGAAGCTGTACTTACAAAGTGTCCATAACCTGGTATTGAGAAGCTTCCCGTATTTCTAACCAGGAGCCCTGGGCAGCAGCAGCTAGATGCTATAATAGCCCCTTCTCTCAGCAAGGACCAATGTGCACCACCATCCCTGGGTGCAGCGGGTGCTTTCTGCAGTGCTAGGACCTCTTCTCATCTTGGTGATGAAATCCAAATGGCTTTGCAGGTTCTTGCAGGCTGTTGGATTGTTTGCCCAGGAAAACTGGTTTGGTCTGTCATAGATTCTGCTTACTAAATCTGTTCCCAGGAACCTATTTTCTTAAAGAGCTGAGAGCCTCAGCACATTTCCCTCCCTGCCCTATATTGTTTTCTTCTAAACACATAGTATTTTAATTAGGCCAAACTCTCTGCTGATGAAATAAGTGCTTTGGCTCCGACGGAGTTTCACTTATGACACAAATGTGACTATGAACTCCATATGTGGTATTGAGCCTATGTGGACAACGTGGTCTCAAATTGTGAGCTGCACTCCCAGGGCCAGGATCTACTCCAGCTTCTGAGCAGCTCTGGAGCGAAGGTTGATGTTGGCATTTCTCCTTAGACTGGCTGGTCACTGAGCCTCTGGGCCCTTTCAAAGTCTCTTGGCTTTTTCATTGTCCAAAATGCAGGCAGCTCCTTGCTCGGATGCCCGGGGTTTGGGCTTTCCTAAAGCTCATCCAAGTTTGCAGTGGTCCTTGTTCCAGGCGAGCACAACCAGAGCTCAGTGGATGCCAGAAGAGCTGGTTGCAATTAGCGCCTTAGCTGAACTGCACAACCCAAATGGACTTGGAGCTGCTGGGGTCCTCCTGAGTGAAGCCCAGGGCCTTGCCAGCTCTTCCCCTCCAAGGCTGCCCATTCTGCCTATGTTGAAATGGTTTATGAAGGAAGCAGTGCTGAGGCAGAATGGGAAGGGAGACTCTGCATTAGAGAAGTGTGAGGAAGAGTTTTGGATAGATCCTCAGCGCAGAGCTTGGATAATCAGGCGCAGAAAGGCCCCTGAGTGAGAATGGGGGAGTTATGTGAGGAAGCCCCTGTCCTGGGGAAAGCAGTACTCGGAGCTTCCCATCACTTAGCCCTGATGCTCCCCACCTTGGGCCAGCTTGATCCCTTACTTGGGATCTCCTCCAGGTCTTTGCCAAGACAGCAGCTGCCAGCTCTCTTGGGTGTAACTGCAGCAAATGGGAATTTCTGCTTACTGGGAACATATAGAGCAGGCTCAAAGCAAGCCCATCTAAGGAGGTTTTAATTAATGAAATTGTCAACTGAACCATAAAGGAGGTATGTCTGCATTCTCATTTTAATTGAGTAAAATCTGCTTTGCTTTCTGCAATTTGTGCTTCTGCAGTTCTTGGGAAATTCAGCACAGAATCAAGAGCCATTGGTTTCCAAGCCAAAAATGCCCCATTAATCCCCAGAATACAACTAATGCTAAGCAGATGTCTCAGCACAAGCAGGATGCCAGAGAAGGCAGCGTGCAAAAGTGAATGTCTGAGCTGATGCATTTGCATCAGCAGGCAGCAAGGTGGGAAGCCAGGTATGATGCTTGAAGGAGGATACACAGACGCTCCAGGGCTTAGCATTTACCTTCAGGAAGTGCCATCACGCCATGCAGGCTTGAATCACCTCATCTGTTCTTCTAGGAGCTTGCGTTTTATCCTGGGGTCAACTCTTGCTACACGGATCTCAAGATGAGTAGAGGTGGGGGATATGTTATCAAGTACTTTTCCATCATAACTTCCGAGGCAAGACACCAGTGTTGCCCTAGCATGTTTCCATCAGAGTCTCTCTGGAGGCCGCTGCACCTGAATGTGTCAGTAGAAATGATCCTGTTAAATGTGGTCCTTCCAGCTCTGAAGAAGCCCCAAGGGTGTCATTACTTTCTTCAGACTTTTTTCACTGCACATCAGAAGCCACTGATGTTTAAACATCCTCGAAACTCTTGGGGAACTTTCAGACCTAAATCACAGGATCAACCATTGCTCAAAACATTCTCTGTTCTGTGCTAGACATGCTTGAGTTATGGATGTGATGCAGAGCATTTGTTTGAAGAGAATTAAAGAGTTTTCAGTCTAGATTGTTAGGTGTTTTTACTGGAGGTTCCCTAGGTATAAAGTGCAGGTATAAAAAGGCTTTGGTATATTAAACATGTATTCAGTCTGAGATTCCTAGCTATCATGCTTTGCCCAAGGAAGCAGATTTATTGATTTCTGAACACCCTAGATAAATTTGAGTAAAGGAGATGTTAGGAGCCTCTTCTCAGCTCATGAAAATTCAAGAGGCTTCAAACAACAAAAAGCTCTCAAAGGTTCTGATGACCAAGGCTTGGTTGTTGCCTCCCTAAAGGTGACTCTTGATGAGCATCCATGCAAAGGCAGACTACCAAAAAAAGCTCAGCTCTTAATGCTGACATGGAATGCAGATCACGCAGAATGGCTGAGGTTGCTCTATCTTCTTGAGATGTTCAGTGATGCAGTACTCTAGTCAAACCTAACACCTTGGCCAGAACACAGCTTCTCAACCCTGGACATCTCCGGGATGCCTAGTCTCAGAGGTACAGCGTATCTGAAAGAACCACAGAGCTGGAAGGTGTCTAATAGTGCCTTTTGTTTCAGTTTTCCTAAACTGTGCATCACACACTACATTTCAGCTAGGAAAATGTTACGGAATTGATAGAAGTTCAGGCTGTATTTTTCAACAGCAGCAGCTTCTCATCGACTGCAAAGACTTGTGCTCCTAAACCATCTCTCTCCTTGCATGTCAGAACCCCCCTCTCATGCATACTTGACTTTTTCAACCAGTACGTTAATAATTAAAAAAAATACTAAGGAGCATGTCTATAAGCAATGAAAATGTA